>JAKSZU010000010.1:85214468-85619468 GCA_026018925.1 Tupaia tana
GGCTCAGCTACAGGTGTGCACACCCAGGTGCGGTCTCCTCCAACCATGTGGTCGCAGGGATGCCACTGAGACTGTCCCCTGGGGGCCGGGAAAATCTTCAGGGAATCAAACCCCAGCGACCTCGCCCTGAGCACTGGCCCTGGCAGAGGCTGGGAGCTGTCGGGGTCCACCCCAGCTTGCCCGGCTCCCACTACCCTAGGCCAGAGCCTGCCCTGCAGCCGGGCGGCCTGAGCTCACACCAGTGGCCCTTGAACCTGCCTGTCCCCCCGAGCCCTGCCCTCTCCCTCGGGCAGCCGGAAGGTGATGTCAGAAGAGCCCCTCCCACCTGAGCACGGCCCCCTGACGGGCTCCTGAGTGACCACGGAGGGCTGCAGCGCCCCTGGAGGCCGGGAGGCCCTCCGCCCTGAGCCAGGGGAGCAGCGCCCCTCCTTCTGCATCGTTGTCCAGTTCAACCTCGTCGTCTGCCCAGTCTGGCTCATCCTGACCCTGCGGGGCCGCCTCCCACGGCACAGGGCAGATGCCCAGAAACGCACGCTCACTGGCCCGATCTGAAAGAGGAAATGGGGCTGACGACGTGCACCGTCGGGGCAGCTGCGATGTGTCTTCTAGAAGTATCCAGGGCACGCCCAGGACTCAGGACGGCGGGGTGGGGCCAGACAGCCAGGCTGCCGGGCAGGGGCCAAGGCTGCACGTCTCTCCCCGGACTCAGGTGAAGGGCCCGTGACTGGCGTCCACCCAGGGGACAGCTGACCCAGCGTGGAGGAGGCAGGGTGAGTGAGGGCCTGGGGGTGATGGTGACATTCTGTCCCGCTCCCTCCTGCCACCGGTCACCTGAGGCCACCAGTGAGTGTCCCTCAGGTGGCCTGGAGGACTCTGTTCCTTCTCTGACCATGTCGATCCTGCGGCCTGGGCAGGACCTCCTCCCCAGGTCGGGGGCGAGGAAGGGTGAGGCCTGGCTGTGGGCGTCTCAGCTAAAATACGACCTCAGCCTCCACAGGTGAACAGCCACGACCCCTCGGTGAGGACCTCAGCAAGCGCCGTCAGATCACACGGGCACGTCTCCTGGGGACCAGAGGCGCAGAGAGCGGGGCGCCATCTTCACGTTCCACGTGGACATCGCGGAGCGCAGACCGGCTTCAGAGAAGGGGCTCGACGCTCAGGCCACAAAGGGAGCTGTCCCTACAGGGACTCCCCAACCACCACGTCCGAGGCGGCGGCTCTGTGTGCTTTGCAAGCTGAGGTCCCGTTCTGCCGCATGAGGAGGTCACACTGACTTGGGTCGGGAGTGCAGTGGCCGCGCTCCCTGAGGCCACGAAGACCGCAGGCCGGGCAGCTGGGTGAGCGGCGCGGGCCGCCCCGGCAGTGTGTACGTGACCTGGGGCCTCAGGAGTGGGATGAGGGCAGTCCAGAGGCATCGGGACTCTGCCAGGGCCGTGTGTCCCACCCACAGCTGCTCAGCGCCTGTGACCCCTCTCTGGACCTGCCCTGGGGGCTGCACCTGGCACCTGTGCGCCGGCCGGCAGGAAGGGGACACACACGGTTCTGTGCCCCAGTCTGTACTTGCACGCCCGAGCACTTTGACGCTTTGTGAACCCAAAGTGTAAAACCCAGGCAAAGTCAAACTTGCCGAGGGAGGCCCACAACCAAGGGTGTCAGGACGGGGTGTCCAGGGGCCGCTGACCTCCTAGCCCCGGCTCCTCTGGGAACGAGTCTCCCAAGGGGACACACCAGGGCCCGAGCCCCCTCTGACCTCCTGGACGCCTACCTGGCTCGGCCCTCATGCCTGTGCCTGGTACCATGCGCCAGAGAGAGACTCACGCCAGCTGGGAGACGCAGCTGCTGTCAGGGAGGGAGAGGCCCGGGCAGGGGCGGGAGGCGTGCAGTCCCCCAGCCACTGGCCGCGCCCAGATGTGGGGCCCAGGTGGGAGGACGGGAAGGTGCAGGCTGAGGGGCCCACCTGGTGTGAAAGCTGGGAGGGTCAGACTCGCGTGAGCCCGAGCGTCTGCACACACGCCCTATGTGACACACACTTCCGGCCACACTTATTACTGCACCTGTTTAACGTGGGGCCGGCACAGCCATCGCTCTCCGTCCACGTCAGCCAGGACTGATGAAACCAAGCCCACGCAGTCCACCCTGCTTGGCCACAGCAGCTGACAGAAGGAGCCCCACGCCACATCAAGGAGAAGGCAGGGGTGCAGAGCCGGCTCACTGAGCGTCAGGAGGGCTGAGGGACAGCGGGCCACTCAGACGTGGCCCCTGGAGGGCCCTCCCGCGGTTCCGGGTCCCCATCCAGCTCCCGTGACCTGTGACCGGGGCCCTGTCCGTCCTCGCTCCTGCCTCGGTTCCCTCTGCTAGGAGGACACTGCGAGCTGATCTCACCACTGCGAAGGGAGGTCTCCCTCTCTGGGGAAGAGGAGCATCTCGGACTCATTCTAGGGCTCAGGGGAAGGGGGGCTCTGGAAAGCAAAGTCCCACTCCAGGAAGGGCCTCTCCTGCGAAACATTCAGATTTTGGTGAACCGAAACCAGGAACAAGAAACAGAGCACATGAGAAATTCCAGGACTTCTTTCAACAAAATTAGGGAGGCGATGCGGCGTTGCACCTGCATTTCCAATATTTTGGGGCGTTTGTCACAGAAAATTGGTAAACGACTCCACATGTCCCAGCTTTGGTGACATGAAGACAGGTGGGGCGGAGGGCGACCAGACTCCATGCCCAGCATCTACAACTCCCCAGGTGCTGGGCTCTGGCCAGTGCAGCGTAGGGGCATCTCCACAGGAGGGCAGTCACCCCAGTAAAGAAACTCTTCATTTAATCATCCCCAAATTCCAGCCCCTGCTGACCCAAACCAAGACTCACTGGCGTGTCCAATTCAGCAAACAAAGGCCTTTTAATCCCGGGATCTGGGGCCTGCCAGGCTGAGCTACGGGGGTGGGGGTGACACAGGGGTTCTGCACAGGGCCCTGGCAGCAGAGGGACGCAGCAGCAGCTGCATCCTGGAGGGCGGCCTGGAGCACCTGCTTGGGAGCAGGTGGCTCTGGGAGTAGCTGCTGAGGAGGCCGCGCTGCCTGCTGGGTCTGAGGCAGAAGTCTGACCTGCAGGGAGCCCGTGGCAGGGGCAGGTACTCTGGGGGCAATTGAAGGCAGATCTTCGGGCCACAGGGTCCCTGTGGGAGGGGGAGGTACTCCAGTCTGGATGGAAGGCTGATATTTGACCAGCAGGGCGCCTGTGGGAGGGGCAGGTACTCTGGCTGGGGTGGGAGGCACACGTTGGACCAGCAGGGTGCCCGTGCCAGGCGGAGGCCCTCCCAGGTGGGTCGAACGCAGATCTTCGGGCCACAGGGCGCCTGTGCCCAGTGTGCGAGGCCGGTGCACCTGCCCTGCGGGACGAGAAGAGACACGGGCCACGGGACGGCGTTGGGCCTGGGCCTGGGGCAGCTGTTCTGTTATTACCGAGGGGACGGCCGGCACAGGCCTCCTCGGGGGTGACGGGCTGTGGGTGCAGCCGCTCCTGGGCCCCTTTGTTTGGGAAGAGGATGGCCAGAGCCTTTGGGGCCGAACGTCTGCGGGACCCAGCGCTTTGCTGTTCCCTGGCAGCCAGCAGGGGGGGCAGCTCGCCACCCACAGCTCGGGCCGCACCCGCTCTCCTCGCCCTCGTCTGGGCCGGGCCTCCCCTCCGCTGCTGCTTATGCCCGTGAGCAGGACAAGCCCGTCTGAAGAGCTGCCCGGGGCCTTCCAGAAAGGCCCTCGTGTCCCTCGCCCCGGGTAAGGACGAAGGGCTGGTTCCAGTCCTTGTGCGACCTCAGGCCGGTGCTCAGCCTCAGGGAATGGCTTTCCTGAAGCGCAGCAGCTGTGCCGAAGGCCGGCGGCGACCCCTGTCCATTCCTCCTTTTCCTCCTAACCGAGACCGGGTCTCACTGCGGAGCCTGTGCCACCCCGTAAACCGTTCCTCAGAGTCCTCCTGGGCCAGGCGCCCTGGAGCAAATTCCCGCAGTGGAATGCCCACAGGAGTGGCCCTGCACTGCTCTGGGGAGAGCGCCTTCCTCTTCCCTTCTCATTTTTTCTTTTAGTTTTGATTTTGTTTTTGTTTCTGTGTTTGTTTTTACTATAGCGTGTGTGTGCTCATTAGAGACAGAGAACGAGAAGAGGGAAGTAAGAAAGCCCGCCTCCGAGGAGGCCACGCCGCAATCCTTTCTCTATTTTACTCTAGGAATTGGGGCATGCACACACATGCGCCTGACATGTGTCTACACCGCCAGGTCCAGTACTCAAGCCACACAGCCATCACGTGGGATCTGGCCGTCCTACCCTCCAGGCACCTGCTAGTCCCCCTCCTCTTTTCTGACTCGAATGTTATAGATGTGTGTCCTGGGCTCCAAAAGCAACCTTGTAAGCATGAGCGTGAGCTGACTGCCTATCACAGAGGACTTCTTAGCGGTCTCCCTCACAACCCCAAAGCTTTTCTCTTGCAGGATTAATATGAAGTCAATCGAGGAGGGGAAAAAAAGAGAGAGAGAAGCAAAATATCTAAGAAACAGGAAATAGAAAACTATTTGTTGAAGACAACCTGTGTGGAATATCTTTGACTGAGCTAATATACAGTGTATTCGGGATGGAAAATTCACTTTGTGTGCTGCAATGATACAAACATTTTAAAAATGAATGAATAAAAGGAAATGAAGCCCATTAGATAAAATGCTTTTTTAGGCCACTGTGCTTCTCATTCATGGATGCACAGAGACTTTCTCCCTGGAATATCCCTCATCAGTGTCTGCAAGGTGAAACCCCAGTCATTATTCCTTTCTGTTCACTTCTCTGGGGCTCCAGAGAGAGCTGCAGAGGGCTAGGGAGAAACCCCACCCGCACATGTAGGGCATGCACAGCCCCTTCCCCTCCACGTCCGCCTTTCCTCGGGTGTGGGTGCACACACTCCTACCTGGTGTGCCCTTCAAGCCACAGGGCCTGGGATTCAAACCACACTGCTGTCCATGTGGGACCCAGCTCCTTCACCACCAGGCCACTTGCTGGCCTGTCCTCTACTATCCTTCAAGACAGTTCAAGCTTGGCCTCTTCCAGGAAGTCCCTCCTAATCCCCCCAAGTTCCTGCTGCCCGGCTTTCCAGGCCCACCTGAAGTCACACTGCCGGCCCCGGCACCAACCCTGAGCTAAGGCTCTCTACTCGTCAGGCCCCAGAAATGGAACCCTCAGGGACGAGGGCAGTGGCCTCTGCCTCCAGGCTGGGCCCTGACAGGGTGGGGAATTGGATGGCAAAGACTACAGCATGACCAGGCCCACTGGGGACTTTCTCTCTCTCTCTCTCTCTCTCTCTCTCTCTCTCTCTCTCTCTCTCTCTCGCACGTGCTCACACCCTCTGGCAGAGAAAAATTTCCTAGATCACCATAACAAAGCGGTTTATCCCAGGGTCCAAGGTGATGACATGAGGAGGGACAATTTGCACCTGGTCAGAGCCGTCAGTGCCAGACACAGAGCACTGCGACTCTTGGCCACCCGCACCCCTGGCACCACGTGAACAGCTGGGTACGCTGGCTGGAGCCCCTGGGGAGGCTCGCGAGCTCCACTAATCCCAGAGGCTGTCACCAGGTCCCAGGTGACATCAGTACCTGGCTGCAGTGTGGGTGAATGAAGGGGCACAGGGAATGCCCATTCCCTGTGAAGCAGACCAGGAAGAGGGCCACAGGGCAGGGACGCTGCTGTGCAGTCTGCTCACTGTAAACACAGAAAGCGCTGGCCTCCCTGGGAGGGGACGAGGTGCTCCTGTGTTTGGTGGGGACTTATGCTCTGCTCTGGGAGAGGTGCCCAACCAGGGCAGAAAGAAGAGAAGGTCAGGGCAAGCAGAAGGTGGTGGGTGGCACCAGGGTCCAGGGCCCCATGGGGAACCCTTCTGGGCCCTGTGTGGGAGGTCCTGCCTGCGCTCAGAGCCCTGGCTGGGCAGCCTCCGCCCTGGAGGGTGACTTGGACTTTTCTGTGCCCACCCCGAGAGATAGGTAAAACAGGGCTGGCCTGACCTGCTGCCCCCACCAGGCTGCAGAGGAGACAAAGCCCCCTGGTCTGACACAGACAGCTGCAGGCCCAGGGGGAGACCCAGCCAGGAAGAGCTCTGGGATAGTCCCTCACTGCAGCCTGGGCCCCCTCCTTCCACATGCGGGCCCTCCTCGACCCCATGCAGGCCCTTCTCATCCACATCCACGGCCTCCCTCCCTGTCTAAGGCTCCCCGGCTGTTGCCTGGCCAGGTCCCCTGCCATGGTGGATCCTGGCAGCTCCAGGAGGAAGGAAGCTCCTTGCAGTGAATTGCTGTCCTCGGGTCCCAGGTACCCGGTGACAGCCTCTGACCCTCCCCAGGGCTGTCCTCCCTGCTGTCCTCCCTGCCGCCCCCTCTCAGCAGGCCTCGTGGCCCAGGGGTGAGCTTCCCCTCTGCCCAAGGAGCATGTGCGGGGCTGACCAGGCCCAGCGCGTTTCCTGAGGGCATCCCTGGTGGTGGGAAGCCGCCTGAGCGCTGGTTTGGGTCTCCCTCCCTGACCTGCGTGGCCCCGCGGGCCTAAGCTGGTCTCTCCTCATCCGCCCTCAGGCCGCAGTTGACACCCAGGTAGCCCCAGAGCGGAGCCCAGCGCTGTGGGAAGCTGCACTGCCCAGACACCTGCCATCTCCCTGCCAGAAACCGGGAAGCTCCCCGGGGAGCCCTGCCGGTGGGAGAGGCCTGGGGACAGGAGCCGCACTGGAGCTCTGTGCCCTGGCCACTCTGGCTGCTTCTCCAGCCCCACGTGGTCGGAGCCCCCTCCCGCAGACCCCGGCTCCCTGCAGGCCACTCTGCACGGGCAGCTGCCCGCCCACCTGCAGGCCCACCTGGGCCCCGGCCTTGCCGGCCTCTCACCTTGGTCCTTCTCAGCCCGCAAGGTCCTCGGCACCCCCAGCAGCACAGGATCACTGTGGGGCAGGCAGGAGGCGGTGGTGGAGGAGGTGGCGGCGGAGGAGGGGGCGGTGGTGGCGGTTTCTCCGGGGGTGGTTTCTCCTCTGGCTCCTGGGAGAGAGAGCCCGTGGGCTCCTTGGCTGGCAGCCCCATGGCGCGGGGTGCATGCTGGGCCGCACCTGTGCTGGGCTGGCCACTCAGCAGAGGGCGCGGGTGAGCCCAGGACAAGTGAGGAACACCCCGCAGGGAATGTCCCTCGGGGAAAATGCCCCAAGTCTCCTGTCCCTGGGCTCTCCTGCCCGCCCTGGTGGCAGGACCTGGCCACTCCCGGGAATGGGCACCTCCCGGCTCTGGCCTCCTGCTGCAGCTTCCCTTCCACAACCTCAAGAGGCCGACCAGGTGGGAGGTCCCTTTACCCGCCATGGCCCAGGCCCTTGGTGTTCCCATGGCCTGGATGGGGCCACCCCGGGAACCCCAGCCCGCAGTGCCCCTGGCCCTGTGCTCCCCTGCGCTGGGCACCTGCACAGCTAGGTGTCAGCCTAGACTCCCTCCCCTCCCTCCATGCAGTCCCTAGGGCTCCTGCAGCCTAGACCTCCTCCCCCTGCAGAACCCAGGGCTCCCCCAGGCAAGACTCCCTCCCCTAATCCCCCTGCAGAACCCAGAGCTCCCCCAGCCCAGACTCCCTCCCCTAATCCCCCTGCAGAACCTAGGGCTCCCACAGCCTAGACTCCTCCCCCTAGAACCCAGGGCTCCCCCTAGACAGCAGACCTAGGGCTCCCACAGCCTAGACTCTCTCCCTCCTCCCCCTGCAGAACCCAGGGCTCCCACAGCCTAGACTCTCTCCCTCCTCCCCCTGCAGAACCTAGGGCTCCCACAGCCTAGACTCCTTCCCTCCTCCCCCTGCAGAACCCAGGGTTCCCACAGCCTAGACTCCCTCCCTCCTCCCCCTGCAGAACCCAGGGCTCCCACAGCCTAGACTCCCTCCCTCCTCCCCCTGCAGAACCTAGGGCTCCCCTAGCCATAGCTTCCCCCACTGCTGTCCCCAGGGCTCTTCCAGCCTAGTTCCCCCCACCATCCACTGTCCCCAGGGCTCCCCCAGCCACAGCCTTGGGCCTTGTCAGAGCCAGGGACAGTCAGACATCAAGGCACATCCGCCCAGAGCCTGCAGCTGGGCCATGCCCTGGAACACCGGGCTCCTCTTCCAAAGTCCAGCCGAGTCCTTGCCCTTCTATAAACTGCCCTTTGGGATCCACGAGAGAGCCCCTGTATTTCAGTAGGGTCCTCATAGTGGCCTGAAATGGGCCACCCCACCCTGCTACCTGGGCGACAGAGGCCCAGACTCTGGTGGTGCTGTGTTGTCTGGTGACATCAGTGCATCCCAGGCCTTCCAAGGCCCTTCCTTCCCTCCGTCTTCTCCTCCTCCAGACAAGGGGGGCCCAAGGAGCACCAGCTTCGGGAGGTCCTGTGTGAGCTTGGAGCTGTCCTCGGGCACACAGGCAGGGTCCGACCAAACTCCACTCACCTTCGGCCGGAGTGTTAGAGAGACGGGAACAAGAGCTGGGCCGCGGTGGGCTCTGCCTGGGCCTGCAGCAGCTGGGACCCGGAGCAGCCCTCGGGACAGGGCCTGTGGGGTCCTAGCTGGCGCCCTGTCCCTGGCGTGGTGACCCAGAACCTCTGGCTCCAGTGTCCCCAGTGGAATCCCTGCCACCTGGGCGGGTCCTTGGGGATCAGCCAGGACGAGGTGCCTGGTTCCTGGCAAGGCCGTACACCTGGCAGTGTCCCCGTAGCCCACCCCACAGGGAGGCGAGGACATACCCCCTGCCCTTCCCTGGGGGCGTGGGTCACCCCTCTGCAGGGTCCAGGCAGGGATCGGCCCAGAAGGCCCCCTCGCCAATTCTGCCGTCCTGGGGCAGCGGTCTTCAGGGAAGCCCAGACCATGTCCAGGGTGCAAGGGTCTGAGGACAGATCTGCTACTGTCCTGACCTCAGCGCAGCAGGGGTAGTGCCCATGGGCGGGTCACGGCCATGCTCCTCTGAGGGTGGAGTGTCCTGGCCCCAGGGCTGTGCGGGGACGCTCACCTTCCTCCTGCGCCATCGCCAGACACAGCACAGCAGCAGCAGGGACAGCAGCAGGCCCAGCCCGAGGGGCACCAGTGGGAGTCGGATGCTGGTCGCTTCCACTGGGGGAGAGGTGCCCTGGGGGGGAGTGGGAACTTCAGCCCCGGAGGGTCGGCACCTTTGGGGCTGTCACCGCCCTGGGGGATTTCAATTATGGTGGGCCCCAGCCTCTGGGGTTCTGAGTCTAGGGGACCCTCAGGCTTTGGGGGGTACTAGCCTCAGGTGGGTTCTCAGGTTCTTCTGTGGTCACGGGCTCTGGTGGGGCCTCGGACTCTCGTGGGGCAACCGTCTCTTGTGTTTTCTTAGGCTCCGGTGGGACCACGGGTGGGGTGTTCTGTGGGTGAAAGAGACCGCCATGGCAACTAGCCCATCAATCAGGAAAAGGCACAGGCCCGATCTCTCTTCCCTGGTGTCCAGTACACGGCATCCCATGTGACCGCTGTCCCTCTACATAGGTGGTCCTCCACAAGGGACCACAGGGGGACGCAGGCCAGGACTGTCCCAGAGTGTTACAGACCGCATTCCTCGCCGCATCTCAAGCCCCTCCGACAAGCTCTGACCCAGAGCCCAGCCAAGAAAAGCCCAGAGCTCCTGGGACCTGATGAGCACGACGCTCCCTCTGTGCCTCGGCTCACAGAACAAGCTACAGGACCACGGGGTGAGGGACACGGACGGGTCCACTGGACGGGGCACAGAGGGGCAGGGGCTGGAGCACCTCCCACAGAGTCTCCCCGCTCCCCGGCTCTGCACCCACTCATGTCTCTGAGCCTCAGGTTCCGTCTCTGTACAAGGACAGGAACGTGCCTCCCTCAAGACACTGGGGGGTTAGATGTGGGGGAGGTCCCAGCTAGCGCAGCTCCACGGGGACCAGTCCACGTTCAGTCAGGGACCCCGTGCTGCGTCCCGGGACACGCCCGCCCAGGCCTGCCCTGAGCACCTGCTCTGATGGGGGTGGCTGCAGGGAGGGGGGGGAGCTGTGCCCCAGAGAGAGGGGGGGGTGCCCCAGAGAGAGGTGGGGGGTGTGCCCCAGAGAGAGGTGGGAGGTGTGCCCCAGAGAGAGGGGGGGGTGCCCCAGAGAGAGGTGGGGGGTGTGCCCCCGAGAGAGGTGGGGGGTGTGCCCCAGAGAGAGGTGGGGGGTGTGCCCCAGAGAGAGGTGGGGGGGTGCCCCAGAGAGAGGTGGGGGGTGTGCCCCAGAGAGAGGTGGGGGGCTGTGCCCCAGAGAGAGGTGGGGGGTGCCCCAGAGAGAGGTGGGGGGGTGCCCCAGAGGTGGTGGGGGGTGTGCCCCAGAGAGAGGCGGGGGGTGTGCCCCAAAGGTGGTTGGGGGCTGTGCCCCAGAGACAGGTGGGGGGGTGTGCCCCAGAGAGAGGCAGCTGCAAGGAGGGGCCCCCCTTGGCTGATGGCAAAGGCCATGGTGGGGTTGCAGCCGCGGGGTGTCCTTGTTCCTAAACGTGCCTGTGCCCGGGGCCTGTCAGGAGCGGGGACGCCTGGAGGACTACCGTGTGAGCCCGGGTGTGCGTGCCTGGACCATAGCGATGAGCGAAGGCAGCCCCAGCGGGAGGACGGCAGCACTGCGGTGTCCGGGTGGGCTGAGCGGGCCCGGGGCGATGGCCCGGAGACCCAGCCTCCCTCCCACTGGCACGTCCTCCCGCCTTGCCGCCAGGGACCCAGGGGCTGACGACCCGGACCTCTGCAGAGCTGGCACCTGGGGAGCGAGACCTGCTGTCACAGGGGCCTCTCGGGGCTGAGCCTGGCCTGGTCCTGACAGCTTCCTCAGCAGCAGGGGACAGAAACAGTGCAGGGGACAGAGAGGACAGAGGGACAGCTGAGGAGCCCCACAGGGGCAGAGGCAGGAAGGAGGCAGAAGACAGCTGCAGGCAGTGGTGGGTGTGCACAGGCGGGGCCAGGGCTGCAGGTGCGTTTAGGCACCGAGTCAGGGGCACGTGTGTCCTCACCTAAGCTGGTAAACCTGCAGGTGCCCTGTGCCCGGGGCCGCCCACGTGGAAGCCCCGGACTCTGTCCCCAGGCAGGAGCCTCCCAGCCTCACCCCCTGCCCCAGCCGGGGTCCAGGGTGGAGCCTCTGAGGCAGCTGTGTGCTCAGGCTCCTGCTGAGCTCCATCGCCCTCTGCCCTCCACCTGCCCCTCCCGCAGTGCGGGCTCCGGACAGGCTGGGCGGGGCTCAGCCCTGCCACTCACGCAGTTGATGCTGGTGATGCTGACGTTGCTGGGGAGAAAGCTGATGCCATTGTCCAGGCTGACTTCAATCAAGGCCTTCCTGAGGCAGAAATAGAAGACGGGGACTCGCCCTGTCCTTGCCCTTGGTGCAGGCCATAGCCCCGGGCTCTCCGTCCTGGCTCGACTCTGAGCACCAGCACTCAGGGAGCAGATAGCATGCGTCCCCACAGCCCTGCGAGGCCAGCCTTGAGTGAAGGCCGGGGGACGTGGATAAGCCCCAGTGGGGTCAGCTGCCACCGTGACGCTGGCTGTGTGACCAGGTGCCCACATCTGGACTCTCCCATGTTTACATGGGCTGTTGGCTCAGCCCAGAAGGTGACCTGGAGCAAGGTAGCATTTGTGGGCACTGCAGCCCTGCCTCTGTCCCCCTCAGCAGAGCCTGGGCCACCACAGAGCCCTGAACACCGTGGGGGACCCCAACGAGGGCAAGTGCAGAGGGGGCCCTGAGAGCACGTGCAGTGGACGTGTGCCGCCCCAGCAGAGGCATCCCCCGTGTGTCCACTGACGGCCAACACGACCGCCTGGCCTCCTGCCCACCGGGACCCCTGCCAGCGGCGCTTACATTCCAGGCGCCTCTAACTTGGGTCCAGGGCAGGTTATGGTTGTGTTGTCCATGCTGGTTGGTTTCTTGTCTGAAAGGAAATGACCGAGGTGACAGTGCACAGTCCCTCCCTCCATGTCTGCCCTGGGCAGTAGAGCTCGCCGCCCCACGGCCAGATCCTATGCCCTGATTTCTTCTACTCAGAGCCACTGCCGAGACAGCCCTGCCCCACCGTGTGTGCTCTGAGCTCCGCGGGAAGAAGGCAGCCAGGTCTGCTCCCCCGGGACTTATCTGAGGCTGTACAGGAATCGTGGCCTCCCAGAGCCCTACAGATGGGACAGGTCACACTGTGTGTCCAAATGGGGAGCAGACCCCGCCTGACCTCTGAGAATCTCCACCAGGGGGAGCTGCAGCCCCGTTTCCATAACATGCCACCTGTGCAAGGCAGGGACTGTCACTGAGTTTGTCCCCGTGAGACCTGCCCTTCCAAGCCTACCCCGCACCCTGGCCACCCTCCCTGAGTAGAAGCCTTGACCTCCCCTGCCTGGGGAGACCCGCTGTGCGCGGCCCCGTTTTCCTCCTGCTGCCTTGTAAGGAAGAGCAGCTTCCGTGCCGGCGTCCCTGGCGGGGTCATGAGCCTGGCTCCTGCCGAGCAGATGGCCCTTCTATTGGGTCACTCACAGGCGGGCCGAGCCCACCAAACCCCGTGTCACTGAGGGCACAGCCCTATTCCACAGTGCTCTGGGTTGCTGGGGTTTATTGTTTTCCCACTTTGCAGATGAAGGGGCAGGTGGTCAGGCTTCCCATCGAGAAACCCCTTCTCAATGCTCCACACTGCTTGTGAACACCCATTTCTGCAACAGATGGTCACCAGGGCCTGGAAGGCTTAGTGGCCAAGGGGAGAGATAGTCTCGTGTGGGAAACTCTGACCTAGGGTGCCGAGGGCACTTACCAATGGACTTGTTGTCAGGGAACTTGAATCTGCAGATGACTTGGCTCTTCCCCTTTGTGTTATGAAAGCCACGTCCATTAATGACCACCTGACTGGGGTCTGTAAGGCAAAGGTCAGTTGGGGCCAGGAAGAGCGGAGTTCCGAGTTCCCTTGAGTTTCACCATTCAGAGCGGTTCACCCCAAAACAGAACTCCAGGAGTCCTTCAAGGAAGCATCTGTACACACCATTATCTGTGTGTGCACCTGGCCAAAACTGCATCCAGGACAGTGCCTGCTGGGCCTCGTGCTTTGGGGGGTCCTTACCCCACATCCCCTGGCTCTGCTAGGCACCCCACCTGGCCTCTCTTCAAGGGCAAACTCAGCAGCAACTTTCCCACCCTGCATCCTCGGTGCTCCTAAGGCCTCAGGGGTACAGGCCTTGGCTCGCCAGGCCCCCACTTATGCGGGGAGAGAGGGCAGCTAGCCCCACACAGCTGGAGACACCCCGTGTCCTGCCTGAACTGGAAGCCTGGGCCTGAGTGCCTACGGGGTCCGTCCTGCTCCTTGACTGTGCTGTGTCAGGGGAGACCCAGGAGATGGCTCAGGACTGGGGCCTGCTGGGAGCATCCGTCCTGGACCCTCATTGTCGTAGTGGACTCTCTAACCTCCTGGACACACAGTAGAAGACTCCACAGATGTCACTTCAATACAGGTCTTTGAAGCGAGCTGGAATAGACAGAGGTAGATGGGTGGGGATCAGGACCTTGGGGAGACGCAGCTGAGATACTACCCCAGCGCCTTTTCACATCCAGCCCCCACTCACTGGATCAACAATGTCTTGCAGGCCTTTGAATCCATTGTCCACCCCATACATATGAGCTGGGCTGTCCGCAATTGCCAACATCTACGGGGGAAAGAGGAAGCTTGGGTCTTGCCAGGGCTGGAGGATCCAGCAGGTCTCCAGACCCAGCAGGTACTGTCTTGCCCTCATGTCACAGGGACAGTGAGATGTTGGGTCAGACTCTGGCTTCTGCCAGCAGCTCCTTCTTGGAAAGTGCAATGTCTCTCACCCTCACCTCTGGTGTGGTAGCTTTGTAAAACAAGCCACCAACCTCTTCGATGGCCTCTGTTCCCCTAAGTCACTGGGTTTTTAGAAGACTATTCTCTGGGGTGTCAGGGCTGCCTTGGCCTTCAGGACTACCACGCCAGTTCCCACAGTTGCCAAGTTAGATGTAAGAGGGGTCACCTTTATGGTGCTGATGCTACCCTACCCTCAACCAATCCAGGAGCAAAGGGAAAGCAGGGCCACCTGGCCCCAGCTTTCCACCAAAGCCCTTGGCCCAGGCTAGGGTGTGGGATAAAGGGCTGTCTCAGTCTTCAGGACCACCATCAAGTTCTGGCAGTTGTAGAGTTAGAAGGTAGGAGAAGCCAACTCTCCGGTGCTGATGTCACCCTACCCTCTACCCATCTAGAGGGAAAGCAGTGTTACCTGGTGCCAGCTCACTACCAAAATCCCCAGTCCTGCCTAGGGTGTGGGAGGAGGGCTTGTCTGAGCCCAAGCAGTGCACACGTACCACATGGTTTTGGATACCCCCTTACACTCTAGCTTCTCAGCTCAGCCTTCAGCTACATAGGGGCCAGAGAGCTATGGATATATAAAAGCCAAACATGTGAAAGCCAAATAGGCTCTGCAGGAATTCTCTTCCCTAACACATTCCAGCAGGATAAAGAAAGAAATTCCTCTCTGTAAATCTGAACCCAGAACTTCCACTGTGGGTACCACACTGCCACCCGCAGTTGAAGAGGAAAACTGGCACAGAGCTAATTCACATTAAAGGGAAGTACACATATGCCCGGCTACAGAAACGTACTCCAAAGTTGTGGCAAGGGTTGAACTCATTGCCAGTTATCTAAAAATCATGGCAGATCCTTAAGAAATATGAGAAAACCAGTAAATACTTTCTCCTCAAAGAAACACAATAACTCCTCACCAACAATGGATAAAATACAAGAAATCACGGAATTGTCAGAAAAAGAATTCGCAATATTCATCGTAACTAAACTCAATGAGATACAGGAAAAAACAGACAACCAATTCCAGGAGATGACAAAATCTTCCTGTGACTTGAAGGAGCAACTCTATAAACAGACACGCTAAAAAAGAATCAGGCAGAACTTCTAAAGATAAAGAATATGATGCAGGAAATCAAAACCTCCCTTGAACATATTAACAGCAGATTAGACCATACAGAAGAAAGAATCTCTGACCTTGAAGAGAAAACTTCCTGGGACCCGCAGTTAGCATAATGGCTATGTCGCTGGACTCCCATGTAGTCGACCGCGGTTCGCGTCCCAGACCTGGAAGCTTAAAACTCACACTGGGCGTATGTGCGTGCATGCCCAAGATCCCGAGAGGAGAATGGAGGAGAAGGGATTGCGGTGTGGCCATTCCCCCTGAGGGGTGATTTCTCGCTTTCTGTCTCTCTGTCTCTCTCTGTCTGTCTGGCGAGCACACGCGCCCTATAGCAAAGCCTCTCCAAAAAAAAAGAGAAAACTTCCAACTTAATCCAAGCAATAGAGAAGAATGTAAAAATAATCACTAAAAATAAGGATAGCATATGGGAAATCCTAGACTCCATTAAGTGGCTGATTTAGCAGGTGAAGAGACAGGTAAAGGCTTAAAAAAAATTTTTCATGATACATTAGGTAAAAATTTTATGAATTTAGAGAGGCATTTGGAAATCCTAATTGAGGAAATACAAAGAACAACAAATAGATTTAACATAAGAAGATCCTCTCTAAGTCATGTCAGAGCCAAACTGGTAGAAATCGAAGACAAAGACAATATTCTTAAAATGACAAGAGAGAAATGCCAAGTTATTTACAAAGGTTACCTTATCAGACTAACATGGGACCTCTCAAATGAAACAATGCAGGTAAGGAAAAAATGGGAAGACAGATTTAAAACTCTCAAAGAAAAGCAATTTCAGTCCAGAATACTATACCTAGCAAGATTATCCTTCAAATGGGAAGGAGAAATAAAATCATTCCCAGATAAATAAAAGCTAAAATAATTTACCAAATGTAGGCCAGCTATTCAGAAAAGACTTAAGGGAACACTGCACTAGAAAATTAAAGTGAGATAAATAAGAAGCAAGAAAACACAAAACAACTAGAAAAAAAAAAAGAGTAACTAAATGACAAGGTTAAGTCTACACATATGGATAATAATCTTGAATGTTAATTGATTAATTCCCCAATTAAAAGATACAGATTGGGGACCAGCATATGGTGTAATGGATATGTTGCTGGACTCCAACATAGTCAACCGCAGTTCAACTTCCAGACTCAGAGACTTAAACTCATCCCAGATGAGTGTGTGTGCATGCCCAAGAACCCAAGAGAAGAATGGAAGAGAAGGGATTGCAGCATGGCCATACCCCCCCCCCTCACTTTCTGTCTCTCTATCTGGTGAGTGCACACGTCATATAGCAAAAATCTCTCTCAAAAAAAAAATAAAAAATAAAAAAGGACACAGATGAAAAAAGAAGGACCCCTCTATATGTTGCTTGCAAGAAAAACACCTCAATGACAAAGATGCACATAAGCCTGAAAGTGAAGGGCTGGAAAAAGTCATTTTATGTGATAAGAAATGAAAAAAGGACAAAAGTGGCAATAATAATGTGAGACAGAATAGATAGGATAAAAAGGGTAAAAAGAGACAAAGAAAGATACTACATAGTTCTAAAAGGATGAATTCACCAAGAGGATATAATAATCATAAATATTTATGCACCCAAGGTCAGGGTACCTAAATGTGTAAAAGAAAGACTTATTATAGACCTAAAGGGAGATATAGAATACAACACAAAAATTGTTGGGGATCTCAACACCCCACTGTCACCACTGGAAAGGTTATCCAGACAAAAAATAAACAAAGAGACACTGGAGCTAACCGATACAATAAACCAAATGGACCTGACAGAAATACATAGAGCATCCAGCCAACAACTACAAAATAAAGATTCTTCTCATTTCTACCTAGACCATTTCCAAGGTTGACTACCTACTAGTCACAAAACAAGCCTCTACAAATTTAAAACTAGAGAAACTATACCCAGTATCTTCCCTGACCATAGTGGAATTAAACTTGAAATCAATCACAGAAAAAGACCTTGAAAATACACAAAAACATGGGAACTAAACAACCTACTCCTGAACAACGTTCAAACTACTGAAGAAATTAAAACTAAAATCAAAAGATGCACTGAAACCAATAATAATGGACATACACTCTCCATATCCTTTGGGACACAGCAAAAGTAATTATAAGGTGGAAGATCATAGTCATTAGTGCTCACAAGGAAAAAAAAAAGGAAAGTGGCAAATAAATAACTTAACATTGCGTCTCAAAGAACTGAAAAAGCCACAACAACAAAAAAAGGCAGTAAATAAATTGTAAAGATTACAGTTAAACCAGCAGTTAGCGTAATGGCTATGTCGCTGGACTCCCACGTAGTCGAGTTCGAGTCCCGGAAAACTCACGAAGATCCCGAGAGGAGAATGGAGGAGAAGGGATTGCGGCGTGGCCATCCCCCCTGGGGGGTGAAAAAAAAAAACCTCTCCAGCAGTTAAAATAAATGAAACAGAAAAAAACTATACCAAAAAAAAATCAGCAAAACAAAAAAAACTGTTTTTTTGAGAGGCTAAACAATATTGAGAAACCATTAGCTAGGCTAATCAAGAAAAACAGAGAAAGGAACCAGATAGATAAAATCATTAATGAACCTGGTAATATTACAACTTATATATCAGAAATACAAAAGAAATTATGAGAGAATACTACAAGCAATCATAAGCCAACAAATTAGAAAACCTAGAGAAGATAGACAAATTTACAGTACAAGCTACCTAAGCTGAATCAGGATGAATTAGAAAGCCTGAATAGACCAATAAAAAGTGATTATATAAATCAGTAATAAATAGCCTCCCAACAAAGAAAAGTTCAGGTCCAGATGGTTTCACTTCTGAATTCTCCAAAATTTTAAAGACGAGCCAAATCCAATTCTTCTCAAACTATTTCTGAAGATTCAAACTGAAGGAATCTTCCCAAATTCATTTTATGAAATCTCCATCATCTCAATACCAAAACCAGACAAGGATGTATTACAGACCAATATCCCCGATGAATACTAGGCCAAAATTTTCAGCAAGACACTAGCAAACCAAATCCAACTGCACATTAAGATTATACACCACAACCAGGTAGGCTATATCCCAGTGAAAAAGGATGGCTTGAAAAGCAAAGCAGTAAATATAACACATCACACTAACAGAAAGAAAGGTAAAAACCATATGATCATGTCTATAGATGCAGAAAAAAAATCATTTGATAATCTGGAACATCCCTTCATGATTAAGAGTCTCAGCAAATAGGGGTAGAAGGGACATTTCTCAACACAATAAAAGCCATATATTACAGACTCATTGCTAACATTACACTGAATGGGGAAAAGCTAAAAGCTTTTCCACTACAGACTGGAATGAGACAATGCTGCCCCTTTCTCCACTCCTTTTCAACACAGTGCTGGAAGTCACAGCTAGTGCAATCAGACACGAGAGCACAACAAAAGGCATTCAGATAGGAGAAGAAGTTAAATTGTCCCTAATGGCAGATAATATGATTATATACATAGAAAATCTAAAGGAACCCATGAAAAAAACTCCCAGAAGTGATGAGTGGATTCAGGAAAGTAGCAGGATACAAAGTCAATATATAAAAATCTATAGCATTTTTATACACCAACAATGAACAAACTGAAAAAGAATTGAAGAAAGCAATTCCATTTACAATAGCCACAAAATGAATAAGATACCTTGAAATAAACCTAATCAAAGAGGTGAAAGACTTCTACAAGGAAAATTATGGAAAAAGAAAAAAAAGTAGAGTATAATACCAAAAAAAAGAAAGAAAAGACATCTTGTGTTTTTGAATTAGAAAAATCAATATAATCAAAATGCCAGTTCTACCCAAATTAATTTACATATTCAATGAGATTCCAATTCAAATGCTAGTGACATTCTTCACAGGATTAGAAAAAAACAATTATAAAATTTGTCTGGAATCATAAAAATCCATGTATCACCAAGGCAATACTGTGCAAAAAGGAAAGTATTTAACTACCTGACTTCAAAATATATTACAGGGAACCAGCAGTTAGCGTAATGGCTATGTCGCTGGACTCCCACGTAGTCGACCGCGGTTCGCGTCTCGGACCCGGTGGCTTACAACTCACGCCGGGCGCGTGTGCGTGCGTGCCCAAGATCCCGAGAGGAGAATGGAGGAGAAGGGATTGCGGCGTGACCATCCCCTCTGGGGGGTGATTTCTCGCTTTCTATCTCTCTGTCTCTCTCTGTCTGTCTGGCGAGCGCACGCGCCCTATAGCGAAAAACCTCTCCAAAAAAAAAAAAAAAAGTAAAATATATTACAAAGTGGTGATAATCAAAACAGCATGGCACTGGCACAAAAACAGACATATAGACCAATGGAATAGATAGAAAAATCCAGGGAAAAAAATCCCACATCATACATTCAACTTATCTTTGACAAAGGTACAAAACTATGCAATGGAGAAAAGAAGGTATTTTCAGCAAATAGTGCTAGATGAACTAGATATTCACCAGCAGAAAATGAAACTGGACCCCTATCTCTCACCATTACAAGAATCAACTTAAAAGAATCAAAGATTTAAATGTAAAGCCTCAAACTATAAAATTACTAGTAGAAAAAATAAGGGAAACTATTGAAGACACTGCAGTAGACAAAGATTTCTTAAATGAGATCCCAAGGAACAGGCAATAATCCCCAAAATAGACAAGTGGGATTACATCAAGTTAAAAAGTTTCCTCACAGAAAAGGAAACAATAATTAGAGTGAAAAGACAACTCTCAGAATGGGAGAAAATATTTGTAAATTATTCCTCAAATAAGAATTAATCACCAAAATACATAGGAAATCAAGCAGCTCACCCATTAAAAAATGAATAATCCAATAAAAAATGGGCAAATTAATTGAATAGACAACTCTTCAAGGAAGATTTAAGAATGGCCACAAGGCATATGAAAAAAAATGTTCAAAGTCTCTTGTCATAAGGGAATGCAAATTAAAACTACAATGAGATACCTTTAACCCCTGTTAGAGTGGCTAGGATGAGAAAAATAAAAACCAGGTATTGGCAAGGCTGTGGGGAAAAGGGAGCCCTCTTACATCGTTGCTGGGAATGTAAATTAGTCCAACCTCTGTGGAAAATAACGTGGAGGTTCCTCAAAAACCTACAAATAGAATTACTATAGGACCAAGCAGTCCCACTCCTTGGTATTTACCCAAAGAATAGGAAAACACTTGTTCAGAAAGACATTTGGGTACCAGCAGTTAGCATAATGGCTATGTTGCTGAACTCCCATGTAGTCGACTGTGGTACAAGTCCTGGACCCGGTGGCTTAAACTCACACCAGGGCGTGTGTGAGTGCGTGCCCAAGATTCCAAGAGGATAATGGTTTCTCACTTTCTGTCTCTCTGTGTCTCTCTTGTGATCGCAAGTGCCCTGTATCCAAAAAAAAAAAAAAAAAAAAAAAAACTCTCCAAAAAAAAGAAAAGAAAGACATTTGCACATCCATGTTTATTACAGCATTATTCACAATTGCTAAAACATGGGATCAATCTAAGTGTTCAAAATCTGATGACCAGTTGAAAAACTGAGGCACATGTCAATACATGCTATGGAATATTACTCAGTTATAAGACACAATGAAACCCTATCATTTAGTCAAAAGTGGATGAATATAGAAGAGTTAATGTTGAGCAAATTGAGCCAGACTTTGAAAGACATACACTGTATGTCCCCACTTACTTTGTACCAAATATCTGCACTATAAAGCAGGAATTGAAAGATCCAATGACAATCGTAGAAAGGACAAATGTAAATAGCAGAGATTGTAGGGAAGGGAGTGGGTGGTAGTGGGTGGGTGTGAAGAACTGAATGTGAAAAAACACTTATCAGAGCAAAATATGTAGAAGTTCTCTGCTGGAAAAAATTGTATACATCATTATGAAGACTATATGTAAAATGTGAAAACAATCTTAAATTTGTTTTAAAATGAAGACCCTGTTTGGGTGGCCCAGGAAAAGCCCCCTTAGGACAACTTCTGCCCACCTTGGCTCAAGCCACCTGGAGGTCTGTTTCCAATTACCTGATCTTTCTTATAAGACAACACACCCACAGTGTAAACGGTCGCCCCCAAGCTCCGAGCCTTGTTAGCCTACGGGAGAGAAGGCGCTGAGTACAAATCGCCAAAATGTAGGGAGCCAAATGCTGGTAACAATGGATGGACGGACTCACTTCCTCTTGAGTCTCTTTAAATGGTTCTGGATACAGTGTCCCATCAGTCAAAGCGATGATCATGCTGGGAACCCTGGTGGCTGAAACAAGGAGTGGCCTGGTTGTAAAGGCACCAGGAAAGACCCCAGAACTCTGGGTGTGTCACAGGCTGCCAGGGCCACAGCCTGTCCACTTCAGGGGGGACCTGTGCCCACCCTGGCCTCCTGGGGAGAGGCTGCCCAGACCCAGCTCCCAGGGCCCATTTTCCAGGGGAGGGGACTGAGCCAACTCGGGGCCCTTCCTCCAGGCCGCCCGCACTCTCACTAGTGCCAGGTTGTCCCGCTGTGCCCCGAGGGCAACTGCAGCCATCTCTGGGCCAGAGGAGGCTCCTGATGAGTCAGGAGGGGGGCAGCCGGGCCTGCTGCCAGAGGCCGGCTCAGGGAGGCTCCGGAGGGCTGGGCCTGCTCGGGCAGAGCCTGCGACGTCCTGTGGTGTCCTCGGTCTAGCGCTGCTGGACCGCTGGCCAGGGCTCCCTGCACCCCTCCAGGCCTTTCCCCTGTCGGGCCCCACCTCTTTCCTGACAAGAGCGCGAGTCTGCAGCCAGACACAGTCGGTTCTGCGCTGGGCACGGCTTTTGCACCGTTGGACACAGCCCAGGGTCAGTCACCCCGGGAGGACGTTCAAGGGAGAAGGACGGAACGGTGTCGTCAGCCGGGGAGGCCAGGCTTTTGCACAGACACAGTCCAAGGTCTGCCTGAGAGTCCTCAGCCTTCCTCTATTCCCTTCCCCTGAGCCTGGCTGGAGGGAAAGCTCCTCCTCCTCATTGAGAGCCAGAGGATCCAGGGCCCCCACGCAGTTGTCAGGAGCACCTCGGGGCAGGGTCCTCTGCTCCTTCCACACGGAGGGGCCTGGAGCCTTGATAGTGTAAGTGTGTGCTCCAAGAGCCGGTGCCAGAGGTGACAAGTGGGATCTGCACCCAGAGCTCCGAGACTAATGCCCGACTTGGTCGTTGTCCCTGACCCTGTCCCTGACAATAGTGACGTGGGAGGCAGCTTACCTCCAGAGTTGGTAGATTTAATCTGCTCGATAGCCTGAGGGGAACGAAGGGCATTGGGGGAGGACAGTGAGTTGACCCCAGCCGGGCTCCAGGACCCGCTGAACCAGGAGAGATTCCCAGAGCTCTAGGGGTCTGTACCCTTTTAAATCCTTCCTGCATTAATGTTGTTCCTAAAGGCGTCACTCTCTGAAGTAGCTTAAGACCATAAGTTATGTATTTTCTGAAAAATAAAACAAGGAAACACGGGCTGAGGCGAGGAAGGGTGACTGCCGGAACTGCCCCACACTGGCCTGGATCTGCAGCCCACTCTGCAGACCCGCTCGGACCTGGGTAGGGCAGGGCCCTCGCCACAGGCTCTGTAACTCCCCGTCTGGCCTATGCCTGTGGCAGGAGGTTTCTGGCCAGGTCTGCCTCTGATCGGGGAAGCATTTGGGAAGACTGAGGGGCATCACCAGGATAGCCTCATGAGCCCCGATGCTTTCTTCATGCTCACGTCTCTCTCAGGACGCTCAGGCCTTGGAGACATACCAGGGGCCCTCCCTGGCTGTCCATTACAGCATGGGAGTATCCCGTGAACGTGCACCAGGAGTCATGGACCCCAATAAAGACCCACCCCTAAATCTCACCAAGCCAGCCCTCCTCACCCATGGACATAGACCTGTGGCTCAGGGACTCCTAATCTACCCCTAATGCAGTCCTAGCCCATGCATGTACACCCATTGGCCAGGGACTCCTTACAAGTCTGCCTCCTCCAGCCATAACCTTAACTTATTGCACTCCCATGAGAGCAACAGTGAGCACTGCAGTGAGGGCCCCCACGGAAGCCAACACTCCTACCCCTAACTCCAGCCCAGCTCTAACCCATGAACATGCACCTGTTGGGTAGGGACCCTCAATCCTAACCCTAAAACTAAAAACACATAATGCAGCGCCCTCTCTCCCACACCCACAGCACAGAACCCACAAAACCCAGTCATTCTCAGCCCACAGGGTGGCCATCCACCTCCCTGTACCTCCCAGCCAATCAAAAACTACACAGCGTCCCACCTCTGGGCATCGAGGGCTCTGGGCACACACAGGTCACCTACATCCCTGTGTGCTTGTCCTCACACCTCCCTCCAAGACCCAGCCCAGACTGATGCTCAGGACCCCACTCCTGGGCTCCTCATCTGAGAGTCACCAAGAGATCTCACTCCCAAGAGAAGGCCCCAGGAGCTGCCCGGCTTCATTCCCAGCTCCCTGCCCCACAGGCTCTGGGCAGAATGACATGCATGTGGAAATGCCCAACAGGGTGTTCATAGAGTACCCTCACATGCCCTCCAGTCTCTCTGGATCCCAGGAGTCCTCCCAGCCAGCCCCCCAAGGGAGAGGGAAGGGAGGGGAGAGGAGGATGGGGGAGACAGAGATCGCCTAGAAGCTCAGGAGTCAGCAAGTACCCATGAAGCTGGGGTAGTGAGGGGCCAGGAATCAGGCTTGGATCAGGGCAGGATGAGAGGTGCCCAGGCAGCCGCCCTGTGCCCTGGTGGCCTCCCCACTGAGTCCCGAGGACACCTCAGCTCCCCGGAGCTCCGGAGGCCTGGCCGCCAGCCCTGCCCTGGGCGTCGAGGGAGCACTCACTTGTTTGAGGTGAGCGGCATCACGGTCTCACCGTTGTCGGAGTAGGTGATGAAGGACATGCGCACGTTCGGGCTGGGGAGGGCAAGGAGCCCGTGAGGTGCCCACGCACAGGCAGGGAGGGGCGCGCCCATCTCCCCTCCCCCACCTCTTCCACCCCAGGGCCCGTGCAGGACACGAGGAGTGTGGTGGCATCACTGAAGAATCTGAGGCCCATGGAGACGTGGGGCCCCAGGGGAGAGGGCCTGGGTGGCAGTCCACTGCTTCGCTGGAGTCATAGCCTTAATCACATCACTCCCTGTCCAAGCACCTTCGGGGCTCCCTGGGGCTCACAGCAGGGACTCTCAGTGCCTTCCTGCATCCTGAGTCCCTGAGACCTGGTCCAGGTTGCCTGTCCACCCTCATCTCCCACCCTCACCTGAGGTAACCGTGCTCCCCGGGACGAAGCAGGCCACATTCCCACCAGAGGTGGCCATAATAGTTCCTGTCTGTCTTTGCTCCATGCTCTAAGACCCAGTTCAAATCTCCAGTTCCCTAGGAAGCGAAGCTTGACCTTTTCTCCAGAAATTTGTGCTTTTTCTTTTACGTTTTTCAGCAAGGATGTTATTCCTTTCCGTTGGCCCTCAACACCATTCTACCAGGTGTTCAGTAATGGAGCCTCCTTCCCACCTGGCTGAGGTTCCTGTCTCAGCCCAGAAGGGCCCCAGAGCAGACGCAGCCCCTGCGATATCTCCTGGCTTGTCGGCAGGAGCCCACCCATGCTGCTGAGATGCGGAGGAGCCCTGCGCTCTGTGCTCCTTTCCTGCTCCAGTGCTGCCCAGGGCTGCGCTCCCACCATGGGACTCCTGTGCCGCCATGTTGAACGGACTGAGCTCTGCCTCTGGGGGAACCACCCCAGCAGCCCGAGCAGCCCGCAGAGAACACTTACCCCTGGAGCCTCTTCACGAGGTTCTCCACAAGCAAGTAAATGTCAATCCAGTTGTTGTTCACACTGCCTGACCTGAGAGAGAGGGGACAGAGCAGGGCTGGGCTCACGGCTGGGCTGGTGCTCACACTGCCTGACCTGAGAGAGGGCACAGGGCAGGGCTGGGCTCACGGCTGGGCTGGTGCTCACACTGCCTGACCTGAGAGAGGGCACAGAGCAGGGCTGGGCTCACGGCTGGGCGGGCAGCGCCTGCCCCCACCTTCCGGCAGGCTCTCTAACATGCTCCTCTGACCGAGCAGGGCCTGGGACTCGCCCTCAGGGACCACAGCGCGTCATCCTGGGTGCTGACTCTGCTCACGGTGACAGGAGTGACCCGACTGCCTGGGGCTGAGGGGGGCCCCAGACGAGCAGAGCTGGGGGACTGCCTGGGCACAGGCAGGGCCGTGTAGGCCAGGACCAGGGAGCAGGCACAGCTGGAGAAGCCCCTAGCCGTCCCAGTAGGTGGG
The DNA here is from genome assembly GCA_026018925.1 of Tupaia tana. Taxonomy (NCBI): domain Eukaryota; kingdom Metazoa; phylum Chordata; class Mammalia; order Scandentia; family Tupaiidae; genus Tupaia; species Tupaia tana. The sequence goes on from JAKSZU010000010.1 coordinate 85,239,698, forward strand.
CTCTGCTGCCCCCACCCGGCCTTGGCGTGGCCGTTCCCAGCTCTCTGTGTGCTGGTGGGGGCAGGGCTCCTGGCACCACTGCCACCGAAAGCCCTGGAGAGCGCCAGCCCCAGCCCAGGGGACCCCGACCTGTTTGGACTTCCATGGTGCACTCGGACTCTTGGCTGTCGGGTGGGACCCTCCGGGTAGGGAACCTTTCAGAAGCCCAAGTCTGACCTGCCAGCCCTTCCTCACGCTCCCCAGCACCCACAGACGCAGGTAGGGGCCTTCTGCATGGGAGCCTCAGGCAAGGGGGGTGGGCGGCAAGACCCTGCGCCTCCAGCTTCCGTAGAGGCCTGCGACGGCGAGTTCTCCAGGCACAGAAGGCCTTTCCCGGCCGGCACTGCCAGGGGATGACAGGATCGGCCATCACTCTGCTCTGGTGTCACCATGTCCACCAGCAGGGAGAGCCGTGCCCAGGCCGTGCCGACCCTACCTTCCAGATCCCGCTCCGTTTCTCCCACTTAGACCCTGATGGAGAGAGAGGAGCTGGGGGTCAGCGCCTTGGCCACCTTCTATGTCAGTGAGGGTCACCGTGTCCCCCCGCCTGCCCGGTGCAGAGGCCGTTGCAGGCACAGCTCTGGAGACTGCGGCACTGCGGAGACCAGGCTATGCCCAGTTACAGAAGGGGAATGTGGCTCCTAGGCCAAGTTTCTGTCCAAGGTTACAAGCACGGTGCAGGGGACATCTGAGCTGCTGCCCTCGCCCGGCTCCTTCCCTGGACCCGTGCTGGCTCATGTCATTCACCGTCCTGTGAGCCAGGGGACATCCCCCCCCCCCCCGAGGCCCTGCCCCGCCGTCGGCCATCACCGCACCACAGATGTGGACCTCCTGAAAGTCCTGCTGGGGTGCAGTCACTCATGCCACCTTCTCTCCTGTCCTGCCCTCCCCGGCAGCATCTAGGACCACACAGACAAAGAGAAAGCATGGAGGCACTTCTCACGCACCAGGGTTCGCATGACGGCACACGTGTGTGACGCTGGGCACAAGTCCCTGCCTCGTTGTCCGGCCAGTGTTCGCATCACTACCACTTTTAGATGAGAAACCAAGGTTCTCGTGTGTCGAGCAAGTGGTCACAGTATTTGTAGCTGGCGTGGATTCGAACCCTCATCAGTGTGCAAAACCCATGCTTTGCTGATCATGCTCAGCGTTTCTGGGTGACGCTGTGGTGACCAGCCATTGCTGGGGGAGGAAACACGGATGAGAAGCCAGCACGCCACAGAGGCTGCCCTCAGCACCCCCAGGCCAGCGTGCAGGGGGTGCTCCCCTCTCCCAGACAGCAACGCTCCGCCCTTCCCTTCCCGCTCCTTTCCCCTCCCTGAGTGCAAAGACCCTTTCGCTGAAGGTTTATGGGGACCACGACTGTCCAGCCCTTACTCTGGTAACCAGTGTGAGATGATGTCGAAGGAGGTTCTAGATGCTGAGCCACAGAAGAAAGAGTGGCTGGGGGCAGTGCAGACGACCACAGGGACCCCAGGTCTCTAGAGGAGGCAGCACGGAAGAGTGTAAACCACGTGGGTGTCTCAGATGCAGCGCTCCTCTCGTGCATGATAACAGAGACGGATGAGCCGACAGGTGTGGACGCCTCCACCACAGCATTCGTGGCCAAAGACGTCACGGTAAAGAGGGTGAGAGGTATGCAGCCCTCCAGGGGCTGAGCTGTGAGAAGGCCCGTGTTCTTTCCCGGAGTGAGAAGTCACCCCGATGCGACAGTAGAGGCAGCTCTGCAGGCGTGTGTGGGAACGGGGCCCGTCAGGGACAGCACGCATGGCCAGGGGCTTCCCTGGGGAGGGGCTTCCCCGGGGAGTGAACTGGCAGGAGATGTGGGGAGGAGCCGGGCGTTTTGCTGTGAGTCCTGTTACAGAATTTGGCGTTTAAATGTAGTTCATCTTCAAAGATTTCCGAGATAAAGGTAGACAGGGAATTACCAAGGAAAGCTGGTGTCATGGAGCAAATGGATTTAGCTCCAAGCCCTCTTCCTCCATGCAGAAGCCAATGTGAGCTGGCCCTGCGGGAGGTCTGGAAATCAGCCTCCCAGGAGCAATAACGCAAATGCCCAGCTGGGCACAACCACCTTCAAAATGCAAACTAGGATGCTGTGTCCTGCCCTTCCCATCCCGTTCCCAGCACGGGGCAGTGCGGGGCTGGAGCAGGGCCCAGTTCCAACTGTCCTGCTTGACCCCAAGGGGCCAGAGCACACCGCCCTGCCAGTTACTGTTACCCACTCTCGTCGCCCGGCTGGGGACACCCGGAGAGCTGGTGCCCTCCACTCTCCTTGCACAGCCCAGGACCTAGGAGGACACCTGGCTACGCAGTGCTCCTGAAGGCTGCAGGTCCCCCAGGGCTGACGACCCTCAGACGTCTACTGTCGCTGTGTGTGGAGCCGTGACGATAGGCCAGGCCAGGTGCAGAGCAGAAGCAGGGACGCCACGTGGGAAACAGGGCATTTGGAGCTGCTGTGGACACAGGGCGTCTGGAAAGCTGAGCTTTGCCCAAGGCAGACGAGGCCCAAGACGGCACCTTCCCCACCCCTTTCCCTCTTTGAGAGCCAGCAGGTGCCTCGTGCTCAGCTGGGCTTATGCAGGCCACATGGCGACGGGGCACATGATGCCTGCGGGTGTGGCCGTGAGGCGCTCTGGTTGTGGAAGAGAGAGCCCACACCTAGAAGCACGAAGGCAAGGAGCTAAGCAGAGACATGCTAGGCTTCCAGCGGGCCAGGGAGCCAGCTCTGAGGGGCTCAGTGAAAGAGTAAGTCACCTGGGCCGAAGCCAGAACAAAACAAAGGAGCGAGAGCACTCCCAGCACAGAGTGAGTTTCCAGCACCCGCGGAGAGGCGGCTGTTAGCAGCCAGCTGCTTAAGGGGCTCACGGAGATCAGACCACGCCAATGAGGGACCAAGGGTCAGCCAGACACAGGGTGGCTTTGCCCCTTGGGAAGACAAACCCCAGGGCTCAGATGCTGAGACCCCTTCTGCCTCAGAAAACAAGGAGGCCTCATTCGGGGTCTGACCTATGAACTGGCCCGGCTCCTCCTCTTTCTGAAGCTGGGGTCCTCTTGCTGTGCCCTTGTGATGATCTGGGGTGACAGCTCCTGAAGACCACCTGGGGCCCGGACGCCAAGGGCCACTCACTTGTCCAGGATGAAGTAGAGGTCGAAGGCTCCCTGGCAGTTGGACTTGCTGGCCTGCTGGCGCCAGTGGTGCCGTAGCACTAGGCCACGGCGGTGGTGGGTCCATCGGGAGACCTGGCCAAGGTGGGGGATCCTCCAGCTGGGGCCATAGTACAAGAAGCTTCTCGCTCTGCACAGTGGAGGAGGCAGCAGCAGGAGGAGGAGCACAGAGCAGGGCAACCAGGGACCATGGCTCCCCAGTTCCATGGCTGCCCTGTGACCCACTCACTCTCCAGTCCCTGGACCAGGGCTAAGGCAGCCTGGGTCTGGCCTTCTCTGGCCAGCTTTTCTACTGTCTTTGTCTCTGCCCAGGGTCTAGAGCCCCTTCTGCTCTATCACCAACAACACGTAGCCCTCCACCTGTACCAGCCCAGAGCCCAAGGACCGGGGAAGTGGCTGGCTCTGGGTGACCTGACAGCAGGCCTCTGCACAACCCTCCCCCCAACAGGGACAGAATTCCCTGTGCTCATGATTGACAGGAAGGTTGACATGGTGACTTTGTGACCTGCAGCTCTGCTCAGTGTCTTGCATGGTGACTTTACCAAGCAGGAGTCCTAAGAAATTTCAAGAGGGTATAAGTTAAGGCCTCCATGTGTCCCTTTCCCAGCCCCTCAAGGAACCCTCCCTGTAGTCAGCTCACTGAGGGCAGCTGAGGTGACTGAGATAAGGACACCGTGGTGACTGAGGAGATCAAGACCTGGGAGTGGGAGTGAGGGAATGGAGGGGTCATTTGTATAAATACTGAAGTCACCCTGGGAATGACAGGGTCTGGGAGATGAACACTGTGCCATGTTGCCATTGTCCTTTGTGTTGAGGAACGTTACTGTTCTCTATGCTGTAACAGACCACCCTAAACTGAGTGACATGTGGCGGGCTCTGTTTATTCTGCTCATAGGTTCTGTGGATTGGATTCTCAGGGAAAGCAGAGTGGGGAGGGCTCCCCACATCCAGGGTCTCCTGGGAAGATTAAGCAGTCAGATAGCACTTGATGATGGGGCCTGGGGTTATCTGGAAGCTTCTTCACTCACATACATGGCTCCAAGGCTGCACTGGGCTGGGATGGCCATGGAGAGCCTGCATGTGGCTTCTCTCCATGTGACTTGGGCCTCCTACCAGCATGGTGGCTTGAGGGTAGTTGAGACATTTTACCTGGCGGCCTAGAGCTCCAAGAGCGAGTATTTCCTGATTCAAGAAGGAACTGTTGAGCCCTTTATGACATCACCTGGGAAGTCACAGTGTCCCTTCTACTCTAGTCTGTTGGTCAAAGCTGTAGGAAGCCTACCAGGATTCACTGGGTAGGAACATAGACCCGCCTCTCAATGGAGGAGAGTAGATGAGTTTGCACCTGTGCTTACAGACAGTTGTGTCACCAGTGCTTTGAATGGCAGAAGGCTGTGTTGTGTGGGAGAGTGTGGGCTGGGGCAACTTCCATTCAAAAGGCATTCAGCAGAGTCAGACTGAATGAAAAACACTTTTAGATACTTCAGTTTTATTTCTTCATTTATGTATGATGATTAGAAATCCTTCTCTAATAAGCATAAAATAAATCTTTCTAGATACAGAACACACAAATTGTAATGATGAAAATCTTGGGTTGAAGGAATTTTTTGTTTCTTGTTTTTTTGTTTGAATATCTTTACTGTGGTAGTTAGTAGTGACGAAATCCAGTTGACTTCCCCAAGAGCCTTCTTAGGGTTCTCTTCCTCACAGCCTTCATTATGCTCGCTGTCATCATATTTCTATATTTTTCACTAGCCATTAGACATCTCTTTGGTCTTCAATTGCACTTTGAGGACTAGTGATGAGGGTGGTCATTTATTAACACTGGTTTTGGTCATCCTGTCTCCTCTTCTGTAAAGTTACTATTCCTGCTTAAGTCCATTCTCTGATTAGGGTGTCTATCTTTTTTCATATAGATTAATTTACAGTCTTGATCTAGTCAGGATTATAATCCTTGATCAATAACTTCTTTCTATGTAACTACTTTTTTATGTCTATGGTCTTTTAAAAAGTAATTTTTAATTTTAAAGCAGTTAAATTTGTCATATTCTTGAATGTTAACTTTGCTGTTTTATGTCTTATGAAATTCTTTTCTATGAAAGGAATTAAAAATAAAATACATTTTATTTTCGAAGTAATAAAGATTTGTCTTTCATGTTGAGGTCTTTTTATTTATTTGTTTTGTAATTTTGCTATAGGGCATTTGCACTCACTAGAGACAGAGAGAGAACGTGAGAAAGCATCCCTCAGGGAGAATGGCCACATCACAGGTATCTCCTCCATTCTCCTCTCAGGATTTTGGGCATGTACGCACATGCACCCAGCATGAGTTTCAAGCCACCAGATCCAGGACTCAAACTGCAGTCAGTTATGTGGGAATCCAGCAACATAACCATTACTTCATTTGCTGGTTCCTAAATAACAAATTTTGTCACAATATTGGTGGAATATTCTATTTGTTCTTCAATAATCCGCACAAGCTTGGGTCTGGCCCAATCCCTTTATCTATATATCTATTTTTTTTTCATGTATTGCTAATCTCATCCCACTGTCTTAATTGTTATAGTAGAAAGATTGCATCGTGTCTATCACTGTTTCTCCTCCTTTTAGGGAAGGACTTTGCTTCTCTGATACATCAGTGGCAGGCTTGGCTTTCATTCCATATGCTATGGAATTTTGTTTTCAGTGTGTCCCTAAAAATTCCTTGTTGAAATTTGGTTGCATTATGAAGGTATAAAGTGTGTGAAAACTTAATACACTGCCTTTGGGAGGTGATTAGGATGGGATAAAGTTGTGAAGGTGCGGTCCTCATGATTGGATACTGGGGTCTTTATAAGTGAGCAGGCCCACACACTCACACAGACATGCAAGGTCTTGCTTTTTAGCCAAATGACAGCCTGCCCTGCCTTGGGACTTTGCAGGGAATCCTCACCAAGAAGATACCAGGTGCCGTTCTTTGACCTTGGAACTTTGAACTACCAGCTTAAAAAAAAATAAATTTGTTATAAATCACCAAGACTCAGGTATTTCTGTTCTTAGCAACAGAGAACTTACTAAAACAGAATGTTCACAGAAATAGTGTGTGTCCCTTCTGGATGGAATCTTTCTTTAAGACTTTAGGTAGAAAGCTGACCCTGGAGAATAACAGTTAAGCCCATGTGCACGGTCACGTGACTGACTGTGGTTTGAATCCCAGCCCTATGACTTGAAAAACATGCTAGGCACATCTGTGTGTGTACCCAAAATCATGATGGAGTGGAGAAATGAAAGAAAAAAAAAAGTGTGACCATGTCTACTCATGGAGTTGTTCTCTCTGTCTCTCTCTCTCTCTCTCTCTCTCTCTTTCTCTCTCATCTCTATCTCTATCTCTCTCTCTTATACATTCCCTCTAGTAATTAAAAATTTCTGAAAAAAGGACTCACGATCTCATTTTGTATGGTTGAGCAGTATTCCATAGTGTATATGTGCCACACTTTTTAAGTCCATTCATCTGTCTGTAGACATTTGGGTTGGTTCCATGCCCCCATTCAATATATACTGAATGTCTGCACTCTATGGCAGAAACCGAAAGACTGGGAGGTATACAGGCATGGAGAGCAACTGTGGATACTAGAGACACCATGGGAGGTGGGTGAGGAATGCAGGAGGGTGGGAGGAAGAGAATCAAAGAAGAAAAGAAAGAAAACATTTAAGGGACACAAAATGGAAAATTATCTATTGATAATATGTACGGTAATGTCTTTGACTGAACCAACATACAGTGTATTCATGATGAGAAAATTCATTTGGTGTGTTGTAATGATACACAGTGATCAAATGCAGAAAAATAAATAAATAAGATTAAATCAATATTACAAAAAAAAAAAAGAAAAGAAAAGAAAAAAGAATTTAGGTATGATTCAGGAGGATCCACCAGAGAGGTAGATAGCTAAGCACCATCCATAGGGTCTGGTCATGCCACGATCCCCTCCCTCCAGTCCTCCAGTCTGCTGAACTTGCACTAGCCTGCGGGCCAGGCGTGTCTCAGATCCACTGTGCCAGGGATTCATACCATGGTTGCCATGTGACATCCAGCTTATCTTGAGCAGAACAATACCCTGAACGATGGCACCGGCTTGATGGTCTACATTTTAAAGAGAATAGTTCGAACATATGACCATTTGGCGCCTTCAAAAGGTCCTGGAAAATGTGGGTTATAAAACACTATGTAGGGATTTCAAAATCTTTTGCTCTATATAACCTTGAACTTTAATTTCACCTTCCATGGACATTTTGAAGTCCCCCATATTTCCTGAAAGACTTTCAGCAGAAATCCTTTATCAGACTAGGGAGGTCTCTACTAATCTTGGTTTGTTACAAGTCATGAATGAGTGTTGTTTTATCTAAATGCCTTTTCAGTATATTTTGCAAAGAACATATGTTTTTCTGAAGTAATCTATTAATATATTTATGTACATCAATGCATATAAAATCAATTTTTAAATATCATAAAGAATCCCACTGTGGCCATGATAAATTTTTCCAAACATTACTGGATTGAATTTACTCTTAATCTGGAGGGTTTTTTGCCTGTGATCATGAGAGAAACGGGCCTGTCATCTTTTTGTGCTATCCTTATCTAATTTTGATACAGGGTAATAGGAACCTCATAAAATACACATGGGTCTGCTCTTTCTCCTTGCAAAGGCATTGAACTTCATCATCATAATCTAATTCTTGAGTATCTGGTATTAGATCATCCTTGCCTGGTGTTTTCTCTATGGAAACACTTTGAACTATTGATAGAATTTATTTAATAGGTCCTGGATGTTGTTAACATAATTATGTCTCCCCTAGACTCAGAATGTTGTGTTCAAGACTGGAGCTTTCTTTTAGTTTGCCATATATTTTTCCTTTATTTTTTTTTTTTACTTTAAGTTTTTTTGTTATAGGTCCTGTGCACTCACCGGAGAAACAGAAAGACAGAAAGTGAGAAATCACTTATATAATGGTCACACTGTGATCCCTTCTCCTCCATTCTCTTCTCAAGATTTCAGGCACGCATGCATGCATATACCCAGCATGAGTTTCAAGCCACCAGGTTCGGAACCCAAACTGCAGTTGATCATGTGGGAGTCCAAAGCCTTAACTACTACGCCACCTATTGTTCCCTCTTTTCCTGTTATTTTTTTTAACATTCAACTTTTTCATGTCCTTATGTAGTAGATGCATTTCTACATAGTTATATATTTTTACTTAACCGACTAACTTTCCTTTGGCAAATTAAGTCCATTTATACCTACTGGTGAGGTGTTCTTGGAGCAGTACTTTTTGTCAAGTTGCTGTGGACCTTGTGCAAGGGTCTGGTTCTGGCAGAGTTCTTGTGATAGTTCTTAACAGGTGTATCTGCATGAGATTCCCTCTTGATCTTCCCTGGCTACCTTTATTTACTTCCTTTGTTAGATTAGGGCAAGAGGTGACACAAGTTCTTTTTGATTCTGATCATTTTTTTTGGGGGGGGGAGGGTTGCTATAGGGCGTGTGCACTCGCCAGAAAGACAGAGAGAGACAGAAAGCGAGAAATCACCCCCCAGGGGGGATTGCCCTGCCACAATCCCTTCTCCTCCACTCTCCTCTTGGGATCTTGGGCCCACATGTACACACACCTGGTGTGAGTTTAAGCCACCAGGTCCAGGACTTGAACCACGGTCAACTACATGGGAGTGCAGCAACATAGCCATTACGCCAACTGCTGCTCCCTGATTCTGATCATTTTAACGTTTCCCCCTTTTGATAAAGATCTGTCTCCAAACGCATCACTGATCAACCAACCTGTCCTTGGGTTTCGACCATCCGCCAGTGGTAGGATGGATCTGCCCCAGCGTGGTCTGATCCCACTTGAAGGGAAATGATTAGCAACTAGAAGTCAGTGTCAAAACCCTTCAAGCCACATCTTAGCATGACAGCTTTGCAGGGAACGCCTTTCCAGCTGAGGTTCCTTGAAGACAATTGTTCAGTTCAAGTTTTGTCAGTTCTTCAAGGGTTGACCATCCTCTCACAGTGATGGGCCAACATTATTCTGTTAGGAGTTGTTCTTTTGCAGAAATCTGACAGGCAAAGGGTACAGAGCTTAAAAAATAAAACACAAAATGAAGTAAGAAAAGAGAGAGAGAAAGAAAGAAGAAAGAGAGAGGAAGAAAGGAAAGAAAAAAACAAAACCTAAAGCCACCTGTAATTAAATTTGTACGATGTTATGAACCAATGGCCCATGTGAACAAATCCAAAAACCACAGTGGACAGGGTGAAACCTTTGTGGCCATTCAGTCTGTGTTCCTATTATGTAGTTGTATTAACAATTCTATTACTTAGTAACCTGTGACTGGGTTCAATAAAACAGGGTGCTAAAAAAGGAATCATTTAATAGAATTGGAAGAAAAATTTGCATTGAGGATGTTGTCAAAGTTACTCACAAAGCTGATTAAAGGATTTCTAAGATCTAGATTTAGCATAATCTAACATTTTGTCAAGTTATCTGTAGAAACTACAGACTACAAAGTTGTAATTATGCCTTTATCCTGCTAAATGAAAAAAGTGGGCAAAAGCAAAGAAAAATTAAGAAGAATAAGAGTCTTGTTACGATGAGGAGTCTTGTTCCACCATTCCTGGGAGAAGTCAACCACAGTATGATTTGTCTGGGTCTAACCGACTCTGAATGTCTCTTGCTATGGCATATGCCATATAATGAACCCACATCAGGCACAAGGATCGTCCCTAGAGGTTCACACCAATTTGTCCAGCTTCAGCATATAGGACTTTAAGAATACAGAAATTTCCATAATTAATAGTTCCAATGCAAGAAAACTGGATTGGAGGAACCTACACAAATTCAGGATGTAATCTAATCTGTAGGTAGATAAGAAAAACTTAAAAATATAGTACAGGGCTACAATCTAATAGCAGATATGCCGTGGTTTTTCTTTAGAAACATAACTATGCTCTTTATATTTTTAATCATCCTGAGAGTGACCAAATGTAATTAGAGTAAGACTGATTTGTTTATTTAAAATTTAGTTTTATTTAAAAGTTTAGTGCACCAAGAATAGTTATTTGCCCCAGAGTAATTTCAGACTCAACTTTTAGAAACACCTCGAGGTTAGAAAGTCATACTAAGGTCGACTTCAAACTGTCTACGGTTCCTAACAGCAATTGAAATCGACATTCCAGTCAAAACCCGGGCAATTCGAACAACATTTCCAACCGTGTCCTGTTACATACACTTCTTAAAAAGCACATAAGTATTGTATTAATACAAACAAATATGTTGCTATAAAAAATAAGAATCTTCATGAATAGTTTCTGAATTTTGAAGGGCAAATAGGGAGAAAAAAAAAATGCTTTCATCTTGTTCACAAAAGTGTAATCTGCAGCATCTGAGTGCAGCCCTGGGTCCTCCAGAGGGGAAGATCAACCGGCCCCGAATGAAACTGAAGAAGAAGCTCTTCAAGCGCAGGCGGGTGTTGAACCAGGAGCGGCGACGGAGGCACCAGGTGGTGGGGGCTGTGGTAGACCAAGGGCTGATCACGCGCCACCATCTCAAGAAGCAGCGTCCAGTGCATGTGCCAACATTACTCTGTCAGGAAAGAAGCGCAGAAAATTCTTCCAGCAGATCCGGCTTGCCCAGAGAAGGCAGCCTGGACGTGGAAGGCCCCTCAAAGCCGGCCAGGTCTCATGAACCACAGCCCCAGAAGCAAAAGAAGGCAAAAGCCCCTCGGGACGTAGACATGGAGGACCCTGAAGATTCTTACTTCTTTCATGAGAAGATTCACAATTAGAGCCAGAGGACTCAGTGGCTGATGTAGAGGACTTTGGAGAAGCATTGCCCTTCGTTACTGTCTCCAGATTTCTCTTCCATATTGGCTTCCTGACCTCCCCTGGAGGGGGCTGTGAAGGGAGAGAAGAAGTCTAGAACAAATATTGGACAGGGGTCTCTGTGGCAGTCAGCTCCATTTGTAATAAAGCCCTGGAGCTCCGGGGGGGGGGGGGGGGGGGGGGAAGAAAAGTGTGATCTACCAAATTGCTGTAAGACTCTAGCTAGCTTAAGAAAATAATTGTCCTTAAATCTGGGAAACAAAACATCTAAGGTAAGAACAATAATGTTTCAAATAAGAGTCATAAAAACATTATTTTACCAGTTATTTCATCTCAAGTGATTAATTTTTGTTCTCTTTTGTCTTAGTTGGCATTTTCTGAACCCATCAGTTTATTTATTGGCATTTAAGAGATTTTTGTTTAGTCCAGTACTCTTAAAGTTAGCAAAACCGGTATTCAAGAGTAGTTCTTAGACCATGGGGTCAGCAGGTAGTGTGGTGGTTAAGGGCACTGGTCGCACATGGCCGACCGTGGTTTGAGTCCCGGACCTGGCAGCTTGCTTTCTCACTTCTCCCCACTTTCTCTCTCTCTCTCTCTCTCACTCTGTTCCTCTCTGGTTTAATTAATTAATTAAATTTAAATTAAAATAATTATTTTTCTTTTTTTTTTTTTTGGAGAGGTTTTTGCTATAGGGCGTGTGCGCTCGCCAGAAAGACAGAGACAGAAAGATAGAAAGCGAGAAATCATCCCCCGGGGGGATGGCCACACCACAATCCCTTCTCCTCTATTCTCCTCTTGGGATCTTGGGCACGCATGCACACGCGCCCGGCGTGAGTTTAAGCCACTGCGTCCGGGACGCGAACCGCAGTTGGCTACATGGGAGTCCAGCAGCATAGCCATTACGCTAACTGCTGGTCCCAAAAATAATTATTTTTAAAAACTTTAAAAAGTAATTCTTAGACCTTCCATGCCTAAAACACTAGACGGGCCCTTTCAGAAGCCATGTACTTCTGGGGCGTGTTCTGCCCTTCTCAGTGACCAGGGCAGCTGAAGCCTTTCTCTTCCAGCCTCGCCTCTAGACCTAAACAGCTAGACAGGTAGAGAGATCCCTATCTTCTATTATTCCTCTCTCTTTCTCTCTCTCTCTTTAAATTTTTTCAGTTTCTGAAGTGTTGTGCTTTCATCTCTGACCTCTCGTTTCTCTTGCTAATTCTCTCCTTTCCTAGTCGCAGGCCTGTTCAGAAGGCATCTACATCTGAGGCGTGTCTTGCCCTTTTGCACGGTGTGCTGGTGTGCTGCACAGTTTTCTTTCTTTTTTTAATTTCTCTTTTTTGTTTTTTTGTCGTGTTTTTTCTTTTCTTCTTTGTTTCCTTATCCTTTTCCTTTTTCTTTTCCCGTACTTTCTCACTTTGCTGCTCAGCCTCCACCCTAGTCTAGACAGGTGTAGGTGCACAGTGGCCACACATCTGAATACTGCTAGGGTCAGAGAAATCACCGTCCCCACTGAACCTGCTGCACAAAGGGAGAAAGTCCTCTCCATAAACCTGAACTCGACCTCCTTCTATGGCTGTCACATGAAAGACACAGCAGCAGAGAGAAACTAGCACCGAAGTCCCTCACGGTAAAGCGAAGCACACGAGCTTACAGTTGCATAATCCTTTCGAACAAATTAGTCAAAAGAGAATACTTTGCCAAATGACTAAAAGTCGGAGAACAGAGGCTGCAGAGTAGCAGGCAGCGGGATGGAGCAGAGAGAGCAGCTCATCTCCCACTGCCTCTGAACTCTCAGTGTGTTTACTGGGATCAGGAGAGTCCCTCCCTCCCCTTAGCCCCCATGCCTTCCAAACATCCACTCTAGCCAGGATGGGCCGGAGACCACACTAGGACCTCCTCTCTGTCCTGACAGTTTCAGACTTCGTCTCCTGAAGCATGTGGTGTGCATTGTGCACTGCACCCTTCTGTCTTTCTCAGTTGAATCCCTGCAGCTCAGCCCAGGTGCACCTGTTCTCTAGAAACCGGGAAGCCTTTGGAATATTCAGTTCCAATGACAAAAGTACTGGTTTCTGGGTGAGCATCAGGGAAATGGAACTAAAGGGATATTGTGGATCATCTCCTTCCGCACGTCTCTCAGTGCTCAAATTAACTCAAAGAAATTAGGAAGAAATGCATAATCCATCAGATGACCAGAAACCAGCACAGAAGCACAAGAAATATGAGAAACCAAGAAAATCTCTCTCTCCACGGGAAAAAAACAACTCCTCATCATCCACTGACAGTACAATGGAACTCGTGGGAATGTTAGATACAGAATTCAGAATATTCACAGTGACGAAACTAAACAAGATGCAAGAGAAAAGAGACAATAAGCTCCAGGAGATGAGGAGGTCCTTCCATGATTTGACAGAAGAAATACACGCCATAAGAAAGAATCAGATGGATGGAGACCAGCAGTTAGCATAACAGCTATGTCGCTGAACTCCCATGTAGTCGACCGCAGTTCAAGTCCCAGACCTGGTGGCTTAAACTCACGCCAGCTGTTGGGGAAAGCAACTGGATTTCACTAGTTTTAAAGTTTAAAATACCACGGTAGAGATATCCAAAAAAAAAAAAACAGAAAACAGAAAGAATCCTCTTAACCTAAGCATTCCATCATTTCTAATTTTTGTGTTCTACATCTAGAAAGATCTATTTCAGAATTATTAGATTTGCAACCATGACTCTCTCTTATATACAAAATGAAGAAAATAAAATAGATTGAGTTATCTCTACATGTTTTTCATTCAATCTGACTTTGCTGAATGCCTTTTGAATGAAAGTTGTCCCAGCCCATGTTCTCCCACACAGCACAGCCTCCTGCCATTCAAAGCACTGGTGACACAGCCATCACTAAGCAACGGTGCAAACTCACCTGCTCTCCTCCACTGAGAGGCAGATCTCTGACCACCACCTACCCGGCCATGCCCCAGTGAATCTTGGCAGACTTGGTGTGGCTTTAACCAACAGAATAGAGTGGAAGTGACACTGTGGCTTCCCAGGTGATGTCATCAAAGGCTCTACTGTTTCTGCCTAGATCACAGTAAATCCTCCTTCTTGGAACTCTAGGCTGCCGGGTAAAATGCCCAACCACCCCAAAGCCACCATGATGGGAAGAAGCCCAAGTCACGCGGAGAGAGGCCACAGGCAGGCTCTCCAGGCCATCACACCCCAACTCTCCTGTACCTAGAAGCCACATGTCAGTGAAGAAGCTTCCAGATAACCCCTGGCCTCATCATCAAGTGCTATCTGACTGCTCATTCTTCCCAGGAGGCCCCAGACATTCGGAGCCCTCCCCACTCTTCCCTCTTTGAGAATCTGACCCACAGAGCTGTGAGCAGAATAAAATGGAGCCTGCCACATGTCACTCCGTATAGGGTGGTCTGTTACAGCATAGAGAATGGGAACATCCCTCATCACAAAGGACAACGGCAACATGGCAAAGCATTCATCTAGATCCTGCCATCCACAGGGTGACTTCAGTGTTCACACAAACGACCTCTCCATTCCCACACTCCGCCTCCCAGGTCTTGATCTCCTCACCCACCAAGGTGTCCTTATCTCAGTCATGTCTGCTGCCCTCAGTGAGCTGACTACAGGCAGGGCTCCTGAGGGGCTAGGGAAGGGACACATGGAGGCCTCAACTTACACCTCTCAAAAGATCTGAGGACTCCTGCTTGGCAAAGTCACCATGCAAGACACTGAGCAGAGCTGCACGTCACAAAGTCACCATGTCAACCTTCCTGTCAATCATGAGCACAGGGAATTCTGTCCCTGTGTGGGGGAGGGCTGTGCAGAGGGCTGCTGTCAGGTCACCCAGAGCCAGCCACCTCCCCTAGTCCCTGGGCTCTGGGCTGGTATAGGTGGGGGGGTCTGTGCCATTGGTGATAGGCCAGAAGGGGCCCCAGATCCTGGGCAGAGGCTGAGGTGGCAAAGAAGGTGACCAGAGTAAGATTCAGCCTGTCTGGGCCCTGGTCCAGGGACTGGAGAGCAGCGGGTCACAGGGCAGCCATGGAAATGGGGAGCCATGGTCCCCGGGAGCCCTGCTCTGTGCTCCTCCTCTTCCTGCTGCTGCTGCCTCCTCCACTGTGCAGAGCGAGAAGCCTCCTGTCCCATGGCCCCAGCTGGAGGATCCCTCACTTTGACTGGGCCTCCAGATTGACCCATCACCACCGGCAGCACTGGCGCCGGGAGGCCAGCGAGAACTGCCAGGGAGCCTTCGACCTCTACTTCATCCTGGACAAGTGAGTAGCCCTTTGCATCCTGGCCCTAGCTGGTCCTTGGGCGCTGCCACCCCCTGATTATCACAAGGGCACAGCCCAGTGGACCCCCAGCTTCTGAAAGAGGAGGAACCATGCCAGTTTGTAGGTCAGACCCTGAATGAGGCCTCCTTATTTTCTGAGGCAGAAGGGGGTCTCAGCATCTGTGCCCTGGGGTTCATCTTCTCAAGGGGCAAAGTTACCCTGTGGTCCTGGCTGACCCTCGGTCCCTCATCATGCCGGCCTGATCTTTCTCTTGTGTGCTGTTAACAGAAACTTCTTTCTCATTTGTTTTTGTGCAAACTGTATTTTAGACATATTCTGTATGGTTTCATGGGAATTACATGTAACATTCTGACATTATAACCATCCAATTTGAAATGCTATCAACTTAGGTTTGACTGCATACACTGTTCTATACAATGTCATGCCTTCCCTTCATATTATCAGTCACAAACAATATCGTTACATATAGTGTGCACGATAACATGGATTTATAATGATGTTAGTGCATTTGTCTTTTAAATTCTGTAAAAATTAAAAAGTGGAATTGTAAAGCAAGATGACAATATTACGGGTACTTTATTTGCTTATGTATTTATCTGTACCACAATCTGTTTGTGTTCATATGGCTTTGAGTTATTCTCCGTGTCCTGTTTTAACCTAATAGACTCCCTTTAGCACTTAATTACGGCAGGTGTAATGGTAATAACTTGCTTAGTTGTTTCGTTTTTTTTGTTTTAACTAAATGTCTTAAATTTTTATCTTTCTAATTTTTTTATTTTATGATTTGTTATTTACATTCTATCATTGGACATCTCTCTAGCGCACAGTATGTCTGTCAAAATACAAGTGCTGTATGCAAAAATCAATAAAGACTATTACCACAAATATAATTTTAAATAGAGAGCTTTACAGTCTTGTATCTGATAAGAATACAAGAGCTCCTATGAGACTCTCTCACCCACCCTCTAAAATCTACTCCTCTTTCATATACGTACTGATATCTACACTTTCCTCCCTACTATTGCATCTTTGGATCTTTCCATTTCTGTCATAGTATACAGACATT
Source organism: Tupaia tana (assembly GCA_026018925.1). Classification (NCBI taxonomy): domain Eukaryota; kingdom Metazoa; phylum Chordata; class Mammalia; order Scandentia; family Tupaiidae; genus Tupaia; species Tupaia tana. The sequence continues at coordinate 85,256,116 of JAKSZU010000010.1, forward strand.
TAGTATACAGATATATATATATATATATATATATATATATATATACACACACACACATATATACCAAATGTGTGTGTGTATATATACCAAATATATATATATACATATATATGCCAAATATATATATATATATACACACACACACATACACACACATGCATATACATAAAATTTTATTTAAGTTTATTCATTTATTCATTTTAATTTGCCCAGAGTGAGTGTGTGTGAGAAAGAGAGAAGGAAAGTGAGAGAGCAAGCCTCCAAGTCCAGTATTCAAACTGCAGTCTACAATGTGGGAGCCCAGTACCCTTAACCACCACACTACCTGCCGGTTCCTAAGTATTTATTGAGCGGGGATATACAGTGTTTCTCTTTCAGTCTGCTTTATGTTGCTTAGCATTAAATCTTCTGTATTAATACACTTCAAGTCAAATGGCAGGATCTTCTCTCCTTTATGCTAAGTAATATTCCATAGTGTATATGTGCCATAGTTTTTTCGATCCATTCATCCATTTGGGGGCATTTATTGATTCTATATCATAGCAATTATGAATAATGCTGCAATAAACATGGATGTGCAGGTGTTGTTCTGACTGAGTCTTTTCCTGTCCTTTGAGTAAATATTAAATATTGGGATTACTGGTTCATTGATAGTTCTATTTGTAGGTTTTTGAGGAACCTCCATATTGTTTTCTCTTTTTTTGTTGTTTCTTTATTTTATTTTAATTTTATTATCATAATAATTTTTATACTACATTGAATCACATATATTTTTACAGTGTATTACATTTCTATTTCCAGCATGATTACCATATATATCCATTAAGACAAAAACATTACAAACATATCATCATCAAGTAGCTTTTCATGATTTTTTCAGATTAATATTATTATTTATTCTCATTGTTTTTAAACATCCGATCACTATATATCATTTGACTTGTATAAAGGATTCACCCAACATGAAATACTTCTCAGACCAGTCCAATTGAAAAAACTATACATGTTATCATCAACAGGTAGTAAACCATTTCTGAGTCCCACTAACGTCATGCCTCTCTATTTGTTCTCTTGCTATCCTTTACTATATTCTTCAACATCCATAACTATTTTCACTGCTTTTATGCCCTCCAATATTTCTATCTCTACCATAAAGTATGGATAGTTTGTATGTATTAAGTGGATACATAATATCTTTCTTTCATATCCTGGTTTGCTTCACTCAGCAATAGATCTTCCATATTTGACCATTTTCTATCAAACGTCAGGATCTTATTTTTTACTCCATAGAGTATATGTGCCACACTTTTTCAATCCATTCATCTGTTTGTGGACATTTAGGTTGGTTCCATGTCTTAGCGATTGTGAATAATGCCGCAATAAACATTTATGTCCATGCGCTTTTCTGACTGAATATGCTCTTGCCCTTTGGGCAGATAACCAGAAATGGGATTGCTGGATCAAATGGTAGTTCTAATTGTGGATCTTTGAGTAACCTCCATACTGTTTTCCACAGTGGCCCAACCAGTTTACATTCCCACCAACAGTGTAGGAGAGTTCTCCTTTCACCACATCCCTGCCAACACTTATCACTTTTTGTATTTTTAACGTTTGCCATTATGACAGGGGTTAGGTGGCATCTCATTGTGGTTTTAATCCACATTACCTGCATCTCCCTTACGATGAGGGATGTCGAGTACTTTCTCATATGCTTTTTGGCTGTTTGTATGTCTTCCTTAGGAAGATTTTTGTTCAGCTCATTTTCCCATCTTTTAATTGGGTCAATTTTTCTTTTTTTTCTTTCAGATAAGCCGCTTGAGTCCCCTGTGTATTCTGGTTACCAGCCCCTTGTCTGAGGCATATTCGAAAAATATAGTCTCCCATTCTTAGGGTTGTAGATTCACATGTGTTACTATGTCTTTTGCTGTGCAGAAACTTCTTAATATGATATAGTCGCATTTGTCTATTTTAGGGATTATTGCCTGTGCTTTGAGAGTCTTATTTAAAAAGTCTTTGCTTACCCCAATGTCTCCCAGAGTTTCCCAGTATTTTCCACCAGTAGTTTTATAGTTTGAGATCTTAGGTTCAGATCTTTGATCCATCTTGAGTTCATTTTTGTTTTTGGTGAAAGATGAAGATTCAGTTTCATCTTTCTGTGGGTGGATACCCAGTTGTTCCAGCAGCACTTCCATATTGTTTTCCAAAGTGGCTGTACCAATCTACATCCCCACCAGCAGTATATGAGCATTCTCTTTCCACCACAGCCTCCCCAGTACTTGTTCTTTATTTTCCTTATTAAAGCCACTGCCACTGGGCTTAGGTGGCAGCACTTTGTTATAGTTTTTATTTGAATTTCCATTATGATAAGAGATGGTGAACATTTTTTTATTTAAAATAATTTTTGATAGGGAAGGACTTATTTCTGCCATTTTATGTTTTTTTTCTGTATGTTTTGGCTTTTTTATTATTTTTCGCATCTTGGCCACTCATATATCTTCCTTAGATAGTTGTCTGTTTGACTCATTAGGCTAATTTTTCATTGGGTTACTCCCTTGTGTGTGTGTGGGTGAGCTACATGAGTTTCCTAAATATTATGGTTATTAATTCCTTATCTAAAGCATGTATTGAAAATATTCGTGCTTATTTTGAGGATTGTCTCTTCACTCAATTATTTCTTTCTCTGTGCAGATGCTTTTAGTTTTATGAAATCCCACTCATTTATTTTTGGGATCATTGCTGTGTTTTAGGGGTCTTGTTGAAGAAAGCTTTGCCTATTCTGATGTCTTTAGCATTTTCTGTGTTTTCCATCAATAGTTTTATGTTTGAAGTTTTACATCCAAACCTTTGATTTGATTTCAAGGTGATTTTTGTTCATGGTGAGATACAGGGGCCTAGTTTCCTTTCCTTACAGGCCAATGTGCTGTTCTTCCAGTAACATTTGCTGAAAGATTTTCTTTTCACTGCTGCATTATTTGAGCCTTTTGTCAAAGATCAGTCGGTTGTATGTTTTGGGGTTTATTTCTGGATTATCTATTCTGTTCCATTGGTCTACGTGTCTGTACTTGTTCAGTAACATGTTGAGTCTGTGAGTGCTGGGGAGCATGAGGGAGTGCACAGGATCTGGGGGTGTCGTGAGGAAGTGCTGGCAGGCTTCTGAAAGAATCCCCACCCAGAGGGATAGGCCTGACAGCTAAGAATCCCAGTGCACGGTGGAAGTTTCCGCCAAGTCAGGGTTCCCTGGGCTGGGGCTGGGGCTTTCCAGGGCTTTTTTTTTTTTTAAGTTTTTTAAATTTTTATTTCAATTTCTTTTATACATTCAATCACATATGTCACTTGGCTTATAAAGTGAATATTCCAACATGTATACATTTCTCACCATTCCAATTGAGAATACTATACCCATTATCCTCAACACATAATAACCTATTTCTTTGTGCCATAAATGCCTTGCCTTTCTATTTTTTATTATTTTTCTTTTTTTTTCCTTTTTTTATTTTTTTAATTTATTTATTTGCATTCATTCTCTGAACATCATTACAGCATACAAAATGAGATTTTCCATCCAAATTACACTATATATTGTCTCAATCAAGCACATCAACAAACATGTTATTGTCAGCAAATGATCTTCCATTTCTTGTCTTCTGTATGTTTTGCTTTTTTCCCCCCATCCTAGATTCTCTATCTCTTACCCTCTGCCATCTCCCACTCTCCTCCCACAGTCTCTGGTATCTATGTTTGCTTTCTATACTGTTTTCTCCTCACATTTTATTGTAACGCCAAAGACCCTAATCAATCCAAATACCCTCATAGCAAACACAGGTGATACCCACATTTCCATGAACACAAGTCTTACTTTACGCATCCTATAAAGTAGCACCTATATGTAGCTGTGGCTACATATCCTACTGCAGTCATTGAATAGATATATATTCCAGGGCTTTTGATAGCAGTGGTGCCAGGGAACCGTGCCTCTACCCAGCACACAGAGAGCTGGGAATGGTCACACCTAGGCCCGGAGGGGGCTGGGAGAGCCCACCCACCAGAAAAGCTAAGGGTCCTTCCAAGCTGCGCAGACTCCTCAGTTTATTGTCAACCCGCCACCTCCTGCTGTGTTCAGCCAGCCTTGTGGCCTCTGAACTCTCCTCAGCCTGGGAAGCCCTTCAATCCCAGGCAGTCCGGTCCCTCCTACTCACACTAATGGAAGTCACCACCCAAGATGACCTGCTGTAGTCCCTGAGGGATCCCAGGTCCCTCCATGATCAGAGGAGCATGTTAAAGAGCCTGCTGGAAGGTGGAAGCAGAGACACTGCCCACCCAGCAATGAGCCCCAAGCCCCTGAGTCATTTCTCCTCTGCTTTCAGATCAGGTAGTGTGAAGCGCAACTGGATAGAAATTTACAAGTTTACAGAGAGCATCGTAAAGAAGCTTGAAAAGTAAGTCCACTCTGCACTGTGGGCTCCTCTGCTTCCAGAGCTGCTCCTCCAGGAAGCAGAACTCACTCTGGTTGCCTTGGAGGGCATGGGAGCCCCTCGGTTGGAACACACAGGAAAGGAGCACAGAGCTTAGGGCTCCTTGGAGTCTCAGCTGCATGGGTGGGCTCCCGCCTACAAACCAGGGCACACCGCAGGGGCCACGTCTACCCTGGGACCCTTCCAGGCTAGGACAGGAACCCGAGACAGGCAGAAGGGAGAGTCCATCACTGAACACCTGGTGGAATGGTGTCACAGCCTAAAGGGAAATTTCAAAGAACTCAGCATGGCAGGTTAGAGGGAAAAGCACAAATTCCTGGAGAAAAAGCCAAGGATGGCTTCCCGAATTTTGCATTGGGTCTCAGAGAGTGAAACAAAGATGGAGGACAGAAGCCATCACAGTAACATCTGGTGAAGGGGTGTGGACCACTTCATCCGGGAAGCAGGGTTAACACAGGTGAGGGCTGGGAGTGGAGGCAGGGCAGGGCAGCTTTGGCCAGACCTCAGGAGCTCAGGATGCAGGAAGGTGCTTAGGCATTTTGCTATGAGCCAGGGGAGCCACAGAAGGTTCTTGGGCATGGGAGTGATGTGTTCAAGGTTGCACTCCAGGAAAATGTCTGCTACCTCTGGGTAAACAGAGTCTAGACCAAGCACAGGAGCCACAGGGAGCTCGGCTAGGGCCGTGTGGTGGGAATCGCACTAGGGGTGCTGAGGGTCAGCGGCCAGAGCCAGGGGTCGGGGGAGGAAGAGCAGGGATGGACGTGAATGGCTGCCAAGAGGGCGAAGGATGTCCGTGAGATGTGAGGAGGGCTGAGGAAGTGGGGGGTTGGGGTGAGCTACGGGAAGTCTGCAATAGAGGGGAGGCCTGGATTGCTGAGGGGCAGCCCCGTGTAGGGTGGGGGAGCCTGGATCTCGGCACGCTCAGCGTGGTGCCCGTGCTGTGCCTGTGGGCTCACGGGGGCTGCTAGACTCCAGGGAAGCAACAGACGCCACCCGGGCCCTCTCCCCTGGGGCCCCACGTCTCCATGGGCCTCAGATGCTTCAGTGACGTCACCCCACACCCCGAGTCCTGCACGGGCCCTGGGGTGGAAGAGGTAGGGGAGGGGAGATGGGTGCACCCCTCCCTGCCTGTGCGTGGGCACCTCACGGGCTCCTTGCCCTCCCCAGCCCGAACGTGCGCATGTCCTTCATCACCTACTCCGACGAAGGTGAGACCGTGATGCCGCTCACCTCAGACAGGTGAGTGCTCCCTCGACGCCCAGGGCAGGGCTGGCGGCCAGGCCACTGGAGCTCCGGGGAGCTGAGGGGATTCTCGAGACCCAGTGGGGAGCCCGCCAGGACACAGGGTGGGCTGCCTGCACCTCTCATCCTGCCCTGATCCAAGCCTCACATTTGCAGCTTCCTCACTCCCCCCTGGCTACACTGGAACCCACTGAGCCCTGTGTTTCTAGAAGGTCTCTGTCTCCTCCACCCTCCTCTTCCCTGTTCATCCTCTCCCCTGGAAGGCTGGGTGGGAGGTCTCCCAGAATTTAAGGAGGCTGGTGGGCAGGGGTGAAGGTGCTCTAGGAACTCTGTGTCAGACACTGCCACATGCATGTCACTCTGCCCTGAGCCCGTGGGGCAGGACGACAGAGTAGAACCAGGGGCATGTGCTAAGGCCTTGTGGAGGGAGTGAGGTCCCCGGTGGGTCCCAGAGAGGTGTCCCTTGGAGTGGGTCCTGAGCACCAGGGTTGGCTGGTGCAGGAGGGAGTGTGAGGACAAGCATGTAAGGGCTATAGATGGCCCCCACGCACTCGTGAGCCCCAGCAGTGGGACATGTGGAGTTTCTGCTTGGTCGGGAGGTGCAGGGAGGGCCCTGGTCACTCAGAGAGCTGGAGGAAGACTTGGTTTTTGTGTCCTCTGCTGTGGGTTTAGGAGAGAAAGACTTAAGTTGGTTTGAGTTTTTAGTTTTAGGGTTAGGAATGTCTGTGCTCACAAGGGTCCCTATGCGGCATATGTGAATTCATTGGTAATGGTGGGTTAGGGTTAGGGCTGGGAATCTGTCCCAGTAGAGTCCCCACAGGGCACAACAGTGGCAAAACCCGTGTCCATGCAGGACACAGGTCCCCAGTGCTGTGAGACTGTCAAGAGAAATCAGGACTGGTCCCTGGGACCAGCCCAGCCACGCCACTCAGTCCTCCCACATGCGCCCCTGATCAGAGACAGACCTGGCCAAAACCCTCCCACCAAAGGCTCAGGCTGGAACGGCGTTACAGGCCACGTCACTGGGGCCCTGCCCCACCCAGGTCTGGGGTCTGCACAGGGTGCGGCAGCTATAGGACAGTGGGGCTGGGCTTCCGCCGTCACCCTCCACACCTCATCCCCTTTCTAATTTCTTTCAGAACAAAAATAACTCAAGGTCTTGAAAGACTTAAACAAGTCAGGACTTACGGAGCAACATTCATGGAGGAAGGATTTAAAAAGGTACAATCGCGTAGAGATTCAGGAACCTCTCTTGGTTCAGCGAGTCCTGGAGCCCGGCTGGGGTCAACTCACCATCCTCCCCCATGCCTTCATTCCCCTCAGGCTAACGAGCAGATGAGAAGAGCCAACTCTGCAGGTGAGCTGCCTGTGATGTCACCATACTTGGGGCCAGGGACAGGGACAGAGCTGTGCGTTGGCCTCAGCGCTTTGGATGCAGATCCCACTTGTCACCTCTGGCACCGGCTCTTGGAGCACACACTTACACTATCAAGGCTCCAGGCCCCTCCGTGTGGTAGGAGCAGAGGACCCTGCCCCGAGGTGCTCCTGACAACTGCGTGGGGGCCCTGGATCCTCTGGCTCTCAATGAGGAGGAGGGGCTTTCCCTCCAGCCAGGCTCAGGGGAAGGGAATAGAGGAAGGCTGAGGACTCTCAGGCAGACCTTGGACTGTGTCTGTGCAAAAGCCTGGCCTCCCCGGCTGACGACACCGTTCCGTCCTTCTCCCTTGAACGTCCTCCCGGGGTGACTGACCCTGGGCTGTGTCCAACGGTGCAAAAGCCGTGCCCAGCGCAGAACCGACTGTGTCTGGCTGCAGACTTGCGCTCTTGTCAGGAAAGAGGTGGGGCCCGACAGGGGAAAGGCCTGGAGGGGTGCAGGGAGCCCTGGCCAGCGGTCCAGCAGCGCTAGACCGAGGACACCACAGGACGTCGCAGGCTCTGCCCGAGCAGGCCCAGCCCTCCGGAGCCTCCCTGAGCCGGCCTCTGGCAGCAGGCCCGGCTGCCCCCCTCCTGGCTCATCAGGAGCCTCCTCTGGCCCAGAGATGGCTGCAGTTGCCCTCGGGGCACAGCGGGACAACCTGGCACTAGTGAGAGTGCGGGCGGCCTGGAGGAAGGGCCCCGAGTTGGCTCAGTCCCCTCCCCTGGAAAATGGGCCCTGGGAGCTGGGTCTGGGCAACCTCTCCCCAGGAGGCCAGGGTGGGCACAGGTCCCCCCTGAAGTGGACAGGCTGTGGCCCTGGCAGCCTGTGACACACCCAGAGTTCTAGGTGTCATTATAACCAGGCCACTCCTTGTTTCTGCAGGCAAAAAGATTCCCATCATGATAATTGCTTTGACTGATGGGACACTGCATTCAGATCAGTTTAGGAACACTCAAGTGGAAGTGAGTCCGCCCGTCATCGTCCTCCCAGCGTTTGGCTCCCTGCGTTTGGTGTCTGTACTCAGCGCCTTCTCTCCCGTAGGCCAACAGGGCTCGGAGCATGGGGGCGACCATTTACACTGTGGGTGTGATGGATTATAAGAAAGAGCAGGTAACTGAGAACAGACCTCCAGGTGGCTTGAGCCTAGGAGGGCAGAAGTCGCTCCAGGGAGCTCTCTCCCTGGGCCCCGAGGACAGTCCTGCACCTCCCCCAACCCCGCCCCAGTGCCGTGGGTCAGCAGAGCCCATGGAAGAGGTGGTCGACAACGCGTTCCACAGCCCACACACCGGAAGTGCGGGCGTGACACTGCCAGATCCCCATGAAGGGGGTTCTAATATTACCTCCAGAAGCCAGGGTCTGCCTCGACATCCCACTGTCCCCATGACCTGAGGACAGCGCAGTGACTCCTGGGTCTGGGGACTGCTGGATCCTCCAGTCCTGGCTGGGGTCCCGAACCTCTTCTTCCCCCGTAGATGGTGGCAATCGCGGACAGTCCGAATCACATGTATGCAGTGGACGATGGATTCAAAGCCCTGCACGACATCGTCGACTCAGTGAGTGGGGCTGGATGTGAGGGCTGAGTGCCGTCTCAGCAGTGCCCCCAGTCCCAGTCCCCTCCCACCCACCTCTCTATTCCAGCTCGCTTCAGATACCTGTATTGAAGTGACCTCCGTGGAGTCGTCCACGGTGTGTGCAGGAGGTTAGAGCCACGCCGCTGCCACTGTGGGAGTCCAGGACGGATGCTCCCAGCAGGCCCCAGGATTCGCCAGCCAGGCCTGGGTCTCCCTGACACAGCACAGTCAAGGAGCAGGACGGACCCCGTAGGCACTCAGGCCAGGCCCCCAGTTCAGGCAGGACACGGGGTGTCTCCAGCTGTGTGGGGCTAGCTGCCCTCTCTTCCCGCATAAGTGGGGGCCTGGCGAGCCAAGGCGTGTACCCCTGAGGCCTTAGGAGCACCGAGGATGCAGGGTGGGAAAGTTGCTGCTGAGTTTGCCCTTGAAGAGAGGCCAGGTGGGGTGCCTAGCAGAGCCAGGGAATATGGGGTAAGGACCCCCCAAGGCACGAGGCCCAGCCGGGCGCCACCACATGGGCCCAGGTGCATGCACAGATGATGGTGCACACAGAGGCTTCCTTGAAGGACCCTGGAGTTTGGTTAAGGCATGAACCGCTCTGACCAGTGAGGTTCATGTGAGCTCAGAACTCAGCTCGTCCCGGCACAGACTGTGACCTTTGCCCTTGCAGACCCCAGTCAGGTGGTCATTAATGGACGTGGCTTTCATAACGCAAAGTGGAAGAGCCAAGTCATCTGCAGATTCAAGTTCAGTGACAACCAGTTCATTGGTAAGTGTCCTCGGCGCCCTGGGCCAGAGTTTTCCACACAGTGCCATCTGACCTCTTAGCCAACAAGCTTTGCAGGCCTGGCAACCTTCTGGGGGGGTCACAGGACACCGGGGGGGTCGCAGGCAGTGTGGGGCACTGGAAAGGTTCCATGATGGGAAGTCCGGCCTCTGGTGACTTTCATCTGCATCATGGGAAAGTGAGAAACCCCAGCACCCCAGAGCACTGTGGAGCAAGGCAGTACCCCTCAGTGACACTGGGTTTGGTGGGCTCTGTGCTCCTGTGAGTGTCCCAAAAGAAGAGTCACGTGCTTGGCAGGAGCCAGGCCCATAGACCCCACCGAGGTGGCCCACATGGAAGCCACTCTGTATTCATGCCAACGGGAGGAAAGCGCTATGGTAGGCAGACACGGTGGCACTTCCCCAGGTGGAGGTGATTAAGGCTTCCGCTCAGGAAAGGTGGGCAGGGCCGCGGTGCAGATGTGGAAGGGCAGTCCCCCAGGTACAGGTGCAGTGGCCCACCATGCCCTCGCACACGCCACTTGTTATGGACATGGGGCTGCAGCTCTGCCTGACAGACATTCTGTTACTACCTCAAGCAAAATTCACAGAGCTCAGAAAGGCCCGCTCCCCTCTGACTCCACACTTCAGCCTGTCCCAGCTGAAAGAGTACAGAGTTGTCCTCTGTGAGGCCACGGTCCTGAACAGCCTGACACGGAGTTAGGGGCTTGCACTCTGTAAAAATCTTGAACAGCTGGGCTCGAACCCCTGCTGCTCCCACTTACAGGAAGTAGGTCAGAATAGGCCCCAGGAGCCTGGTCCACATCAGGGCAGGATGCCCTCTTAAAGTGGCTGAGACCTCCCCTGCCCTCTGGCTCCAGCCATGGGGGGTGCAAGTCAGAGAAGAACCGGGCCTGGGAGGGCCATGCTCTCCAACCTATGGGGGGAGCCTTGGACTCCAGCAACTGAGCCTGTAAGAAAAAGAGCTGGGAAGGCGCCCGCAGGGGTGCCCCTGGGGAGCTCAGGAGAGTGAGTGGGGCCTGAGGCGGGAGCAGCTGCCACTGACGCAAGGGCTAGACCCTTCTGGGCCGTCCAGGCTCCGAGCTACTGAACGAGTGAATGAAAGATAAAGGCACCCAGGGAAACTCTGCCCCCACTGGCTTGCGGACTAGGAAATGGCCTCGGCTCCAGTCAGGCCCCTCTGGAGGAAACGTGTCATCCCGCTCCCTCCCAGCCTCCTCCAGGTCCGGCCCCGGGAAGCCCTCCTACCTCTACATCCAAAGTGCCAGGGCCCGCCCAGCCTGTGCACTCACTGTTCCGGTCAATCCCGGAGGCCCTCCCAGGCACAGGCCTGCCAGGGCTCCCAGCGCAGCCCTCTCCTCTCCAGCTCGGCAGCTCACTGTCCCAGGGCCTCGGGACAGGCCAGCAGAGCACCGGGCACTACCCTCGGGGCTTTCCCTGGCAGAGCCTCACCGTTTCGGTCCCTGCTCAAATGTCACTTCCTCTGAATGTGTGCATGGAAATTCTCCCTGATACTCAAAGGACAGGAGAAGGCAGTGGACTGGAAGCTCCGTCACCCACTTCCGACCGTCACCAGCCATGCCGAGCGGCTGCTGTTGATGCCTTCCACACAGTTGTTGGAGTAGATTCCAGACTTTGAGTCATGTCGCCTGTACACGTGCCACTATTTCTAGAAGAGAAACCTTATCTCTAACAGACGAGGCAGGTGACCGTCGAGGCAGCAGCTGTCCCTCAGCTTCACTCCCTGTCCCTTCCTTTCTTCATGGAGGTCCCTGCACTTTGGGCTGTGAATTTACTTCATGATCTTTATTTTCTGGCTGTCTCCAGTCCTTGAGGGGTAGTCGCGGGGGAGCAGGCCCGGCTGCCTTCTTCCCGCGGAGCTCAGAGCACACACGGTGGGGCAGGGCTGTCTCGGCAGTGGCTCTGATTAGAAGAAATCAGGGCAGAGGATCTGGCCGTGGGGCGGCGAGCTCTACTGCCCAGGGCAGACATGGAGGGAGAGAGCGTGCACTGTCACCTCGGTCATTTCCTTTCAGACGAGAAACCAACCAGTAAAGACAACACAACCATAACCTGCCCTGGACCCAAGTTAGAGGCGCCTGGAATGTAAGCGCCGCTGGCAGGGGTCCCGGTGGGCAGGAGGCCAGGCGGTCGTGTTGGCCGTCAGTGGACACACGGGGGATGCCTCTGCTGGGGCGGCACACGTCCACTGCACGTGCTCTCAGGGCCCCCTCTGCACCTGCCCTCGTTGGGGTCCCCCACGGTGTTCAGGGCTCTGTGGTGGCCCAGGCTCTGCTGAGGGGGACAGAGGCAGGGCTGCAGTGCCCACAAATGCTACCTTGCTCCAGGTCACCTTCTGGGCTGAGCCAACAGCTCCTGTAAACATGTGGACACCCAGAACCTTCCCTGGTCAAACAGCCAGGGTCATGTGGCAGATCCCACTGGGGTCACCAGGGCACTTGGGGACCTAATTCATGTCCCCTGGCCATCGCTCAAGGCTGGCCTCGCAGAGCCTGCTCTCTGGGGATGTGTGCTCTCTGCTCCCTGAGCGCTGGTGCTCAGAGTCGAGCCAGGACGGAGAGCCCGGGGCTGTGGCCTGCACCAAGGGCAAGGACAGGGCGAGTCCCCATCTTCTATTTCTGCCTCAGGAAGGCCTTGATTGAAGTCAGCCTGAACAGAGGCATCAGCTTTCTCCCCAGCAATGTCAGCATCACCAGCATCAACTGCGTGAGTGGCAGGGCTGAGCCCCGCCCAGCCTGTCCGGAGCCCACACTGCGGGAGGGGCAGGTGGAGGGCAGAGGGCGATGGAGCTCAGCAGGAGCCTGAGCACAGAGCTGCCTCAGAGGCTCCACCCTGGACCCTGGCTGGGGCAGGGGGTGAGGCTGGGAGGCTCCTGCCTGGGGACAGAGTCCGGGGCTTCCACGTGGGTGGCCCTGGGCACAGGGCACCTACAGGTTTACCAGCTTAGGTGAGGACACACGTGCCCCTGACTTGGTGCCTAAACCCACCCACGGCCCTGGCCCCGCCTGTGCACACCCACCACTGCCTGCAGCTGTCTTCTGCCTCCTTCCTGCCTCTGCCCCTGTGGGGCTCCTCAGCTGTCCCTCTGTCCTCTCTGTCCCCTGCACTGTTTCTGTCCCCTGCTGCTGAGGAAGCTGTCAGGACCAGGCCAGGCTCAGCCCCGAGAGGCCCCTGTGACAGCAGGTCTCGCTCCCCAGGTGCCAGCTCTGCAGAGGTCCGGGTCGTCAGCCCCTGGGTCCCCGGCGGCAAGGCGGGAGGATGTGCCAGTGGGAGGGAGGCTGGATCTCCGGGCCACCGCCCCGGGCCGCTCAGCCCACCCGGACACCGCAGTGCTGCCGTCCTCCCGCTGGGGCTGCCTTCGCTCATCGCTATGGTCCAGGCACGCACACCCGGGCTCACATGGTAGTCCTCCAGGCGTCCCCGCTCCTGACAGGCCCCGGGCACAGGCACGTTTAGGAACGAGGACACCCCGCGGCTGTAGCCCCACCATGGCCTTTGCCATCAGCCAAGGGGGGCCCCTCCTTGCAGCTGCCTCTCTCTGGGGCACACCCCCCCACCTCTCTCTGGGGCACAGCCCCCAACCACCTTTGGGGCACATCCCCCCACCTCTCTCTGGGGCACACCCCCTACCTCTCTCTGGGGCACACCCCCTACCTCTCTCTGGGGCACACCCCCTACCTCTCTCTGGGGCACCCCCCCACCTCTCTCTGGGGCACACCCCCCGCCTCTCTCTGGGGCACAGCTTCCCCCCCTCCCTGCAGCCACCCCCATCAGAGCAGGTGCTCAGGGCAGGCCTGGGCGGGCGTGTCCCGGGACGCAGCACGGGGTCCCTGACTGAACGTGGACCGGTCCCCGTGGAGCTGCGCTAGCTGGGACCTCCCCCACATCTAACCCCCAAGTATCTTGAGGGAGGCACGTTCCTGTCCTTGCACAGAGACGGAACCTGAGGCTCAGAGACATGAGTGGGTGCAGAGCCGGGGAGCGGGGAGACTCTGTGGGAGGTGCTCCAGCCCCTGCCCCTCTGTGCCCCCCCCTTCAGTGGACCCGTCCGTGTCCTTCACCCCGAGGCCCTGTAGCTTTCCGTGGTCCTCTGAAGCCTGTTCTGTCAGCCGGGTGGCAGTGAGGGGGTTCATCAGGCCCCGGGAGCGCCTTCTGTGGTAGGAATTGGGGCAGGGCCTTCATAGACATGGAGTCTGTTGCTGGGACCAGCCCCGCACTACAGCCCACCGTGGGGGTTCTACGTGGGCGGAGGGGTGTGGGCAGATGGATGCCAAGTGGTGGACACCCAGGAAGAAGACGAGAGGCTTGCGCCGTGTCCTTGTTTGCTGGGTGATACGGCATGGTGACCTCTTCCACTCACAGGAGAATCCGCCAGAGCCCGTGACCCCCCCAGAGCCTGAGAAACCACGAGAGCCTGAGATCCTACCTGAGGCTAGTACCCCCCAAAGCCTGAGGGCCCCCCAGACTCTGAGATCCTACCTGAGGCTAGTACCCCCCAAAGCCTGAGGGCCCCCCAGACTCTGAGATTGCACCTGAGGCTAGTAACCCCCAAAGCCTGAGGGCCCCCCAGACTCTGAGATCCTACCTGAGGCTAGTACCCCCCAAAGCCTGAGGGTCCCCCAGACTCTGAGATCCTACCTGAGGCTAGTAACCCCCAAAGCCTGAGGGCCCCCCAGACTCTGAGATTGCACCTGAGGCTAGTACCCCCCAAAGCCTGAGGGTCCCCCAGACTCAGAATCCCCAGAGGCTGGAGCCCACCGTAATTGAAATCCCCCAGGGCGGTGACAGCCCCAAAGGTGCCGACCCTCCAGGGCTGAAGTTCCCACTCCCCCGCAGGGCACCTCTCCCCCAGTGGAAGCGACCAGCATCCGACTCCCACTGGTGCCCCTCGGGCTGGGCCTGCTGCTGTCCCTGCTGCTGCTGTGCTGTGTCTGGCGATGGCGCAGGAGGAAGGTGAGCGTCCCCGCACAGCCCTGGGGCCAGGACACCCCACCCTCAGAGGAGCATGGCCGTGACCCGCCCGTGGGCACTACCCCTGCTACGCTGAGGTCAGGACAGTAGCAGATCTGTCCTCAGACCCTTGCACCCTGGACATGGTCTGGGCTTCCCTGAAGACCGCTGCCCCAGGACGGCAGAATTGGTGAGGGGGCCTTCTGGGCTGACCCCTCCCTGGACCCTGCAGAGGGGTGACCCACGCCCCCAGGGAAGGGCAGTGGGCATGTCCTCGCCTCCCTGTGGGGTGGGCTACGGGGACACTGCCAGGTGTACGGCCTTGCCAGGAACCAGGCACCTCGTCCTGGCTGATCCCCAAGGACCCGCCCAGGTGGCAGGGATTCCACTGGGGACACTGGAGCCAGAGGTTCTGGGTCACCACGCCAGGGACAGGGCGCCAGCTAGGACCCCACAGGCCCTGTCCCGAGGGCTGCTCCGGGTCCCAGCTGCTGCAGGCCCAGGCAGAGCCCACCGCGGCCCAGCTCTTGTTCCCGTCTCTCTAACACTCCGGCCGAAGGTGAGTGGAGTTTGGTCGGACCCTGCCTGTGTGCCCGAGGACAGCTCCGAGCTCACACAGGACCTCCCGAAGCTGGTGCTCCTTGGGCCCCCCTTGTCTGGAGGAGGAGAAGACCGAGGGAAGGAAGGGCCTTGGAAGGCCTGGGATGCACTGATGTCACCAGACAACACAGCACCACCAGAGTCTGGGCCTCTGTCGCCCAGGTAGCAGGGTGGGGTGGCCCATTTCAGGCCACTATGAGGACCCTACTGAAATACAGGGGCTCTCTCGTGGATCCCAAAGGGCAGTTTATAGAAGGGCAAGGACTCGGCTGGACTTTGGGAAGAGGAGCCCGGTGTTCCAGGGCATGGCCCAGCTGCAGGCTCTGGGCGGATGTGCCTCGATGTCTGACTGTCCCTGGCTCTGACAAGGCCCAAGGCTGTGGCTGGGGGAGCCCTGGGGACAGTGGATGGTGGGGGGAACTAGGCTGGAAGAGCCCTGGGGACAGCAGTGGGGGAAGCCATGGCTAGGGGAGCCCTAGGGACTGCAGGGGGAGGAGGGAAGGAGTCTAGGCTGGGAAATCCCTAGGTTCTGCAGGGGGAGGGAGTCTAGGTTGGAGAAGCCTTGGGAACTGCGGGGAGTTTAGGGGAGGGAGTCTAGGCTGGGGGAGCCCTAGGTTCTGCAGGGGGATTAGGGGAGGGAGTCTAGGCTGGGGGAGCCCTAGGTTCTGCAGGGGGATTAGGGGAGGGAGTCTAGGCTGGGGGAGTCCTAGGTTCTGCAGGGGGAGGAGGGAGGGAGTCTGGGCTGCAGGAGTCCTAGGTTCTGCAGGGGGAGGAGGGAGGGAGTCTGGGCTGTGGGAGCCCTAGGTTCTGCAGGGGGAGGAAGGAGGGAGTCTAGGCTGTGGGAGCCCTAGGTTCTGCAGGGGGATTAGGGGAGGGAGTCTAGGCTGGGGGAGCCCTGGGTTCTGCAGGGGGATTAGGGGAGGGAGTCTGGGCTGGGGGAGCCCTGGGTTCTGCAGGGGAAGGAGGGAGGGAGTCTGGGCTGGGGGAACCCTGGGTTCTGCAGGGGGAGAAGAGAGGGAGTCTAGGCTGCAGGAGCCCTAGGGACTGCATGGAGGGAGGGGAGGGAGTCTAGGCTGACACCTAGCTGTGCAGGTGCCCAGTGCAGGGGAGCACAGGGCCAGGGGCACTGCAGGCTGGGGTCCCCGGGGTGGCCCCATCCAGGCCATGGGAACACCAAGGGCCTGGGCCATGGCGGGTAAAGGGACCTCCCACCTGGTCGGCCTCTTGAGGTTGTGGAAGGGAAGCTGCAGCAGGAGGCCAGAGCCGTGAGGTGCCCATTCCCGGGAGTGGCCAGGTCCTGCCACCAGGGCAGGCAGGAGAGCCCAGGGACAGGAGGCTTGGGGCATTTTCCCCGAGGGACATTCCCTGCGGGGTGTTCCTCACTTGTCCTGGGCTCACCCGCGCCCTCTGCTGAGTGGCCAGCCCAGCACAGGTGCGGCCCAGCACGCACCCCGCGCCATGGGGCTGCCAGCCAAGGAGCCCACGGGCTCTCTCTCCCAGGAGCCAGAGGAGAAACCACCCCCGGAGAAATCGCCACCACCGCCCCCTCCTCCGCCACCACCTCCTCCTCCACCACCGCCTCCTGCCTGCCCCACAGTGATCCTGTGCTGCTGGGGGTGCCGAGGACCTTGCGGGCTGAGAAGGACCAAGGTGAGAGGCCGGCAAGGCCGGGGCCCAGGTGGGCCTGCAGGTGGGCGGGCAGCTGCCCGTGCAGAGTGGCCTGCAGGGAGCCGGGGTCTGCGGGAGGGGGCTCCGACCACGTGGGGCTGGAGAAGCAGCCGGAGTGGCCAGGGCACAGAGCTCCAGTGCGGCTCCTGTCCCCAGGCCTCTCCCACCGGCAGGGCTCCCCGGGGAGCTTCCCGGTTTCCGGCAGGGAGATGGCAGGTGTCTGGGCAGTGCAGCTTCCCACAGCGCTGGGCTCTGCTCTGGGGCTACCTGGGTGTCAACTGCGGCCTGAGGGCAGATGAGGAGAGACCAGCTTAGGCCCGCGGGGCCACGCAGGTCAGGGAGGGAGACCCCAAACCAGCGCTCAGGCGGCTTCCCACCACCAGGGACGCCCTCAGGAAATGCGCTGGGCCTGGGCAGCCCCGCACATGCTCCTTGGGCAGAGGGGAAGCTCACCCCTGGGCCATGAGGCCTGCTGAGAGGGGGCGACGGGGCGGCAGGGAGGATGGCCCCAAGGAGGGTCAGAGGCTGTTACCTGGGACCTGAGGACAGCAATTCACTGCATGGAGATTCCTTCCTGCTGGAGCCGCTAGGATCCACCATGGCAGGGGACCTGGCCAGGCAACAGCCGGGGAGCCTTAGACAGGGAGGGAGAGGGCCTGGGCGGGAAGGGACTGGCCTGGGTGGGGACAGAGAGGGCCTTGATGGGGCCTGGGTGGGCCTGGACAAGGACTGGAAGGACATGGGTGTGGAGGGAGAGGCCCCGGCTGCACTGAGGGCCGATCCCAGAGCTCTGCTGGCCGGGCCTCCCCCTGTCTGTGTCAGGCCTGGGGTTTCCTCCTGGGAGCCTTCGTCTCCTCTGCAGCCTCGGGGGTGGGGTGGGGGCGGCAGGACAGGCCAGCCTGCCTCTCCTTTCTCAGGGTGTGCCCTCCAGGGAAGAGGCTGTGGCCAGGGCCCTCTCCTTACACAGCCAGGGCCTCGCACACAGGGCCCAGAGGGGCTCCCCCAGGGCGCTGCGCCCAGGCGCCACCCACCACGGCTCCCCTTTCGGCCAGTTCTTGGCCTTCTTTTCTCCCTGCCCTTACCTCAGGCACCTGCCCCCTGAGCAGAGTGTGGGTTCCCACCCCTGTCCAGAGTGCCACTAGATTGCAGGTCCATGTCACCTCTTGGCCCACAGGGACCCCTGCTGGGCCAACACGTCCCCACCAGCCCAGCACTTTTCCCTAAACCAGGCCTGGCTTCTCCTTTTTCCGCAAAAGAGTGTTTCATCCCCAATTCCAGATCTCTTTGTGCCCATGACGACTGCCCCCTGAAACACACAAGTGCCACATTCCCATCCAAGAGGAGGCCAGAGCTCTGTCTCAATGTGTCCTGGGACATTGGCCAGCCGGTGGTCCTGGCGCCCCCTGGAGGCAGCGTCTGTACCATGCAGCCCCTCAGGGCCTCTGGTTTTCAGGGCAACGTGGACTCCTTGTGTCCCTTAGTTCAACCATGCTGCAGTCAGGTGCCAGTGACGTGGTGTGAGCTCAGGGACCAGGTGAGTGCGGAGCTCGGGTCGTTCCAGGTGGTAGTGTAGCAGCTCGAGAAGGACTGATGGAGCCCGCAGGCCCCCAGTGGTCTCTGGCCCGGGCACCGACATAGTCTTTGCTGGCCGGTGGTGCCAGGGGTGCTGGTCGTCACGGGTAACGGGGCCCTGTGGCCCACACGGACGTCCCTAACCAGGTTCAGATTGTCCCTCCTCACGTTACTGCCTTGTGACCCTGGGACAAACCACTTTGTTGCAATGATCTTTCTTAGAACTTTTCCTGTGCCAGAGGGTGCAAGCAGGTGAGAGAGAGAGAGCGCGTGCGCAAGTTCCGCAGTAGGCCTGGGCAGGTGTTTGTTTTCCCTCTGATCCTCCGTCTTGTCGGGGTCCTGGTCCTCTGCGTGCGCACTGGGTGTTAGCCTCTGGGGCCAGGACTCCAACCCCAGCAGACCCACGGGCCCAGCTTCCTGTGCACACCCGTCCCCAGTGTTAAGGGGCGGCCTCTCTGCCTTCGACTTCCGTAACAGAGAGACCAGTGTTTGGCGAGCCTTTCGGGCCAGGGCCAGCTGCTAACCTTTCATGTTACCTCCTTCCCCGTCACTTGGGGGACCTGCTCGGGCTTCAGAGCCCTGGCCCTGGCTGGCCCCCGGGTGTTCATTGCCAGGGTCTCACAGGCCCCACACCTTCTGTGCAGAAGGCTCTAGGGTGTGGAGGGCAGTCCGACCCAGACTCTGTCATGAGGGCTGCAGGACCGTGTCCCCTGATCAGGCCCATGGGGACACAGAGGACACTGACTAGCAGGACCTGCTTGGGCCCGTCAGAGGTGGGTGCTACCCACCAGGAGGTGGGGGTGCTTTGTGCTAGCTGGACAGCACCACACAAGGTCCTCACTGTGGCCCAGCCTGCCCTGGTGCTGAGGCCTGGCTCGGGGACAGCCAGCCGGTGGTCAGGAGAGCAGTGAGAGTGGAGGGTGCCGCTGAACCTGCCCTGACCGGGTGGGGTGTGGGCCTCCGACACCTCCAGACTGGGGTCTGGCCACAGTCCTGGACTCTCAGGTCCTTCTTGCTCTGGGCTTGGCCTTGCACAGAGTGTGACTTGGCACAGGTGGGAACCGTGAGCATTAACCCCGGTGGGCCAGCAGGGCAGAGCAGGATGGGGCAGGGCGGGGCAGGGCGGCAGGTGGCAGGGTGGTCAGAGGACAGACTGGCCTGTCCTAGTAGGACAGGGTCAGTGGGAGAAAGCAACAGCCCATTTTACAGGTGGGGAGGCCTAGTCAAGGGATTTGCCCTGGGCATCCTCGGCTCCTCCCAGCCCTCTGGTCCAAATGCTAAAGGCCCTGGTTACAGGTCAACATGCGGAGGGAGGAGGGCGGGCTTGGGACAGCGCATTCTGACGAGGGCCTCAGCCTCCTCGCACAATTTGGGAGCTTTCGTCCGAGGCTGTGCCATAAACAAACAGGTCACTGTCTGCAGCTTCTGCTCTATACACGTTCAGGTCCAAAAGAGATGGCAGTGATGAGGCTTTGCCCTGGAGGGGACAGCATGGCTCCCGTGTGCCCTCGGTGCAGGCCTGGCCTGCGGAGCCCAGCAGCAGTGTGACAGGCTTCACTCACAGAGCAGGGCAGTCACCCGGTAGGCAGGAGCCCGCCACACCAGCCCCCCAGGGCCCCAGTCCTGGGACTGACAAGGAGAGGGTGCGGGTCGGTGCCGGGCCGGCAGTGCCACATCACGTGGGCCTAGGAAGGCTGAGCAGTAGTAACTTGGGATTAGGAGGGGCTTCCAGGAGGAGGCCAAGCTTGAGCTATCTTGAAGGTCAGTAGAAGACAGGCCAGCCAGGTGCCTGGTAGTGAAGGAGCGGAGTTCTCCGTGGCCAAGAGCAGGATTTGAATCCCAAGCCCTGGAGCTTGAAGAGCGCTCCAGGTAGGAGTGTGCGCAAATCCTGAAAGGAGGCCGAGGTGGAGGGAAAGGATTGCGGTGTGCCCGGACACGTGTGAGGGTACCTTCTCCCTCTCTCTCCCTCTCTCTCTCTGGCAAATGCATCCTCTACCAAATTAAAATAATAATAACAACAACAATAATAATAACAACGAGGGGTTCACGGTGCAGACGTGTTAAGGACGCATGTTCCAGGGAGCGCAGCCTCTGTACACTAAGAAAAGCAGCCGCACCACAGTGATGAGAAAGACTTGGCTAATTTACATTTTAACCCATTGAGAGAACTCTCAGGGTTGGGAGTGGGTGCGAAGAGTACTCCTCTGATAGGCCCGTCTGTCAATTCACTCACGCTGCCAAGGTGCTGCCGCAGCCCCGCCCACAACCTCTGCACTTCAATCCACATGCCAGTCAGAACGCAGAGGGGAAGAGGAAGGCGCTCTCCCCAGAGCAGTGCAGGGCCACTCCTGTGGGCATTCCACTGCGGGAATTTGCTCCAGGGCGCCTGGCCCAGGAGGACTCTGAGGAATGGTTTACAGTTTACGGGGTGGCACAGGCTCCGCAGTGAGACCCGGTCTCGGTTAGGAGGAAAAGGAGGAATGGACAGGGGTCGCCGCTGGCCTTCAGCACAGCTGCTGCGCTTCAGGAAAGCCATTCCCCGAGGCTGAGCACCGGCCTGAGGTAGCACAAGGACTGGAACCAGCCCTTCGTCCTTACCCGGGCGAGGGACACGAGGGCCTTTCTGGAAGGCCCCGGGCAGCTCTTCAGACGGGCTTGTCCTGCTCACGGGCATAAGCAGCAGCGGAGGGGAGGCCCGGCCCAGACGAGGGCGAGGAGAGCGTGTGCGGCCCGAGCTGTGGGTGGCGAGCTGCCCCCTGCCTGCTGGCTGCCAGGGAACAGCAAAGCGCTGGGTCCCGCAGACGTTCGGCCCCAAAGGCTCTGGCCATCCTCTTCCCAAACAAAGCGGCCCAGGAGCGGCTGCACCCACAGCCCGTCACCCCCCGAGGAGGCCTGTGCCGGCCGTCCCCTCGGTAATAACAGAACAGCTGCCCCAGGCCCAGGCCCAACGCCGTCCCGTGGCCCGTGTCTCTTCTCGTCCCGCAGGGCAGGTGCACCAGCCTCGCACACTGGGCACAGGCGCCCTGTGGCCCGAAGATCTGCGTTCGACCCACCTGGGAGGGCCTCCGCCTGGCACGGGCACCCTGCTGGTCCAGCGTGTGCCTCCCACCCCAGCCAGAGTACCTGCCCTTCCCACAGGCGCCCTGCTGGTCAAATATCAGCCTCCCATCCAGACTGGAGTACCTCCCCCTCCCACAGGGACCCTGTGGCCCGAAGATCTGCCTTCAATTGCCCTCAGAGTACCTGCCCCTGCCACGGGCTCCCTGCAGGTCAGACTTCTGCCTCAGACCCAGCAGGCAGCGCGGCCTCCTCAGCAGCTACTCCCAGAGCCACCCGCTCCCAAGCAGGTGCTCCAGGCCACCCTCCAGGATGCAGCTGCTGCTGCGTCCCTCTGCTGCCAGGGCCCTGTGCAGAACCCCTGTGTCACCCCCACCCCCGTAGCTCAGCCTGGCAGGCCCCAGATCCCGGGATTAAAAGGCCTTTGTTTGCTGAATTGGACACGCCCAGTGAGTCTTGGTTGGGGTCAGCAGGGGCTGGAATTTGGGGATGATTAAATGAAGAGCTTCTTCCTTGGGGCAACCGCTGCCCTTGGAGATGCCCCACACTGCACCTGCCAGCAACTGAGGTGGTGTGGGCGCTGGGCACGGGGACCCCCGCAGCCTGTCTTCATGTCACCAAGGCCTGGCACACTGGAGTCTTTCACCAACTCTCTATGATGAAAAGCCCCAAAGTTATTTGAAATATGAACACAATCTTGTCTTCTCCACTTCTAAATAATAGATAGAGAAAGATTTGTTAACGGATGGGAGAGTGTCGAGCTGCGTTGTGAAGTCCTTTGTTCTTTGGGTCCAGATCACTAAAATTAGAGATCTGTCCCTAGGCGTAAAATAAAACTGCAACCACAAATGAAGTAGGTAGAAAAGATTTAATAAGAAAGAAAGGAAGTACATCCAAAAAAGGTTGTTGGGAGGGCAGATTGCCAGGTGGCAACTGCGCTTGGTACTAGTTAGCCGTTATTTTTATTACTAGAAGTCATGAATATTCATTCGTGGGAGGCCCATTATGCTGCCTACGTTCTTCCTTTAAATTTAAATCCACACATTTTTCCTGCACCTGCGCACCTTCCTCACAGGAAAAGAACCAGGAACTTGACCACCTAATTGCACAAGCCCAGTATGAGCCAGATTGCCCCAATCAGACTGCCCAGTTAGTCCATCGCCCTAATGGGAATTAGGGCGTTGACCAAAACGCTTGCTTAGGTCTTTTTGATCATAGAAAACTCTAGGCATCATCCCTGTGCACTTCCCTCAGGCCTCAAAGAAGGAGGATGGCAAATTGCCTCGCCCTCCCGGCGCCCAGAGCTGGATGAGCCTTTCCCTTTCCCTTTTCTCTTGGGGCTGCCCGCTCAGGACTAACTGCCAACCACAGATTCTCTAAGAAGTTTAAGTTTTGGAGTGGTGCAGATTTGCACATCTGGGATATGCACGTTCCAGGGACCCTATTCATCTCCAAGGAATTCAAAGCCAAAGAGAGTTTTAAAAGACAAAAAGAGGGGATAATGGAAGGCTTTCCTGATGTAATAACCTTGGGCATCAGGCTTAATAACAAGGATGGTGTCAGTCCAAGATCAAATAGGTGGCCACCCGGCAGAGGACTGTGAGAGGTATTCCGGCCAGGTCGCAGTGGCCTTCGTGCAAGGCTGCAGTTCTGGCAGTCCTCGTGAGGGTTCCTGTTACCAGGCCCACACGGCAGGCATGCGTGCGATCCCCATTCACGGCCTCCTCCAGTTACATTCATTTATCTCATTATTTATTGTTGGTAGAGCTTTGATGCAAGTGATTTCATTTTGATTCTGACAATTTTCACGACTTTCTTTGATCAACATCTGTCTTCAAAAGCATCACTGTGTAAAAATAAATTTAAATTGTGCCTTTTTGCTCTGTAGAGATAAAATTTAACCTTTGCTTTTGCCAGAAGCCTTTGTGATAAACTGCCCCGACAGACTTAATTATGCAAACCTCCAGGAGCTGAGCAAATGGAATGTGGACAAGGAACTAGAAAGACAACCCATGCACCTGTGTAGCAAGAGCTGCGGCTCTTCCCCCTAAGAATAAACTACCCGTTAAACTTCCGCATACCTTCTCCTGCTTATAAAAAGACCTATAACCCTAAAAACGGGGTCCTCGCTCAGGCCTGCTGCGTCAGGTGTTTGCTTGGACCCCAGCCGGCTGGAAAAATAAAACCTCTTGCATTTTGCATCAAGAACCGACTCTTGTGGTTGATTGGGGGTTGCGTATCCTCTGGACAGAAAGCGCGCCGAGCCAGGCGGCCGGCGCCCTTACAACTGAGCAACCAAGTGGTCCTTTTTTTTTCCCTAGAGTTTTTTTTTTTTTTTTTGCTATCAGGCATGTATACTTGCTAGAAAGACAGAGAGAGACAGAGCGACAGAAAGTGAGAAATCACCCCAAAGGGGATGGCCACGCTGCAATTCCTTCTCCTCCACTCTCCTCTCAGGATTTTTGGCCTCACATGCATATATGTCCAGCATGAGTTTTAAGCCACTGGGTCTGGGACTCAAACTGTAGTCGACTTCATGGGAGTCTAGAGACATAACTATTACACCATCTGCTGGTCTCTGTCCTTAGTTTTTTCTTTTCCCTCTGTGCCGGGAGAGTTTGGGGATAAGTGATTGGCAACTAGCAGTCAATGTCAAAAAACTCTCCAGCCACATCTGAGCACCGAGGAGGGCTTGGCCAGAGCAGCTCTCAGGCTGTCTAAAGTCCATTGCCCTGTTTAAATCCCACCAGTTCCACAGGCATCGGTCACCATGTCAAAGTGCCGACAAATTCAGTAAAGTCACAGGATATGAAATCAACATGTGATAGCAAATCAAAATTGATAGCACGTTTATACATCAATAATGAAATAGCTAGGGTCAACAGGCAGCACCAAGGTTAAGGCGGCTGGAGTCCAGATGGCCAACTTTGCAGTTCAAGTCCTGGGCCCATGTGTTGAAAATCATACTGGGCACATGTATATACGTGCCCAAAATTCCAAGAGGAGAATGGAGAAGAAGAAACTGTGATATGGCCATCCCCTTTAGAGGATGATTTCTCACTTTCCCTCTCTCTGTATCTCTCTCCAGAGGGCACACACACCCTATAGCAAAAATGAAAAAAAAGGGGAGGAGAGAAATAGGTGAAAAAAAAGCCCCCAAAGCAATCACATTTCCTACAGCTACAAAGAAAATAAATACCTACAAATAAATTTAACCAGAGTAATGGAAGATCTCTATAATACAAACTTTAAACAATTTATGAAAGAAATTGAAGACACACAAAAATAGAAATCTCTCATGTTCATGGATTGGAAGAATCAATGATATGGGCAAAGAGTTCTTGAATAAAGCTTCAACAAAAGCAAAAAATAGGCAAATGGAGGGGCAAGCAGATGGCGTAGCAGTTATGTCACTGGACTCTCACATGGCCAACAGCAGTTCAAGTCCTAAAATGGTGGCTTAAATATCACTCTGGGCATGTGTGCATGTATGCCCAAGATTCTAGGAGGAAAACGGAGGAGAAGGGATTGCAGTATGGCCATCTCCTCCGGGGAATGATTTCTCACTTTCCTTTTCTCTCTCTCTGTTTCTCTCTCTCTCTCTCTCTCTCTCTCTCTCTCTCTCTCTCTCTCTCTCTCTCTCTCTGTCAGGAGTTAATGCACCCTAAGGCAAACAAAAACAGAAAAAAGAAAAAGCAGCTGGAAAATAGGCAAATGAAATAATATGAACGAAAACTCTTCCGCACAGCAAAGGAAGGAAACACTCAGTGAGTGAGACCACCCACAGAATGGGAGAGACTACTTGCATCCTATACATCTGACAAAGTATTAATAACCAGAATATACATGGAACTCAGCAGCAAAAATAAAATAAGCCCTTTCAAAAATGGGCAAGTTACCTGAATAAACAGTTTTCAAAAGAAGCCATATGAGTGACCAAGAAACATACAAAAAATAAAATGCGGGAACCAGCAGTTAGCATAATGGCTATGTCGCTGGACTCCCACGTAGTCGCCCGCGGTTCGCGTCCCGGACCCAGTGGCTTAAAACTCATGCCGGGCGCATGTGCGTGCGTGCCCAGGATCCCGAGAGGAGAATGGAGGAGAAGGGATTGCGGCGTGGCCATCCCCCCTGGGGGGTGATTTCTCGCTTTCTGTCTCTATGTCTCTCTCTCTGTCTGGCGAGCGCACGCGCCCTATAGCAAAAACCTCTCCAAAAAAATAAATAAATAAAAATAAAAATAAAATGCTAAGCATTGTTAATCACTAGGAAAATGCAAATCAAAACTACAATGAGACGCTAATCTCATCCCAATGAGTGCTACACTCTAATCCCTGAGGAACAAGAGGACCTGCATTTATTGATTCAGCTGGCGGATGGCAGGGGACAACTCGGATGGCAGGGGACAACTCGTCTCTCAAAACCCCCACAGCCCCAAGTGTAGGGAGAAGGGAGCTTATAAAGACAAAAACCACATTTGGGTTGAAGTGGCAGGAGCAGTCACTGTTGAGGACGGGGGAGGTGACAAAGGGGAGGAGTGACCTTGCAAGCATTTGTACAGAAGCAGAATTAAGCATTGTTACCTGGGGCATCTTTAGGGTTGGGTCCTTACAGAAACAGAATGGAATCCTAATGGTCCTCGTGGCTCAGGGCCAGGGATTTGGCTGTACATCCTTAGGTGAGTTTGGGGTTATTTAGCAAAGACTGTAGGAATATTAGTAGCTCTGCTTACTCCAGGCCAAAGGAGAAAGCAAGTTTCTAGTATAGAGAGCAGTTCAAAATGGAAGTCTGCTTCATTAGAATGGGAATTTTCTAAAAGACAAAAACTAACAAATCCTCATGAGAATACAGAAAAGGTGCTCTCTTTTGTACCTTTGGTGGGAACGTAAATTAATACAGCCTTACGGAAAACAATATGGAGGTTCTTCAAAAAATTAAGACTAGAATTGCTGTACGATGGATCCAGCCATCCCATTATTGGGTATATGTCCCAAGGAGAGAAAATGAGTGTGTTGGAAAGTACCTGTACCTGTTAGCGATGGGAGAGTGTCGAGCTGCGTTGTGAAGTCCTTGGTTCTTTGGGTCCAGATCACTAAAATTAGAGACCGTCCCTAGGCGCAAAATGGAACCGCAAGTACAAATGAAGTAGCTAGAAAAGAAGATTTAATAGGAAAGAAGGGAAAGTACACCCAAAAGGCTCTGGGCGGGCAGATCGCCAGGGGCAACCGCGCTTGGTACTGTGAACCGTTATTTCACTACTAGAGGCCATGAATATTCATGGTGGGAGGCCCGTTACACTACCTGTTCTTCATTCGAATCCGCGCGTTTTCTCCAGCACTTGCCTACTTTTCTCACAGGTAAAGAATGAGGAATATGATTACCTAATCGCACACGCCCAACGTGAGCAGGTTGTTTAATTAGACCACCTAATTAGTTTATCGCCCTCAAATAGGGAATTCGGGCGTTGACCAAAATGCCCTTTTGCTTTTCTCTTAGGGCTGCCCGCTCACGACTACCTACCTACCACATACCCGGTGTTCATCGCAGCACGAGTCACCATGGGCCAGCCACGAGCCGGGATGACAGATGACTGGGTAAGGAAAAGCGACACTCACGCAGTGGAATACTGTTTCGCCTCATTTGGGGTTAAGTGGGTGAGCCTGGTAGACATTATGTGAAGGGTATAAGCCAGGCACAGAACGAGTAATACCATGTGACATCCCTCACATGAAGAAATCGAATAAACAAGCCTTGGCTGAAGCGGACAGTGGAGACTAACTACTACAGGTGACGAAGAACGGGGGGAGAATATTGAAGGATGTTGATCAATGGAAACAAAATTGTAGATAAGTAAGAGGAACATGTTTAGTGTTATAAAATATAGCAGAGGGACTCTAGTTAACAACAACTTACCATGTATTTTTGAGTATCTGACAAAGAGGAGTTGGAATGTTTTCATCACAAAGCAAACGGTGGAGGTGATGAGTATACTAATTACCCTCAAATCACCATTACACATTGTGCTCATGCACTGAAAAGTCACATTCACCCAAAGAAATAGCTACAGTTATTACATGTTAATGAAAAATAAGATACATATATGTATGTATAGCCCAGTTTTGATAAATAGGGTTTTTTAATTTTTTTGAGATTTTTGCTATAGTGTGTGCGCACTCACGGAAGAGACACAGAGAGACAGAAAAAGCTCGAAATCACCCCCCCAGGGGGGAAGGCCATGCCACACCCTTCCACTCTATACCCCTCTCAGGATTTGGGGCATGCACGCACACGTGCCCAACATGAGTTTCAAGCCACCAGGTGCAGGTCTTGAACCGCAGCTGACTACGTGGGAGTTCAGCAGTGTAACCATTACGCCATCTGCTGGTCCCTGGTATATAGGGCTTTATGAACAAAGTATTACCTGCTTCTAGTAATTCTGTGGGAGGAAACTGGATTGGAGGAGCCTAGAAAATGTGGGACCTACTCCAGCCTGCAGGCAGGTGATGGAAACTCAGAAATGATGCCCAGGGCCACCGTACAGTGAATGGCCACCACACAGTGACTGGCTACTGCACAGTGACTGGCCCATCACAGGCCTTGGTAGCCTCAGGCAGTGGGTGCCCAGGAGGCTCCCTGAGGACTGGGATGAGGGGGAGGCCTGCGATGGTTGATGGTGCCAGCAGATGGCGCCTGGAGCCTACAATTGTCTCCTAGACCACCATGAGCAAGCTTTCAAAACTTCCAAGTCCACAGCGCGTGGAACAAATGCCACAGAAAACTTCGATTCCCTGTGTAGCTGGTTTTATAGTCATTGTGTGTCACTTTCTAGCACCAAACACGAAACTCCCTCCAGAGACCCCTTCTTCATGCAGGGAAACCAGAGCTGTTATGAAAAATCATTTCTGGGAATCAGCAGTTAATGGCTATGTCACTGGACTCCCACGTGGTCGACCGCGGTTCGCGTCCCAGACCCGGTGGCTTAAAACTCACACCGGGCCCGGCTAGCTCAGTCGGTAGAGCATGGGACTCTTAATCCCAGGGTCGTGGGTTCGTGCCCCACGTTGGGCGGCGCTTTATTGGGGAACCAGCAGTTAGCGTAATGGCTATGTTGCTGGACTCCCACGTAGTCGACCGCGGTTCGCGTCTCGGACCCGGTGGCTTACAACTCACGCCGGGCGCGTGTGCGTGCGTGCCCAAGATCCCGAGAGGAGAATGGAAGAGAAGGGATTGCGGCGTGACCATCCCCCCTGGGGGGTGATTTCTCGCTTTCTGTCTCTCTGTCTCTCTCTGTCTGTCTGGCGAGCGCACGCGCCCTATAGCAAAAAAACTCTCCCCCCCCCCAAAAAAAAAAAAAAAAAAAAAAAAAAAAACTCACACCGGGCGTTTGTGCGTGCATGCCCAAGATCCCGCCGAAAGGAGAATGGAGGAGTAGGGATTGCGGCGTGACCATTCCCCCTGGGGGGTGATTTCTCACTTTCTGTCTCTATGTCTCTGTCTGTCTGGCGAGCACACGCGCCCTATAGCGAAAACCTCTCAAAAAAAAAAAAAAAAAAAATCATTTCTTACTGAAGAAGAGCTGGGAGAAGTCCTGGGAATCAAACTCGGCAGACAGCAGACACGAGAGGCCAGAGAGTCCAGGCTCGGGAAGGAGGTGAACAGAGTGATCTAAAAGACTTTTAAAGAGGTGTGAGGAAACCGTTCAAACAGAGAAAGGGCCAGAGCTCTAAGGCCAGAAGAGCTGCATATAGGACAGGCAGGTTACAAAGGGCCTCCCCCACTCCAGCCAGGCCCGCGGCCACGCCCTTCCAATGCAGGCCACGCTCCCTGCACGTGGCCTTCCTGTGCTGCCACCCTCTGCCCTGTTCCCAGCCACCCATGCCATTCCGCACACCTACACACCTGGGGCTGCCCCAGGTGACCACCTGTCAGCTGGTCTCAGCGGGGGCAGGTAGGCCTTACGGCCCCGTGCAATGACCGAGCCTGGCCAGGCTGGTCCTCCCAGCGCCCTCTGCCCTGCCCTGCCCAGCACGAACTTCCACTCCTTCCCTCGGTCCGCCTTTGCCCTCCCCAGGACCCCTCTCCTCTCCACACCTGTGAGGGTGCCGCGAGCCCCGCTCCCTGCCAGGCCCTCTTCTGGAGCGCCTCCTCCTGAGTCCAGAAGCTTCTCTCAGTGGCCTCTGCCAGCTCCCTTAGCTGCCGTCTCAGGTCTGGAGCTGGGCTGAGGCCGTGAGTCCTGCAGGAGGTCTGGGAGGGAGAGGAAGGACGGGGAGGCAGCCCAGCCCCAGCATGGCCCAGGAGGCCTGAGCCCCTGTGCCAGCTTCCGCCATCCCTAGAGTCTCCTGGGACCCTCCCAGTGCCCGCCCAGTGCTAGGAAGGGCTGTTTCCTGACCCCTCGGAAGGGCCCCCGGCACCCGTGCCCAGACAGGCTCCCAAGTTCCGACTCCAGAGTCGGCTCATTCGGCAGGAATCAGGCAGAGTGGCGTCAGTGCTCTCCTCTGGCCTGGCTCCGTGACACCATGTGGCCATCCAGGGGCAGAGGGTCACGGTGGGTAGGAGCACCGGCAAGCGCCCACTGTCCCAGCACCTGCCAGGAGAGAGGAAAGCCGTCGGGGGGAGTGGGCTCAAGCCTATGGGGCAGAGGCGGGCGGCGGGAGTCCCAGGGTGGGCTTGGAGATGTCACGCGATATCGGGAACCTGTGCCGTGTGAACGCACGAGGAGATGAGGGGTGAACAGCACAGCCAGCGGTCCCGCGGGAGCAGGGGAGTTCAGCGCGCCGGTCTCTGAGGCAAGAGGTTTTAACATGTGCCTGGTGATTGCAAAGACAGCCAGGCCCCAGAACCATGAAGTGGGCCCAGGAAGGGGTCAGAAGACAGACCATGGCATGTGCGGGGGACTCTGGGGATCCTGGCCCGGCATTTCTCGCTGGGCTCTGCCCAGGGCCCTCCACACCGTTGCTCCTTCCAAGACCCCTCTTGGTCACCCTCGAAGCTATACTTTGACCCGGCCTCCTGGAGGGGACTGCCTGGGCAGGCCACGTGTGCAATGGCCTAGGGTTGGCTGAGCCTGAGAGACCTGGCCAGCGAGGGCTCCTGGTCCTGGCCTGCAGAGCTCCCAGGGCGAGTGGGGAGTCCAGGGGCCCAAGTCCTGGGTAAGCCGTTCGCCATCCCAGGGGCCGAAGGTGCAGCAGTCCTCCTCTTCTGAAGGCTGAGCCCACGGCTCCCATGCCAGGGCAGCTCTGGGCACTGCTGCTGCCCGGGGCCTGCCTCCCTCCCTGCTTGCTGGCCAGTTCAGCCCCACCCCGTCCCGCCCACACTTCCAGAAGGGGCAGCCTGGGGGAGCCTTGTGGGGAACAGAGCGCCTGGACAGGAGCAGGAAATCGAGTATTTTGCATCCCCAGACGGCTCTTCCCTGTTTCCTGCAAGGCTTCACTGTTTGCGAAGTATCACTCCACCTCGGGGCCATTTTCCACTCAGGGATCAGGAGCTGGGGGTTCTGGAAGGCCTGTGGGAGTTCCCTGGGATGAGGGCGTGTAGCTGAGGGGTGGCTGGAGCTAAGTGAGGGGCCATGGGAGAGTCGTGCCAGGGTAAGGTCCAGGCAGACCCCAGAGGCGGGGTTAACCTCTCCCAGGAGCTTCCCCTCCCTTGGCAGCCGGCATAGCCGGCAGAGACCAGCAGCTGCCTCAGACGGGGGCCCACCTGCTTCTCCCGGGGAGCGTTCTGAGCAGGTTCCTAACCGCCTCTCGCCCAGGACGGGTGCTGGTCCACTCCTCAGGGCCGTGGGGAGGCGGAGGGGCGGGGGTGCACGGAGTGATGCTGGAAGCACTCGGCCCAGGGCTGGCGGACACAGGACGCGTCCCTTCTTGGAAGCACATGTTCTAGCAAAAGCCACAGCGGTGTTTGCTAAGAGCAGCTTTCAAAGGCGGGAGTCAGAAGTTCCAGTCAGGGGCCCAGACATTCAGCAGTGAGTGACATAATCCCCGGGGCAGGCCCAGACAGTGCCTGGTGAGGCCTGGGAGCCACAGGAGGGGCCGAGAGCCA
The DNA here is from genome assembly GCA_026018925.1 of Tupaia tana. Taxonomy (NCBI): domain Eukaryota; kingdom Metazoa; phylum Chordata; class Mammalia; order Scandentia; family Tupaiidae; genus Tupaia; species Tupaia tana. Next base: position 85,287,510 of record JAKSZU010000010.1, read on the forward strand.
GAGCCCAGAGGAGGGGGCGGGGAGGGGCAGGGCAGCCTGGGTGAGGCCTGGCAGCCCCAGGAGGGGCCCAGAGCCAGGCAGTGCCCAGGGCAGGAGGCGGGGAGGGGACAGGACAGCCCCGGTGAGGCCTGGCAGCCACAGGAGGGCGGGGGTGGGGTGGGAGGTGGGGGCGGGACAGGACAAGTGGGGTGGGGCCCAGCGACTCACACCACCACACCCAACCTGAGGGCCTGCCCATCAGCCTGCAGCCCAAGCCAGAAGAGCGGAATCGGGTGGAGGCTGACCTGTCTCTCCATCTCCTGGGAACGGCGCAGAGGCAGCGAGATGGCCTGGTGGAAAGCCTGGGTAAGTGGGAGCTACCCTGCAGGGCCTGGGTAAGTGGGAGCTACCCTGCAGGGCCTGGGTAAGTGGGAGCTACCCTGCAGGGCCTTGGGTAAGTGGGAGCTACCCTGCAGGGCCTGGGTAAGTGGGAGCTACCCTGCAGGGCCTGGGTAAGTGGGAGCTACCCTGCAGGGCCTTGGGTAAGTGGGAGCTACCCTGCAGGGCCTGGGTAAGTGGGAGCTACCCTGCAGGGCCTGGGTAAGTGGGAGCTACCCTGCAGGGCCTTGGGTAAGTGGGAGCTACCCTGCAGGGCCTTGGGTAAGTGGGAGCTACCCTGCAGGGCCTGGGTAAGTGGGAGCTACCCTGCAGGGCCTGGGCCTGGTCCTGGGAGACCCCATGTAAAGGCAGACGGGCCGCCTGCTGAGAAGGAAGCTGCCAGAGAAAGTGCCGTCTCTAGGGGAGGCAGGGCAGGGGCAGGAGGAGCAGGGCAGATGGGCAGGGAGAGGAAGGGGCGTGAGGAGCGGGGCCGCCCAGTCCACGCAGGGGTGAGCTGTGCATGAGTGGCTGGGGTCAGACGAGCTTTTCCTTGTTGAAGGAAGGACTCGCACAAAGGCTCGGAAGGCTGGGAGCTCGGCTTTGGGGGGAAGTAGCCAGCCCCTCCAAGGGCCCCCCTCAAGGCATGGCAGGCTGGGAGGGTGACGCCATTGTCACTTGGCTCCAGCGGAGGGGGAGGGAGGAAGGTCCGGCCCCTCCCAGCTGCACTGACAGCTCCACTGGGGCCTTCTGTTCAGGGGTGAGTCTGGGACCATCAATACTCTGAGTGGAGGGCACAGAAGGGGACAGGAGGGGACATCTGGGCAGGCATGGTCCTGTGCTCCGCGTGCCTTTCTTGCGTCACTGTCCCCAGGTAGCCCCAGGAGGGCAGGGCTGTGCTCACTCCTTTGCAGGAGGAGAGACTGAGGCACAGTCATCGGGCTCGCTCAGGGCCTCAGCCAGCAGGCTCGGGGTGGGTCTCTCGGGCCCCTGCCTCCGTGAGCCTCAGTGGAGAATCCAGGCTTGTCACCTTCAGGAACTCTTCATCACAAACGTCATACCCAAGGAGGGGCCTTTGGGGTCAGACATGCTGGGCTCTGGAGAGGTGGGACAGAGGGGACGCCAGGGAAGTGGGTGGCCATGCTGGCCCCGGGAAGCAGCCTCAGCCAGGACATATTGAGGGGCCACGACGGCTTCCAGTTCAAGCCGGCGACTAGAACATGCCTCCGGGGAGGTGGACGTGGCAGGAGAGCCCATGCTGGCAGCTGTCAGTCAGGCCTGCCCTGGCCTTGCACTCAAAGGGACAGGGCGACGGGCCGTCCTCACGGGGACCTCGCCAGACCTCTGCGTGCCCGGCATCCATGTAAGCACCTCACTCGTGCCTCACAAGTGCGCAGTGCCGATGCCAGTACCCTGAGCCTCAGCAGGGACCGAGCGGGCGAGGCCGAGGAGGGCCCGAGGCGGCCATACTAGTGAGTCGCAGGCTACGGACTGAGCAGCCCACACTGTGGGCCGGGACGGTGGGGCTGCCATGAGGACCGAACGACCTCTGGACCCAGAGCGGGACCGGGTGCAGGAGCGGCTAGAGCCCACCCCACCGTGCTGGGACACGCACCCGGCCCCTCCTACGCAGATGAGCTTCTTTGTGCCGTGCTCTGGGAAGGCAGAGGTGTGGAGGGCCGGGCACACCGCAGAACTATTCCAGGGACTGACTCACCTCCTGGGAACCCAAGCCTGCCTGGACTAGCCGCCCCCAGGCAGCCCCGCCCTGCCCCTCCCTCCAAGGGCAGAGTCTGGACGAGGCCGCAGGCGCTTCTCCCCTCCAGACTGATCCCTGGCTGTGGTCCCCAGAACATGCCCCCTCCTCTAAGAAAGTCCACAGCAGAGCGAGAGGGCGACCGCTCAGTGTGTAGACAGCCTCCCTCACATCTGCTGGTGGGGGGTCCCCCAGATGTGACTTCAGGGCGGGGGGAGCAGAGATGCCCCCACGCGTGCGACAACCTGCATTCCCCTGGGTGAGGCGTCCTCGCGGAAGCTCCAGGAGCCCACTGTCTGGGAAAGGCTGAGTCAGCCGCAGGCCCAGGGCTGACGGGGCTCAGCCCGGCGGCTGTGGTGAGGCCAGCCCCACCGCTGACCGGCTGGCAGCCCCGCCAAGCCCGCTCCCTGGAACACTGGGCACTGACATTGCCTCGGGGAGCCAGTGGACCTGGCGGCCGTCCAGCCCGTCCTGCTGATCCCTGAGTCTGGGCACTGTGAGGGAAGAGAGCTCATTTAGCTCGCCGCTTTGGAAGTCCAAGGTCGAGGGGCCACAGCTGGTGAGGGTCTCCTTGTGAATGGGGTCCCAAGGTGGCAGAGGGGTCCCGTGGCAAGACCTCAGCGGAGCGTATCTCAGTCCGTCCTGTTCCCTCTCCTCATAAACCCTCCGGACTCGACCCTGGGGCCAACCCTGAGCGCCCTAATCCTGGTCTTCTCCCAAAGGCCCTACTTTCAACACCAGTTAAACCCACTGCGTTTCTCTTACACCCTCACAAAGCATCCGAATTCCAACATGCGGGCTTGGGGACGCACTCACACCATCGCAGCATCTGAAGCAGCCGGCCCAGGGCCCGGAACGCACCGAGCTCAGGTCGCTGACAGCAGCTACGGCCCGGCTCCACGTGCAAGGGCGAGCACCTCCGGGTACACAGCTGACCACCCTGCGACACACGGGCGCCCGGCTCGGGGTTTCCACCGGCAACATCTAACAACACGCTTCCGAGAAATGAGATAGGAGGATTCGTCCTTTGAAACTGAAGCAATGGGTGTGGGAAGATGTCTTACTTATTCCTCAAAGGAGAGATCTTTACAGACCTCTCGTGAACGAGAGTCTGCTCTGTACTGTCAGGATCTAACCCCGGGCCGGATCGCTGGGTGGACAGATGGACGGCTGGTGGTGGGCCGGCTGGGTGAAGGGGGATGACCGGGTGGACGTGTGAGCGGGTAGGTGGGAGAGCAGACGGGTAGCTGGGGGCCGAGGAAAGGACAGGTGAGCAGGAGTGTGGGAGATCGGGCTCAGGATAATGAAACCGCTTTCCACTCAACGGGTCTCTGCATCTCCCCCAAATGCAACGCCTTTCTCAACCCCCCTCCATGGTTGGCCCGTCCTCTCCCCAAACACATACGTATTTAGGGTTACCCATTTTAAGCAGCTTAGACATTCTACAGGACACACATTTGCAGAGCCCTCAGGCAAGCCCCGGATGGAGGCTTAGGAGGCAAGGCCCGGACCTCTGGCCATCGCTGTATTTCAGCAGCTGCAGTGTCCTGAGGTTCTTTCCAAACCTACCCCTGCCCTCGTGAGCCTGTGGACTCACAAAGACCCCCGAGCCGCCAGGACACTTGGTATGGTCCTGGCCCTCTAAACTCACAAAAGCACCCCCTCCTCCTCAGGGAGAGGCGCACCGCGTTCGAACCTGTCCTCAGAAACGCAGCCCAGGCCTGCTCCCCGCGCCCAAGGCGGTGGTGCAGCCCAGGAGGCTTTTGTATGTGCCCATTTTTCTCAGAGCTTTGGGCAAGGTCTTAATCTGTTAATGCCTTGATAACAGAAATGCCTGAGACTGAGTAAATTGATGAAAAATAGAAATGTACTCACATACCTCAAGATTCTGGTGGCTAGAACGTCTGAAGACATCACAAAATGGCAGACGGTGGAACTTCCAGCAGACCAGAGCGTGGTCTGTGTCCGAGTGTCTCCGTGTCTCTGTCCCGCTGCTGGTAACCCCACCAGAACTCAGCCACAGAGGCCCGCCCTGATGGCCTCATCACACCCGAAGGCCCCTGCAGGGTCTAAGGTTCCTTTTAACAGCTCCACAATGCAAGTGAGTCCCATGAGCCTTGGGGGACGAGCCATCATCCAGACCTCCCGCTGCCTGTGGGTGTGCAGGAGGGACACGGGCGTGGCTGGGCCCGCTGCCCACCTCGGATGGCATCAGCAAAAGCAGGAGTTTTTTGCCACTTCTCACAAGCTCTGGCTCCAACCTCTTCAGCCTGTTGGCCAAGGGGCTGGAGGGCTCAGCCGCTGGCCTGCCAGGGCAGGCTCAGAGATGGGCCAGGGGCCTGGGCAGCCCTCCCTGCTCCTTCTCCCTCTGAGCAGCCCTGGCTCTCTTGCAGATTGAACAGGAGGGTGTCACAGTGAAGGGCAGCCCCCATTTCAACCCGGACCCCGACGCGGAGACCCTCTACAAAGCCATGAAGGGGATCGGTGAGTGGGTGTCCTCAGCCTTGCCGTGGCTGTGCCTCTCTGGGTCTCTGCCTCTGCTCAAGGCCTCTCCCTTTACGGCCCTGGGAAGTGGGCGCCAGGGGACAAGCGGAGTTGGGGTGTCTCCATGACACCTGGGATGGACTGCATCACCCAGATTCTCATAGTCCCTGTCTGTTCCAGCAGAGGTGACACCTGTGCCCTCCAGGACTGGAGAGAGGGCCAGCGTTGTCCCTCCCTGAGTAATGGGGGTGGGGAAGCCACATGTCCTTGCTCAAGTGACTTCACCCATCGGTCTGAGCTTTCTCGCTTGTAATGCAACCCCAAGCCTGTGGGCCCTGCGCCACCGTGAACTTCGGACGGGATGGCGCTGCAGCAGCACCTGACGTGGGGTGTGCGTGGGGGTTCTGTGGGGCAGAACCGGGGCCTGGGGTCATCAGCCACACAGGGGACAGGAGCCACGCAGGTCCTGTGGCTTGTCTCCTTGCCCTCTGGCCGGCTACAGAGCCGACTTCCCTCCTGCCCCCAGCATCTGCCCTGCTGCCGTCAGCATCTCCGGGAGTGGGAAGGGCAGGCTGGCCGGGCTTTCACTAGCCCAGCCCAGAAAGCCCGCCGGACGGAGAGCGGACCGCAAGCCCTGACCTCCCGCGAGCAGGTCTCCATCGCTGGCAAACTGGGTGTTAGAAGGAAGTGCTGTCCCTACACAGGCCTGTAAGGACGCCCTGTCCTCTGCCGTCTGTGAAGTCTTCACGATTACCTCCACTGCCCAAATAAGAAAACTGAGGCTCAGGGAGACAGGGCTGCTTGTCAAAGCCATGCAGTCAATTAGAGGCTGGGCTGGGACTTGGGTCAGTGGGCGGGACCCTCCGTCCTGACCCCCGACTGCGGCCCGCACAGAGGACGGCACAGAGGGAGGTCTGCCTGAAAGGACCCCACAGGCCCAAGGGCAATGCCCAGAGCCACCTGGGCCTCAGATTCTCCTCCTGGGAGGCTGGGCCTGAGCCACACCCCGCATTGTGTGAGGGGACATGGGGAATGGGGACCTGGATCTTCACGTGGCTTGTTTACACCAGGATAATCATCCATGCTTAGAGCTACCCAGGTGGGGTCCCCACTTTTCAGCCACCAAGCGTCTGCCCTCCCTACTCCCCTGCTGTCCCCAGTCCCCGGGAGTGGGGAGGCACTCATGCGGGTACCCCTGCAGGGACCAACGAGCAAGCCATCATCGAGGTGCTCACCCGGAGGAGCAACACCCAGCGGCAGCAGATCGCCAAGTCCTTCAAGGCCCAGTTCGGCAAGGTCAGGGGCGGGCGGGGTGGGAGAGCGTGTGTTCTGGAGAAGCCCGGGAGGCAGGTCCATGACGAGGCCTCTCCAGAGCAGCCCACTGCAAACGTGGGGCGGGGGCAATGGGGCGTGGCCACGTGGCAATCTCCTCCATTTCTCCACCCCACTGGGATTTTGGACGGCATGCACACACACGTGTCCAGCATCACGAGGGCTGGGATTCAACTGTGGCTGGCCGTGCAGGGTCCGCTCCCTTACCGTGTCAGAGCTGGCCTGCAGTCACTCTTCCCATCCGAAGTTTAGATTACCTGGCAGCCCTAACTGTAGCTCCGACCCTCGCACCGCGCTCCCCACATTGGCTCACAGGCCCCACCGTGGCTCTCTGTTCCTGAGCCGGGTCCCTTCCCTTCCCCGCCGCCCAGGAATGCAGGCCAGAGCTGTTTTCTCCGAGTGCCCGCCACCACGGGACAGAGCCAGATCCTGGAGGGCGCTCAGTAAACACAGGGATAGATGTGAGCACAGCCGGCCTCCAGGTCCCTACTGGCTCAGCCTTAGTGGCATTTAGGGAGATCAGCGAGGAAGCCCAGACACCCCCTTGCGAAGCCAGTGTGCACATTGCGGTTTCCCTCCTTGATCTCAAAGCCATGCAGTATTTTCTGCAGCTGACCTTTGGAGAAGCTGACGTTCAGAGAGACTGAGTCGCCCCAGGTCCCAGAGCCTGGAGCAACAGGGCTGGGGTTTAAATCCATCATCTCCTTGCCTTTCTGTGCTGATTAGCAGGGTGTGGCCTGGGGCTCCCTGTAGACGTTGCCTTTAGAAGGAGACACTCATAGGCCCAGGTGGTGGCACCGTGGTCATGCTTCGGGCCCACATGGGAGAGGACCTGGTTCGTGTCTGCCGGACATAGCCACACCACGAGGTACCCGCCATCCGGGCCTCCTGAGGCTGGGCGTGGATCCCTGCACAGGCACCCTGCTGGTGGTGCTCCTCTCTCTCTCTCTCTCTCTCTCTCTCCCTCTCTCTCTCTCTGTGTCTCTATCTCTGTCTCTCTGTCTCTTTGTCTCTTGGAAGAAACCAATAAACATTAAAAAGACAAAGAGGAAGAGACACACGCTAGGCGGATTCTTTACTCCCTTCACTCGCGGCGTGCCTGCGAGGGCCAGTGACAGGCATTTAACAGTGCGCTAAACGCCACGGAGCTGCCCTTGCATCTGGGGGCGACGGTGACTTTCTTTCACCCGTGCTGTCCTTACCCAACACCGCGCTGAGCTGAGTGCCGCAGGCCTCACCTCCCCGAGCAGTAGTTAGAGAGGGAAACCCCTGCCTCCACCCACCAGGTGAAAACACCGATGCCTCGCGGGACCGAGGCGCTGGCCCAGAAGCTCCAGCCAGCACGGGGCGTGGCCAGGCGGGAGTCCCCGCACTCAGCTGGGCCTGGTGTGTGACCGCTTCTCCTGTTCCCACTAGGATCTCACCGAGACCTTGAAGTCGGAGCTGAGCGGCAAGTTCGAGCGACTCATCGTGGCCCTCATGTACCCGCCTTACAACTACGAGGCCAAGGAGCTGCACGACGCCATGAAGGTGCCAGGCGGACGGCGAGGAGGCCCAGAGGCGCTCACATGCCGGGCAGGAGGCTGGCTGCTCCGAGCTCCCGCGAGCTGCCCGCTTACTCAGGCTGCCGCCCCACACCAGGGCAGCTGGCCCTGCCGTCTCGGGGCCTTAGGAAGCCGCAGTCAGTACTCTGGGAGGGCTGGGGCAGGCACACCAGCCTCTGCAGTGCCCTCGTGGCCTCTCGGGTTCCCCTTATTTCCTGCCCCTCACTTTGCTAGTACAGATTAAGGAGAAAGTGGGGCCCCGTAACCGTGCCCCTTCGCACTGAGAGGCCTGTACAGAGCGGGTGGTGCCGGGCGTTTCCCTCCCACGAGCCCCAATCCTCCTTTAAGTTACTCGGGCTCTGTGGTCGGGCAAGACCACCCAGCTAGGGCGGGCGAGCTGAGACAGAACTTCCTGCCGCATCAGCCGCTTCAGTGCCGTCAGCGGAGCCAAATGCGTGACATCCCCTGCGGCTGTCCCCGGCGAGGCCCCGGCAGCGTGGACGGCTCTGCTGAGGCTCAGGCGCCTTGAGCAGAGGCTGTGGCTGAGCAGGGGCCAAGGGCCAACTCCAGCTCACGGAGGCTCCTATCCACAGGGCGTAGGAACCAAAGAGGGTGTCATCATCGAGATCCTGGCCTCTCGGACCAAGAGGCAGCTGCAGGAGATCATGAAGGCCTATGAGGAGGGTGAGAGGCTGCAAAGGTGGGGCAGGGCTTGCTGGGACAAGGGCCGCAGCTTGGGCAGCTTGGGCAGCCTGGCAGGGAGCACAGGCCGCCATGGAATGGACATTCGGGGCTTGTCCACTGCGTGCTGAGCACCTGCTCTGCGCCTGGCGGTGAGGCTGGACAGGCACAACCCTGACTCCCAGCTCACAGCTGCTGTGAACACCTGCCCTTGTGGCCCGGCTGTGCTGCAGACCACGGGCCGAGCACAGCTGACCCAGGGGACTGGGAGGGCCACGCTAGGGCCCCGTGAGCTGGGTGTGGGCCACAGGCTGGCCTCGTGTGTGTATGCAGGCCACGAGGCAGGCAGTGCTGGCCGGTCCTCCACGTAGGCCTGGCGGGAGTTGGCCGGAGGCTTTGGCTGTGTCTAACACTGTGAAATGGAGCTCGATGGGCAGCCCCTGGCCAGGCCCAGCGTTGTGCTTTGAGCTTGGGCATCCATGTCCCCTCAGGTTGAACAACCGCCCGGGGGACAGGCAGCTACCACTTGGACACCTCACTGCGTCCATGCTATGCTGGAGACTTGTCCCTCGAAGGCTTTCCCTGGGGGACCTGTAGGAACTGGCCTGGCAGGAGCCCTGTGGATGGACTCCAGGCGGCTCTGACCTCCGCCCGGGCCTCTGTCCTGCTTCCCGCAGACTACGGGTCCAGCCTGGAGGAAGACATCCAAGCAGACACAAGCGGCTACCTGGAGCGGATTCTGGTGTGCCTCCTGCAGGTACCAGCCAGCCCAGGCCTGGCTCTGCGTCCCAGCTGCTCCCCCACGGGGAGACCTTGGGCAGGGCTCCTGCTGGATACGGGCAGAGGGCAGCCGGCAGCCTGGGGTCCCCTCTCAGTGTGGTCGCAGGGTCCCGACTGGAGCCCCTGCACCTTCCCGACTCGGCCACCTGAGGGCACCGGTCACTAAGCAGGCCATCCTCCCGGGGCCAGGCCCACGGCAAGCCCTTTGCTCACTGGAGCTGCCTAGGATCCCTGAATCCCGCGGGGCAGCCTTCACTATGCCCAGTTAGGGATGAGGTAACCAACACCTGCAGAGGGGAGGGGAACTTGCGTGCCAAAGGTCCGTGGCCGTAAAGCAGCAGAGCCCACCTACCCGCCCATCCTGGGTCTCCCAGGCTGTCCCCAGTCTCCCCTTGGGCCCCAGCTGCTCTGGTTGCCTGGCCTGCCTCACAGAGCCTCCTCCCCTCCCAGGGCAGCAGGGATGATGTGAGCAGCTTCGTGGACCCAGCGCTGGCCGTCCAAGATGCCCAGGTGAGGCAGCGCCTACTGGCCACCGCCGCCCTCTGCACCCCGGAGGCCAACGCCTGGAGGCCTCGCTGGGCGTCTCTGCTCACGGGGCTTTCTTTGAGGCTCGGTAGAGACCACCCAGTGAGGCTCCCCACGCTTTGGCCCCGAGGTGTCTGAGGAGGGGAGCAAGGGTGTTGGGAAGAGCCCAGAAGTGAGGGAAGGGGCGTGACTTGGGTAGGGGTGGCTGAAGCTCTGTCCTGCTGGCCTGGGGAGGGGTGGCTCCCAGAGCAGGTGCTGGCCCCACATGGAAAAGAGAAAGGTTGAGGTTGAGTCTGAGCTGTCAGAGGAGAGCTCAGCCTGGTGGCTCCCTCAAGGGGACAAGCTAGGAGAACGCTGGCCCGGCGTCTGGGGGCTGTGTGGGCGCAGCTCTGGGCTCTGGAATCTGGGACCCTGGGGCTCTGAGCTCTGGGCTCTGGGGCCCTGTGGGTTCTGGGCTGTCCCACACCTCTGACCTTCAGAGGTGCTGTCGTGCCTGGTGCTAGGACCTGTACGCGGCGGGGGAGAAGATCCAGGGCACCGACGAGATGAAGTTCATCACCATTCTGTGCACACGCAGCGCCACTCACCTGATGAGAGGTGCGGGGGGCGCGGGGACGACCCAGGGCAGCGGGCACAGCCCAGGCTGTCCGGTTTGTGGCCCTCTGCGGTCACGAATCTGGGGAGCGAGATCGGAGCCCCCAACTCTTTCCCCGGCAGCCAAGGGGGAGGTTGGGGGGCACAGCGCCATGCATGCTTGGCCCCGACTCCCGGGCCCACGGGGCCTGAGCGGAGCCTCGCCCCGCAGTGTTCGAGGAGTACGAGAAGCTCGCCAACAAGAGCATCGAGGACAGCATCAGGAGTGAGACGAGCGGCTCGCTGGAGGAGGCCATGCTCACCGTGGGTAAGCCGGCTCTAGGGCCCGGGACCCGGGAGCGTCCTGCCCTGGAGATGCAGCCTCCCGCCAAGGGCTGGCCTCTGTACCACCCACGAGGTGCCCGGGCCTGAGTGAGTGTGTGACTGTGTGTGTGACTCTGTGTGTGTGTGTGTGAGAGAGAGAGACTGTGTGTGTGTAACTGTGGGGGGTGTGACAATGTGTGTGGCTGGGGGGGGAGAGTGACTGTGTGGGGGTGTGAGTTTGCATCTGAGAGAGTGTGGTCGTTTGTGAGTGGCTGTGCAGGTGTGAGCACAGGTGTGTGTGAGAGTGGGCGTGTGCCAGTGCGTGTGCCTGTGGACATCCATGAAGCCCGGGCCCTGGGCCCACCCATGGTGGCCACGCCCTCTGGCTCAGTTGTGAAGCCCTGAAAAATGCCCTTTCTGGCCCTGGGCGGGGACCTGGTCCTGCCTGGGGCCGACTGAGGAAGTGAGGAGGGATATGTGGTTGACTCCTAGCCGGGGGGGCTGATAGCCTGCCACTGCTGCACCAGAGAGCCCTCCCCACAGGGCCAGGGACCCCCGGGAGGACCGGCTCCAGGGCACCTCTCGGGGTGCAGAGCTGACAACGTGAGTCTTTGCAGCAGAGAGAGCTGGGCCTCGAGTGGTGTCCCACCTCCCCTCAGGGGTCAGGCCCTGGCTGGGGCACTCACCTCCACACCAGGCTACCCCGTGCAGAGCCCAGCAGCCAGGACTGAGGGGACACTGTGCCCTTGTCCCTCAGGGCAGGCTTTGACTGCCAGGCCAAAACCCCAGCTGTGCTGGAGCATCTAAGCACAGCCCTGCTCCCGCCCCAGCTTCGAAGCCAGCCCTGGATCAGCCTGACAGCCACCTGAGACAGCGAGGGTGTGCAGGGCCCGTGGCGCTGGGCACTCCTGCCCCACTCCCTGGGCCCCCTCACCCTCTGCACAGCTAAGTCAGGAGGTCCGCGCCGAAGTCACAGCACCAGCCAGGCAGGCGTGAGCACGTGCTGGCCTCCCTGCTGCCGGCTAACACGCCACCCTCAGGCCTTGCCCGGGAAAGAGCGAGCCCCCTTGTCACATGGAGACTCTAAAGGCAGGGTTCTTGCTGATACATGACACACAAAGGAGCCAGTGGCCACCGCACTGTGGCACCTCCATGAAGCTGAGTGGCTGGCTTCCTGGCCAAGCCGTTGCTCTGGGTGTGAGATCCAGTTCCCCTGGCCCAGGCTATCTGGGGCGGGGTGGCTGTGCTGCCCTCAGGCCTGTGCGTGTCACATCTCGCCCTTTGCCTGTCTGCTCTGGGCCCTCAGAGCCGGGCCAGTGCCCCAGGCATCCTTCCCTGTCCCACGCCACCTGACACAAAGCCTCTCGCTTAGGAACCGGGTGGGGCACACAGAGGGCGCCCAGCCTTGCACGGTGTGTCTGTCCCTAAGACCTGAGGCGTGTAGATAAATAAAGGTGTGTGTGAGGCAGGCCATGCCAACTGCTGGCGTTAACAGAGCTCTCCTGTCTGCCAGTGAAATGCACCCGGAACCTCCACAGCTACTTCGCGGAGAGACTCTACTTCGCCATGAAGGTAACTCCCGACTCCCCGGCGGCCAGTCCGCCCAGTGGCACCAGGTGGCCACCGTCTCCCACGCCGGGTCTTCCCTTAGCCCAGCCTCCTGTGTATCAGAAGGGTGTCGTCCTCGGAGGGAAGCGGAGTCTGGGCAGGGGAAGGCTTGCCCCCGGAGGTGCATGTGAACAGGTGCGCTCACAGCGCTCACCACACTGCCCTCCAACAGTCCTGAGGCCTGCACGTCTGGCCGTCCTAGGGATGGCGAGGCCAAGGCTCACGCCCGAGGTGGGGCAGCTGCTGCTGGCAGAGCTTAGCGTGAACCCTGCCAGCCCAGGCCTCCATTCATGCAGCACGCGGCCTCCGGAGCGGGTTCGCAGCTGGCGATTGCAGGTGCCACAGAGGGAGGGTGCCGCACAGAGCTCGGCTTTCCTGAGCTCAATCTGAGGGCACGCTAGCAGCAGGCACAGATCCCAAGCCACTTAGGTCAGTGGGCTTTCAGGAACCTGGAACCAGATTGGAAGGCAGATCGTGTTTAATTCCCAAGACTGAAGTCAGCGCCCGCCCTCCCTGATTAAGACTGCAAACACCACCAAGGAGTGCAGCCACTCCAGAAACCCCGAGCCCTCTGCTCATGGCTGCCTGCACATAAGAGAGGGCGTGGGATTCTCTTGGCCATGTTGAGACCTTCCAGGGACGATGGTGAGCAGGAAGACCTGCTGGCCAGCTGGTGAAGTGACGGTGGTGCTGCCCTGGCAGAAGTGCTGTCCCCCGGGCAGTGAGCATCCTGTGTCTAGGTTCCGAGGTGGGAAGCCAGGCACTGCCGTGTGGAGCGTCTGGCTTCTAATAAGGGAAGAGACGAGGGCAGTGAGCGAGAGAGATTGAGGGAATGGATACCCTACGCCATCCGCACGTCCCTCAGAGAGCTCTCCCCGGGAAGCAGAGGCTCGGTCCTGCCTCTGAACGCCGCAGGGCGTGCTGCACAGATCTGCCCACCACGGCAGAGAGGACAGGAGAGGCACGAGCCATCTCTGACTGCCACTGTGCTGTCAGGGAGCAGGTACACGCGACGGGACCCTGATCAGGAACATCGTCTCCAGGAGCGAGATCGACTTAAATCTGATCAAGTGTCAGTTCAAGAAGCTGTACGGCAAGACCCTCAGCAGCATGATCGAGGTGAGCGAGCCATGGGCCCCAGCACGCAGGCCCTTTTGAAACACACGTCCCTGGGCGGCCGGAGCTTTCTCTGGGCGTTAAGGGTTGCAGGCATTGCCACGTGGGTGTTCGGGGTGCGGCAAGGTCAGCATGGCCGCAGCCGAGGAGGGTCGTGGTGGAGCGCACAGAGACCGATCAGGGAGGCGCCTCTGTCTCGCCAGACAGCTGGCTCGGCCTTTGAGGCGTGGTTGTCCCATTGGCGTGGTTGTGTGGCAGTTAAGGCACTGAGCTCTCACAGGGTCAACTGTGGTTCAAGTCCCGGACCTAGTGGTTTGAAACTCACGCCGGGCACATGTGTGTATGCCCAAAATCCCGAGAGAAGGAATTGCGGCATGGCCTTCCTCCCTGTGGGGGTGGATTTCTCATTTTCCATCTCTCTGTCTCTCTGCAAGTGCATGTACCCTAATAGCAAAAACAAAACAAAACACTCTCAAAAAAAAATTCCACGTATAATCCATACATTTGATAAAGTAGACAAAATTAATGTTTTGTAAAATAGGAAATTTAAAATGTAGTTTTAAATCCACATTAAGGGTTTAGGCTCCACGTGGCCGAAGTTTGCTGCCCTGTCGAGGAGTAGTAGTTCATTCCCAGGAGACCTAAACAGTCCCAGAGCTTAGAAAAGTAGAACGGACCGCACTCCTGCCCGCCCTGCTGTGGCCTCTGCCCTTCGTCTCCACCCTCATAAGACGGGCCGATGCTCTGCGGGCTCCGTGGGCAGACCCCTGACAAGCCAGTCCTAGCAGGGCCTGCCCAAAGCTCAGAATCAGGGCTCCCACATGGATCTACGCGGTCAGTCTTATCAAGAGATGAAGCTGCTGGACCCCTATGTGAGCGAGGGCCTTGCGGGCAGGCTCCCCTGCACCCGCTGTCTCCCCTGCACCTGCAGTCTCCCCTGCACCTATACTCTCCCCTGCACCTGTACTCTCCCCTGCACCTATACTCTCCCCTGCACCTGTACTCTCCCCTGCACCTGTACTCTCCCCTGTACCTACACCTATACTCTCCCCTGCACCTGCAGTCTCCCCTACACCTATACTCTCCCCTGCACCTATACTCTCCCCTGCACCTATACTCTCCCCTGCACCTGTACTCTCCCCTGCACCTATACTCTCCCCTGCACCTGTACTCCCCCTGCACCTGTACTCTCCCCTGCACCTGTACTCTCCCCTACACCTATACTCCTGCACCTGCAGTCTCTGCATATACTCTCCCCTGCACCTATACTCTCCCCTGCACCTATACTCTCCCCTGCACCTGCAGTACCCCCTGCACCTATACTCTCCCCTGCACCCACTGTCTCCTCTGCACCTATACTCTCCCCTGCACCTATACTCTCCCCTGCACCCGCTGTCTCCCCTGCACCTATACTCTCCCCTGCACCCACTGTCTCCCTGCACCTGCAGGCTCCCCTCCACCCGTGGGCTCCCCTGCACCCACCCATCACCCCTCGCCACACCTCAGCACATGCAGTCAGCTCCAGCCTCGTTTTCTGATGAGAAGAGGTGTCTCCTAGGGGAGACCATGTGCCCTGCCACACGGTCGGTGACCGATGAGCTGTGCTCCAGGTCTGCAAGCCCGAAAGCCAAGCTCAGTCCCCCAGGGCCTTCCTCCAGCTGCGGCTCTGGGCACTGCCTTCAGCCTTGGTTCCCTGGACTGTAGTAGCAGGTGTCACACAAAACTGGGTCATGCTGAGTAAATGAATGACAGGGTGCACCTGGGTCCCCAGTGAAACGTGGTACGAGCCCTAGGCAGCCGATGGGTGAGGAGCTGCCCACACATTGGCTTGTTCAAGAGCAGACGGAGCCACCTCTGCCATGGACCCTCCACGTCAGGCCCCCACGGCGAAGGGAATCACAAGGCAGTACAAAGGAAAGGCCTAACACGGAAGACCAGGGGAGAGGGGGACAGGGTGGCACCTATGCCATGGGGACCTAGAGGGACTGGCCAGCCTCCCCCATCACAAACACCCCCTTCTAACCCTCCGTGCCTCCTGCCCTCAGGGGGACACCAGCGGTGACTTCAAGAATGCCCTGCTGAGCCTAGTGGGCAGCGACCCCTGAAGACCGAGAAGAGGGAACAAAGGCCCAGGAGCCAGAGCTGTGGGACCTGCTTGCTCGGCCTTGGCCGGGGTGGGGTGGGGTGGGGGGGGGCCACGGCCAGTCATTCAGCCTTCTGCCTCCCAGTTCCCAGTGCTTCCCAGCCAGCGTTTCCACCCCCGAGGGTGGATCGGCCTGGGGTTCCTCCCTCCGCCTCCTCCCGGGTTCCCAGGAGCAAGCCTTAGCAAACTCCAGCCAAACACCTGGGCGTGAAGGGGCCCTCAGGGGTGTGTGGGTCATTCCCCCTCGCACCCAGAACCTCCCAAGCTAGACCACTCACAGGTTTGCAGACACCCAGCCCCGCCCCCACCACACCTCAGTGGTCTCTGGGGGCACTGGGATAGGGTGTTAAAAGCTCCTCCACCTGGCGTGTCTGTCAGGCAGCCAGTGGGAAGGCCCTGGGGCCCTTAGCCATAGGGCACACACTACAGGGAGCCGAGAAGGAGGGTACCGCAGTGCTTCTCCCGTGCTATTAACAGAGTAGCTCCCAGTCAGAGGCCGGCCCTGGGCAGGCTCACGTTTCCAGTCCTGGTCTGGCCGAGTTAGCTGCCCTTCTTCCAAGATGAACCCCGCGGCACAGGGCAGACCCACCAAGGCCCATGCGACTCCGACCCCAACCAGAATGGCTGCGAGAATAATAAAGATGCGTTCATGCAGAGCAGAGTCTGGGCTGTGGGCGCCAACCAGGGGCCAACCAGGGGAGGGCAAATTTAATTTTTAGAATCAGCTTTGGGAGCCATCAATCCTGAGCACACCTGTGGGCACGTCCCCCGGGAAGTGTCTGGGTGAGCTGTGCCCACTGTCACCTGGGGGATTTGTAAATGACATTTCTAGTCACTTGCCGACTCGCAGCTAAGTCCCGCATCATGGAGTTGGAGGGTGCTTCAAAAGTTGTCCTGGCCTCCTCCCGCCTGCAGCTCATGGCGTCTGCCCGGGGGATCCCCGGCGTGCTGGGCGTACATGGTGTTCTCAGGCCTCCAAAGGTGGGGACTCACTGGCTCCTCGGATGGCTCCTAAGTACGATCAGTAGTTTGTTCTCCCCTGGGCCGAGGCCTGCCTGTCGCACCCGCTGCCCCTGACTCTGGTGTCTAGGGGCATGTCTGTTCTTTTCCAGAATCATTTTGGGTATCTGAAGAAGACCCACTATCTCCCTAAGACTTCTGTCAAAGCGAGATGTCCCGGCCCTTCAATGGTCCCTCCTGGAGCCTGCCCTGGGATTTTAGCAAACTGCCATTAGCCTCCAAGGGGTGGCCCTGAGGGGAAGGGCGCACCCAGGAGCAAGAGATGAGGGAGGGGAGCAGCGTGCGCGTGAGCTCACAGGTGGCAGGAGGACTCGCTCTGCTCTGCCGGCCCAGTGACTGACCTGGTCGCTTGCTTTCCCTGTTTCCTTCCCTTTTAATGCGGGCAGGGTCCCAGTTCCAGCTGCAGCAATTGAACCACCTGGAGCTGTGGGTGTAACGCCACCACTGTGATGCTCCCAGGCCAGGTCAGGGATGCAGCCAGGACACAGGGTGGGGGCTTGTCTGCTCCAGCTCATACCCTGCCGGAAAGACCTGAGGGCTGGGGTGACATTAGGACAGGGGCCTGGAGTCAACTGGCTGCTTCACTCATAGTGCCCAGGTGTCTGGCACTCACGCATGCCTCTCTGACATAAGGGTCTTGGGGCAGCAGGACACTCTACATGGTGCCACGGTGTCCCATGGGGTAGGCTCAAGAGCCACCTGGCATCACTTCCCCACACCTGATTGGCCAAAGGCATTCGGAGCCAGCTGCAAGGGACGGGGACAGAGATCCCATCTCTGCTTGAGAAGAGGCCCAAGATTTAGGGACTGTCTGTAACCCACCAACAGTGATGCCCAAACTCCACGCCCGGCAATGCAGCTACTCCGCAGGCTGCTGTCTGCTGCAGAGCAGAGTGGGGGCTTGACCCTCCTGCTGGACTGTGTGGTTGTGTGGGGACATGCCGGGGTCCAGCCTCGGCGGGGGTGGGTTGACTCGACGGAGGCGGCGCAGGAAAGGAAGACTAAGGCCTCGTGCCTTTTCATGCACGTCCTCAGCCAGACACCCCTCAGAGATCGCTCTCTGAAGAGTGACCCCTGCTAGGAATCATCGTGCGTTTTTATTGAAAATGTGATACATGCAAGTAAAGGGAGAAGGGCCACGTGTTTCAATTATCAGCTCATAAAGTTTTTAACAATAGAGAACATAGATTCTATTCAGGGTTGGATTAAGGGTGGGTCTAGTGCAGTTCCGCAATTGTAGGTGGGTCTCCATGGAATGCAGTTTCAGGAAAGTGGTTCCAGCAAGCAGAGATGATTATCAGCTGATGCGGCACAGCAGCCATCTTGTGATTACCGGGAATGGTGCTGAGAAAAGAAAATCCCAAGTATAGATATTAGTTCTTATGGATCTTAATAAAGAATGATACTTATATAGTTTTATAGGGATCTAAAACTTAATTTGAGGAATCCTAATATTTTATCTATTTCACTTGGTGAGGGCAGGGGTGTCCTGGGCCAGTTTTGGCCTAATCCTATTTTATGTAAAGAAAAGATTAAGTTTACCTTAAATGTATTTTGAAGGGCCTTCCAAAGGTCAAGATTATTTCTGCCTAGACAGAACTTCAACCCACCCTCTATTGTGACCATGGAGATAAAGCATTGTAATTAACAGTAGGTGATCAGAGCAAAGGGGAGCGGTCAGGGACTTCCTGGAAAATTTTATCATATACTCAGGATGTATAAGAGACCTATGTAATTCTTTTATAGTAGTATATTGGGGAGTCAGAAGGGGGTCGCTTCCCAACAAGGCTACCATTTTTCTGGAGCAAATAGCAAACAGCCTTGCTGACATGCTAATTGACCCAAGCTTTGTTCCTAGGTCGGGGGGCGCACAGTAGCTGCCTTGCCAACGTGCTGAACTGACCAGAAGCGGAGCTCAAAGGTCGGGGGGCTCAGACAGATCCTGGGGCCTCGCCGGGTCGGACTCCTCCAGGGACATGTCCTATTCGGCTCAGGCTGCCATGACGAAATAGCACAGGCACACGGCTTCAGCCACAGGTGTCCTCTCACAGAGCACGTGCCGGGAAGTCCAAGCCAGGGTCCTGCGCACAGCTGGCGAGGGCTCTCCCGGCTGCTTTCTCAGAAGTCCACACACGGCCTTGCTTCTGCACACGGGGAGAGGGCGAGCTGGCTCTGCACCCCCTCTTCTTAGTAACCCTGTCCTGAGCTCACCACGTCATGAGCTCACCTCTTCCCAGTGGCCTCCCAAAGGTCCCATCTCCGAATACCATCACCCTGGGCGTTGGACTTCCACAACCACCAGGCCGAGCACCCAGCGGTTCCACAGCCCGACAGCAACAGCAATGGCCAGTGGGGTGGGTCTTCCTCCTCGTTTGCGCAGGTCCTGCCCGGGATTTGCCGTCCCTGCTGAGCCACCGGCAGCAATGGCTGCTTTCTGTCACAGTCCCGCAGAGAGAGGGGCTGAGGTGTGCTCGGCCACGCTCCGTCCGACCACGTTCCCAGCCACTGCATTCCTTGGCAGCCCGGCCCCAGACAGGCCTGGCGTGACCAGGCAGGGGCCTCTAGAAGAGCCACAGCCAAGGAGATGCTTGGGAAATGCCATCGTGTCCACTCTGCCCAAGAAGGGATTCGGTTTAGTTCACGCGTTGCCCTCGAGGGAGCAGAATGGGGGACCTGCCCGGGCCTGGAAAGAATGAGGGGACAATGGGAGCTGGAGGTCTTCTCAGATTAGAGGGGTCGTGCTCTCCCCGAGGTCGGTGCTAGAGCAGGAGGGAGGGGCTGCGGGGTCCTGTGTCCTCCCAGCGAGGCGGCTCCAGCTGGGTGTCACACGGCGGGTGACGCTCATGGCAGCGGGGGAAGATAGGGGACCTGGCTGGGACCCCAGCAGCATCCTTGGCACCTCTGAATCATTTTGACAGAAAACATTTTGAGCCCTTCCAATAAAACAGACACATTCCAAAGGTACTTTCGCAATTGCTGCTTGGAATTTTTTTATATACACATGCGTTTTTTTAAAGATAATTTGAGACCTACTTGGTTTATTTCAACAAAAGAGAAAAATGAGGGAGTAGAGATAGAGCCTTTGCTTGACCGAACTTTAGTCAGGCTCCTGGGCCTTCCCCAGGTTCATCTGAGCGAGATGAAGACCCGCTCTGAGCGAGAAGCCCAAGCCGGGGCCAAGCGCTCCCCTCCTCCAGTCCTGACCACGCTCGGTGCCGACGGGCGATGGGCGATGGGCTCCTCATCTCCGCCTCCCCCAGGCGACGTCTGATCACCCTTGCCCCCTGCCCGTTTGAGGCAAGAATCCTGTTAGGTCAGTTACCCAGAAGCCCCCATACCTGTGACATTTCCTCTTCGAGATTTTTCTCCCACGGACCCCCACCTGCTGCTTGGTTCCGATTCCCCATTTGTTCATGCTTACTCGGAATTGAGCCAGTTCCATACCGAAGTCTCGCTAGTCCTGCATAAATCTGGGTTTGCCACCTGATTGTCCAGGGAAGGCTCTTCTCCCCGGGTTTCCCGGTGCGGCCTGGCCCGCTCCGTGATGCAAGGTGTCGCGGCCATTCCTGCTGTCTCAGTCCCCGAGGTCACGTCCACGTGGAGGCCCTCGCCATCCGCCGGCCAGGGCTCTCCGTCGCCTCGGCTCGGGCTTCACGCTCTCCCATGGCCGTGCCGGCTGGCGACAAGCCCAAGGCTGTCCAGACAGTTGAGGCGTACCTTCACGCCACACTGGGTCCTGAGAGTCACCTCACAGCCTTTTGGAAGTTCCCTTCCCTCTTAAACTCTCCAGAGTAGCGCTCTTGTTAGCAGCTGGGATTCTCCCTGCGCACGGGAGTACTGCCTGGGACACACCTCGTCTGTTTCCGAGTCCCCCTGAAGAGCTGTGAGCAGGAAGAGGCTTCATTTAACGCACTTTCGGGTTTTCTTTCTTTTTTCTTTTCTTTTGAGACATTTTTGCTATAGGGCACATTCGCTCACTAAAGAGACAGAGAGACAGAAAACAAGAAATCACCCCCGGGAAGATGGCCATGCCACAGTCCCTTCACCTCCACTCTCAGGATTTTGGGCATGAACGCACACGCACCCCACATGAGTTTCAAGCTGCAGGGTCTGAGTCTCAAACCACAGTCGACCACCCGAGAGTCCAGAGACCTAACCACTACACCATCTGCAGGCCCCCACTTTTGAACACTTGGTGCCGAGCAAGGAGCAGATGCTCACAAACACTCCCAGGTGAGCAGCAAGCACAACCGCAGATTTCAGGGACAGAGTGGCCTGCCGTCCACCCATGCCCAAGCCAGTCCTTTCTGGCCTTCTGAAAAGGCTCCCTGCCCTCCACCCCCAGGACTCCCATGGAATGGCGCCTACTAGGCCAACCGTAATGCAAACAGCTCTGACAAAACCGGATGGGAGCAGGTGACTTCTTTCAACTCTCGGCACCGACTTGACCTGTGGCCTTGTTCCGCTCTGACATGGCCAGGCAGAACCGTCCACCATCCCTGTGGGAGTCCCTTTGTGAGAGCTCACCGCCCCTGACCATCAGCCCAGGGGGCTGAGAGCAATGACCGGAGACGTACAACAGTCCTGGTCTCATGCCAGTGGGAGGACAGCTCAGTGTTGGGCCTGGCCTAGTTGGGGTTCATCCTTGAGCAGGAAAAGGGTCACCCTCCTGAGGGCTGAACACTTGGGCAACAGCAGGACTCCTTTGGCAAGGAGTGGATTTGTAGCCGGCAGCCCACGTCGCCTGACTCGCGGCCAGGTAGGGCTTCACAGGGAGGCGGCAGGTGAGCGGTTTTGAAGGATGACTCAGGCCTTATCAGGTACGCAGGGCAGGGAAGAACATTCCAGGCAGAGGACAAAATGCAAACAGCAGTAAGGGATCTGGTCTGCACCAGACACGGGAGTGGTATATGCATGCCAGCAGAGGCAGGAGAGCTGACAGATAAAGACGTCAGGGCCACGTCGGGGAGAGCTGTCAGGCTGAGAAGCTCAAAGGATTCCCAAGGACTGAGGGCAGACTTCACAGGGCGCAGCCAAGGCGTGTCCCGGCTGGGATTCGCCGAGTCCCAGGCGGCAGTGGAAGGTGACCATGCCTGCTGGAAGGTGACCATGCCTGAGAGAGCCTGGAGGCAGAGATTCCAGGAAATTCGAACCTGGAAGCTCCAGTTCCCTCCAGCCTGCCTGCCTAGTGCTCCATGTCCACTCCCTCACGGGAGGGTGTCCCTCACGGGAGGGTGGCGTGGCCTCTGTCCTGGTCTTGGGAACCTTTCGAAATATTGATGTTGTATCCCAGGCCACAGCGTGTCTGTCCCTCACTGAGGAGCAGATTCCGATTTCCACGCCCCACCTCAGACCATAAACACCTGAAATAGCTCGGACAGGCCCGGGCCTGAGCATCAGGTTCCAGGACTGTCCATGGCCCCTGGAGGTACCCAAGCCCCCCTGTGATCTTGGGTGAAGGAGGGCCCTGTCTGATGCCCCAGCGGCCCATGGCTACCCGCGTTCCCGGCTCTGAGCCTGGCCCTCAGCTATCCTCCCGTAGAACTCCAGGGCCTCCAGCTGGGTGACAGAGCTCTCCCCTCTCTGTGACACACTCGAGCTGCACTCCCACTGGTGTCCCTCAGACGGGAACCCCTGGGAGGCCCGCTCTGCTCCCCTCCTGGGCCAGTCAGCTCCTGCCGGGGCCACAGCTCCACAACCAAGTCGCGTCTCCGAACTCAGTAGTCCTCTCCCAGAACGCCTTGCTGCTAGAGTGACCAGGTCCGCCACGGATGAGCGGGACTTCCCCAGTCACCCGTCCCCGCTGCCCACAGCTCCCACGGCTAAGCTCCCTGTGTGCCCTCCTCCCCGCTGCCCTCCCCAAGCCATAAGTTGATACCTACTGAAACAGGAGTCCGCCTCGTCAGCTCTGCCCCTGGCCTGGCGGATGGAGGCCATCACTGTCCCAGACTGGGGTCAGCTGGCCCGTCCCACTCGCCAGACGCTGTATGTTCCTCACGTCTTAGTGCCCACCTGGCCAGGGCCCGTTGCTGTGGGACCCATGCTGCCTCTGGTTTCAGCCCCTCTTCCAAAGCTATGGCTGTCCACCCCTCCGTGAGGCCACACATGAGTCACAAGGCCTCCCTGTGCCCCGCAGGGCCGACACCACCCTGGGCAGGCCGTCATTCCCCCGGGGCTGCAGGGTGGCGCCCAGCAGGCCTGGAGACCTGCTGTCACGGTGCCCTCTAGTGGCCAGCTCCACCCGCAGGAAGGCTCCATGTCAGCCGAACAGGCAGGGACTGTGGGCAGAGGAGGCTGAGGGACCACCGGGGAGGACCCTGGCCCTCCTCAGCCCCGGATGGAGCAACAGCTTGGACGCCAGCTTCCTGGAGCACCGCGTGTTCTCATGGCGGACCAGCTCTTTCTCCAGTTAGGTTTAAAAACCCCTTCACTGCGCTGACCCGCGGGTCACAGCTGCCCCCCAGCCCACTCCATGCCCTGAGAGGTGACCGGCCCCAGGCTGCCTGGCTGGACGCCAAGCCAGTGCTGCTCCCACCAACTGTCTCCCACGTGTGCTTCTTAATTACTTCTGTGAAAAATCAAATGTAAAACACATAGATCTGGTTTGGAGATCCACGACAGATTACAGAGCTGAGCTTGAAACATCTAGAACGGGCAGTGAGGGTGGCGGAGCGGTGGGTCTGAGCAGCCCTGCTCCTCGCTGGCCAGAGCTTCAGCACGATCCGGAGGGCGGTGCGAAGTCTGGGAAGGACTCCCGAGAGGCCGAGGCAGAGGCAGTTCCCCTGGCAGAGAGCCGGCCCGAGCTCCTCGTGGGCTGTATTCGTCGCCCTCTGAAATCTGGGATGGTGGGTCCTGGGCATGTAGGTGCGACGGCCTCTGTGAGCAGCGCAGCCACCCTGGCGGCTCCCACAGAGGTCCCTGAACCGGCGGGAATGCGTCGGAAGGCCACAGGCAAAGGTGCTACCCCGACCCGCCGTCTCTCCCCACTCACCGTGCCGTCCCGCCCCGCCGTCTCTCCCCACTCACCGTGCCATCCTCCCCCGCCGTCTCTCCCCACTCACCGTGCCATCCTCCCCCGCCGTCTCTCCCCACTCACCCTGCGGTCCTGCCCCGCTGTCACTTCCCCACTCACCGTGCCATCCTGCCCCGCTGTCTCTCCCCACTCACCGTGCCATCCTGCCCCGCCGTCTCTCCCCACTCACCGTGCCATCCTCCCCCGCCGTCTCTCCCCACTCACCGTGCCATCCTGCCCCGCCGTCTCTCCCCACTCACCGTGCCATCCTGCCCCGCCGCTCGTGCTCTCCCCGCTGTCACTCCCCACTCACCGTGCCATCCTGCCCCGCCGTCTCTCCCCACTCACCGTGCCGTCCTGCCCCGCCGTCTCTCCCCACTCACCGTGCCATCCTGCCCCGCCGTCTCTCCCCGCCGTCTCTCCCCCACTCACCGTGCCGTCCTCAACTCACCGTCCATCCTCCCCGCACTCCCCACTGTGCCATCCTGCCCCGCCGTCTCTCCCCACTCACCGTGCCATCCTGCCCCGCTGTCACTTCCCCACCTGCTGTCTCTCCCCACTCACCGTGCCATCCTGCCCCGCCGTCTCTCCCCACTCACCGTGCCATCCTCCCCCGCTGTCTCTCCCCACTCACCGTGCCATCCTCCCCCCGTCTCTCCCCACTCACCGTGCCATCCTGCCCCGCCGTCTCTCCCCACTCACCGTGCCATCCCGCCCCGCCGTCTCTCCCCACTCACCGTGCCATCCCGCCCCGCCGTCTCTCCCCACTCACCGTGCCATCCCGCCCCGCCGTCTCTCCCCCACTCACCGTGCCATCCCGCCCCGCCGTCTCTCCCCCACTCACCGTGCCATCCTGCCCCGCCGTCTCTCCCCACTCACCGTGCCATCCTGCCCCGCCGTCTCTCCCCACTCACCATGCCATCCTGCCCCGCCGTCTCTCCCCACTCACCGTGCCATCCTGCCCCGCTGTCACTTCCCCACTCACCGTGCCATCCTGCCCCGCCGTCTCTCCCCACTCACCGTGCCATCCTGCCCCGCTGTCACTTCCCCACTCACCGTGCCATCCTGCCCCGCCGTCTCTCCCCACTCACCGTGCCATCCCGCCCCGCCGTCTCTCCCCACTCACCGTGCCATCCTGCCCCGCCGTCTCTCCCCACTCACCGTGCCCCGTCCCACCATCTCTCCCCACTCACCGTGCCATCCTGCCCCGCCGTCTCTCCCCACTCACCGTGCCATCCTGCCCAGCCCCGTCACTTCCCCTGCCCCTCCGTCTCTCCCCACTCACCTTGC
Source organism: Tupaia tana (assembly GCA_026018925.1). NCBI lineage: Eukaryota > Metazoa > Chordata > Mammalia > Scandentia > Tupaiidae > Tupaia > Tupaia tana. Next base: position 85,312,052 of record JAKSZU010000010.1, read on the forward strand.
CTTTCATGGAAATGAAGAACTGGACTCTCATGACGGCTGCAGTTGCTGGCAGTGGCCTCATTCCACGTGGCCACAAAACCTCTGGGAAGAAAAGACAGAGACGAGGTCTGAAGGATGCCTGGGCTCCCTACTACCTCCGGACTCTGAAGACTAACAGCCGTCAGCTGTGGGGGATTCCCGGGCTACACCGCTGTGGAAGACACCGTGTTGCCGTGGTGATTGTCTTTGAGCAGGTGGAATTAATTAGCCTTCTCACCAACCAAGTGTTTGCATTTGAGTCTCTTTCTTTCTCTTTCTTCACTATTTTTTTTGGGGGGGAGAGGTTTTTGCTTTAGGGTGCGTGCGCTCGCCAGACAGACAGAGAGAGACATAGAGACAGAAAGCGAGAAATCACCCCCCAGGGGGGATGGCCACACCGCAATCCCTTCTCCTCCATTCTCCTCTCAGGATCTTGGGCATGCACGCACATGCACCCGGCATGAGTTTTAAGCCACCCGGTCCGGGACGCGAACCGCGGTCGACTACGTGGGAGTCCAGTGACATAGCCATTACGCTAACTGCTGGTTCCCACTATTTTTTTTAATTATGAATTAAATGAATTTTTTTAAACAATTTCATCCCTTTTTTTGTATAATTATTTTATTTAGCTTTATTTATTATTATCATTATTATTTTGCAGTTTGATCAGAGAGAGAGAGAGAGAGAAGCAAGCCACCAGGTCCGAGACTTGAACCGTGGTCGGCCATGTGGGAGTCCAGCACCTTTAACCACCATGTCACTTGCCGGCCCCTATTAAATGAATGTTAATTATGAATTTTTAATGAATGTTTCACTGAGCATTGTCACAACATACAAAATACAATTTTCCATCCAGAATATACTGCATAGTGGCTTAATCATACATGTTATTATCAATAATTTTCCATTTCTATTTTCATATATATATATATATATACATATATATATACATTTACCCCTATTTCTTACCCTCTGCCATTTCCCACCCTCCCCGCAAACTATCTCAGATGTCTACAGTTGTTTTCCATTCCTTTTTTCCCCACATTTTATTAATTCACAAAATTTCTTAAATAATCTATTTTCAATAGCAAGTTCAGTTGGTATATGCATGTCTGTGAATACATGTCTGACCTTAGGCATGAAACTGAGTAGAATGATGTTATATAGCTTACTATAATCATTAGGTATTTTTTAATATATTTTTTAATTTCAAGAAAAGTAGTTTTAGCTTTAATAAATCAAAGAAGTGCTAAAGAACTTTGCTTAAAACGTAAAGCCAGGAAACAGTTTAGAATTCTGTTCAAATAGTAGGTCCGTGAACCTATCGGCAGCTCAAGACAGGACAAAAATCCTTAAAACCAGAAAAAAAAAGCCTAGAAGAAAAACAGCAATGTTTTAGTCAAAAGTCATAAAATACTGGGAACCAGCAGTTAGCGTAATGGCTATGTCGCCGGACTCCCACGTAGTCGACCGCCGTTCGCGTCCCGGACCCGGTGGCTTAAAACTCACGCCGGGCACGTGTGTGTGCGTGCCCAAGATCCCGAGAGGAGAATGGAGGAGAAGGGATTGCGGCATGGCCATCCCTCCTGGGGGGTGATTTCTCGCTTTCTGTCTCTCTGTCTGTCTGGAGAGTGCACATGCCCTATAGCAAAAACCTCTTCAAAAAAAAAAGAGAGAGAAGTTAATCTTTTCCCTTGGAGGAGAGGTATTTTCTTGCGACCCTGTGGTGATTTCTAGTCACCTGATGGATGGTGCATTTTTTCCTAATTCTTGAAGTTCAATCCGAGTGATCAGAGGGTGCAGGAGGAGGTGATCTGCAGTCTCTCTTCCACTCAATTTTCATTATTTGTGCATCAGATTCAGTGGGAATAGAGAAATATTCTGACACTAATCATAGTCAGATGTTTGGATCCTGTTCACTTGGACCTGTCTAGACTCTTAGTGCGTAGAGGCTCATCTCACTGCCTGAACCCAAGTTTGGTAATCTTTGTGGTTGCCCCAAACAGCTGGCCAATAGGAACTGGGTACACAAAGGGACTAGGGACCTCTCTCTCTCTCTCTCTTTTGAGAGATTTTTGCTGTAGGGCACATGCTCTCACCAGAGAGACTAAGAGAGACAGAGAGACTGAAAGCAAGAAATCACCCCCCTGGGGGGGGGAATGGCCACACCGCAATCCCTTCTCTTTCATTCTCTTTTTGAGATCTTGGGCATGAGTTGAGATTTTGGGCACCCGGCATGAGTTTTAAGCCACGAGGTCTGGGACTCGAACCACAGTCAACTACATGGGAATCCAGCAATGTAATCATTCTGCCATTTGCTAGTCCCTGCACTTGAGTCTTAACCATATGTAAGAGTTACTGTGGCTTCAAAGAAGCTATTGATTCCCAAGTAGTGGGTTTCGACTGAGTTGATTGGTTTCTTTTGTGTGTTTGTTTGTTTTTAACAAATGGCTGGTATTTGAATTGTAATGCAAAAGTTATAGTAACAAACATTTGATTTTGTACAGACATTATATCTACTCTGTTTAACAAGTTCAATAAAGACCATATCATAGTTACCCCTAAGAAAAAAGCTTCTAGGAAAAAAAAAAAAAAAGAATATCTTCACCACTTCAGAATAGAAAAAGATTTCTTGGGACACAGAAAGCAGTAACTACAATTTTTTAAAATTAATAAATTGGATTTCATAAAAATTTTAAGCTGCATCAATAAGAAAAATAATAGACAAATCAAAGACTAGGTGAAACTATTCACAAAATATAGCAAACTATAGGGACTTTATTTCAGAATTCCTGTAATTCAATAATTAAAAAGGATAATTTAAAATTCAGCGAAAGATTGAGACCAGCAGATGACATAATGGTTACATCGTCACTGGACTCTCACATGGACAACTGTTGTTTGAGTCCTGTACCCAGCAACCTAAAATTCACACCAGGTATGTTTGCATGGGTGTGTGTACCCAAAAAGTCCTGAAGACTCTGGAGGAGAAGGGATTGCCGTGCGGCCATCTCCTCTGAGGGGTGATTTCTCTCTTTCTGTCTCTCTGTTTCTCTCTGTCTCTCTGATGAGCACACACACTTGATAGCAAAAATCTCTCTTGGGGCTAGCAAGTGACATGGTGGTCAAAGGCGCTGAACTCCCACATGGCCAACCACAGTTGGAGACCCAGATATGGCGGTTTGCTTTCTCGCTTTCTCTTGCTCTTGCTCTCACTCTTGCTCTCTCTTGCTCTGTTCCTTTCTGGTCAAATTTAAATAAATAAATATTTAATTAAATAAAGTTCAATAAAAATAATTCTTTTAAAATTAAAAATAAATCTCTCTTAAAATAAATTGGGCAATGGGACCAGCAGTTAGCATAATGGATATGTCGCTGGACTCCCATGTAGTCGAGAGTGATTCGAGTCCCGGACCCGGTGGCTTAAACTCATGCTGGGTGTGTGGGCATGTGTGCCCAAGATCCCGAGAGGAGAATGGAGGAGAAGGGATGGTGGCGTGGCCATCCTCCCTGGGGGGTGATTTCTCGCTTTCTGTCTCTCTGTCTCTCTCTCTTTCTGTCTCTCTGTCTCTCTCTGTCTTTCTGGCAAGCGCACACACTGATTTTGTAAGTATTTGCTTCACTATCTATCGCCAAGAAGCAGCACAGGTAGCCTCCCTTGAATGGCCTCTGGCTGAGGGAGGTTTGCAGATACCTCCAAGACTCCAGGAGCTCCAAGGCTACGTGGGATCTGAGGTCATGAAATGCACATGCTCACTGCAAGCCTGATGTTGTGCTGAGTGCCCAGTCCCAGGGACCAAGACAAGCCTGTCCCCTTGAACTTTGATTCCAGTTCCTGGCTGTGAGATCCAGACAGCGGCCTAGCCCCCAGAGGGAGTTTTTCCTGCAGACCTCAGGGAGCCTTCAGTCCGGGAAGATGGATGGTCGGGAGCCGTGGAAGACTGCGTGAGAGATAAGGGATGTGCAGCCCAGCCCTAATCAGATTGCAGGTTTCCATGGGGTGGGTCATTGCTGCTTACAGATGGGCCCAGCAGCAAATTGAGTTATCAACTGAGCAGATTCCTGAAGACGGACCATCCTGTCCTCCACAACGTGATTAAAGACTATGCAGCTCAGGAAGACCGCAGCTGCGGGTTCAGAGGAAGGCTTTTGTCCTCCTAAAGCATGAGAAAGAGAGACCAGCAAGCATTGTCTTAGGCCTTGCCACATCCTTATCAGCTGTGCAAGTCTGAGAAGTCAGGTGTGTGTGTGTGTTTGTGTGTGTGTGCATGTCTGTACATGTGTGTGTTTGTGTGCGTGTGTCTGTGTCTGGCTGTGTGTTTGTGTCTGTGTCTGTGTTTCTGTGTGTGTCTGAGTGTGTGTGTCTGTGTGTCTATGTGTGTGTCTATGTGTCTGTGTGCATCTGTGTGTCTCTGTGTGTGCTTACACGTGTGCATGCATGATCATATGATGAGGACGGATGAGTGAGAGTTGACCTATGCTGCCCACCACATGTGTGAAGCGTGCTCCTTGAAGATGAGGAAGTGGGAAGGAGCGCAGTCCCCACTCTGTGTTCGGGGTGTCAGTTAACAAGCTTCAGAAGAGTGCCAATAAGACGCAAGGCCCTGGGTTCAGCAGTGGAGCCCCAATATCATGTCCCAAATCATGTGGTTGGTGAGAAGCCGTGAAACTTTGCTCCAGATCAGCTGTGTGACCCTGATAAAATACCCAATTCAGTCATCGTTCTGCAAAGGGGCAGGTCCTGCCCCTGAGCCCACCCAAGGGGAGCTGGGAGAAGGCCAAGGTGGTGGGAGGTGCAGAGGATGTTGGGCTCTGAGGGTCATTCCTCTGAAGCCGAGCACAGAAGGCCCAGGTTCTGGCCTGCAGGGGGCCCTCAGCCTTCTCCACCAGGGCCAGCTCCCTCTGCCATTGCTCAATGCTATGGCTTCTTCCTTGCTCAGACCCTAGCCCAGCAGGCTGAGGGCCAGCCACCCACCCTGCCATGACAGCTGTGGCCTCAGTAAGTCGCTTCCTACCCTGCCCATAGCTCTCTGTTCCTCATCTGCCCTATGAACCCTGACCCAACCACAGCCATTCACCTCTCCCTCCAGCCTTGGCTTTTCTCTTCAGGGTAGCTCCTGCTTTCTGTATTCTTTGCTTATTAGGGGAGGAGGTCCCTTCCCATCCTCCCCACACCCCTAGAATGTGAGTCTCATAAAAGAAGGGACCTGCCTGCATGTCCGTCATGTGTGGCCGCCAATGCCCACTGCAGCCACAATCCCCCCAGCCAGCCTCCTTCCTGGCCCTGCACTTGGCCTCACCCACAGAGGAGGACTGATGCCAGCACAGACCCATTCGTGCTGGGCGACTCGGTGCCAGCCTGCCTGTTCCCCTGGGCTGAGAGCCAGCAGCCCGGGTGTTTCCCAGGAAGGGGCCAGCCTTCTCGGGCAGGGCCCCTGCAACACCCCATCCAAATCCTCCTGGGCCAGCCTGGGACGGATGCAGGCAGATGCTCCACCGCACCCCCACTGCCACTTTTCTGCTCGCTCCCTCGAAGTGCTTCAAAATACTCAGAACTGCCAAACCACCTCCTGAAGTACACCTTAAAATACACACATTTACTTACACACCTACAACTCGTCTAACGCTTGCCACTCGTAACATGCAACTGGCACACGTGTTGTTATATAGTCATCACATGTCACTCATGTGGTCGGATAGAAACTCTGTGTTAGGAATGGAGGGGGTGGAGCCTGCCAAAGGTAGAGTGTAAGAGCGGGTGACTGTTTAAAATTACCTGGACCCCTCCTCAACCCCACTGCTCAGCTACCAGGAAGCTGACCAGTCCCATCCAGTGGAGACTCACCTTGGGACATTTCATGGTGCCATAGGTGGTTTAGTCACTAGTTTCTGAGTTGCCAGTGACAGAAGCCTGCAGTCACCTCCAAGGGGTGGGCCACACCCTCCCAGCGCTCAGCCCTAGCACTCAGCCCTGACCATAGGGCAGGTGATACGTCACAAGAGCCCTTTGCTGGTCACCTGCTCCTTGTACATCTGCCTGGTCTGGTCAGCAACAGTGTGCACTGTGCACGGGAGGAGGCCGGACTCAGCGAGCACACCAGGGCCCCTGGGGCAGTGAGCAAGTGAGTGGTGAGTGATGGATGAGTGGTGAGTGATGGGTAAGTGGTGAGTGATGAGTGAGTGAGGGGTGAGTGAGTGGTGAGTGATGGATGAGTGGTGAGTGAGGGATGAGTGAGAGGTGAGGGAGGAGTAAGTGAGCAGTGACTGGGCAGTGAATGAAGGGTAAAGGGTGAGTGAGAGGTGAGCAGGCAGTGAGTAGGTGGTGAGTGAGGGGTGAGTGGGCGGTTAATGAGCAGTAAGTGGGTGGTGAGTGAGGGATGAGTAGGCAGTGAATGAGCAGTGAGTGGGTGGTGAGTGAGGGGTGAGTGGGCAGTGAATGAGCAGTGAGTGGGCGGTGAGTGAGGGGTGAGTGGGCAGTGAGTGAGTGGTGAGTGAGGGGTGAGTAGATAGTGAGTGAGGAGTGAGTGAGGAGTGAATGAGCAGGGAGTGGGTGGTGACTGAGCAGTGAGTGAGGGGTGAGTGGGTGGTGAGTGGATGATGAGTAGGCGGTGAGTGGGCAGTGAGTGAGGGGTGAGTGGGTGATGAGTGGGCAGTGAGTGAGGGGTGAGTGAAGGGTGAGTGAGTGGTGAGTGAGCAGTGAGTGAGGGGTGAGTGGGTGTTGAGTGAGGGGTGAGTGGGTGGTGAGTGGATGGTGAGTGAGGGATGAGTGGGTGGTGAGTGAGAGGTGAGTGGGTGGTGAGTGGACGGTGAGTGAGGGGTGAGTGGGTGGTGAGTGGATGGTGAGTGAGGGATGAGTGGGTGGTGAGTGAGAGGTGAGTGGGTGGTGAGTGGGTGGTGAGTGAGGGGTGAGTGGGTGGTGAGTGATCAGTGAGAGGTGAGTGGGCGGTGAGTGAGGGGTGAGTGGGTGGTGAGTGGGTGGTGAGTGAGGGGTGAGTGGGTGGTGAGTGGACGGTGAGTGAGGGGTGAGTGGGTGGTGAGTGGGTGGTGAGTGAGGGGTGAGTGGGTGGTGAGTGGGTGGTGAGTGATCAGTTAGAGGTGAGTGAGTGGTGAGTGAGGGGTGAGTGGGTGGTGAGTGGGCAGTGAGTAAGGGGTGAGTGGGTGGTGAGTGCTGGCTTACGGCTTGCCAGAGCCAAGGTCCAGGCCCTCCCACTGAGCCCTTTCAAAGGGTCCTTTCCACTGAAGAGGTTTATTTCTTTCCTCCTCTCCTCCTGCGTGTCCTAAGACATGTGGCCGTAAAATGGAATAAAACCACGAGACAAAGGCAGCAGGAAGGCGAGTCCGCCACATTCCGGGGTCAGAGGGTCTGGGGCTGCAGCCAGAGCGAGCTGGGAGAGCCAGGGGGTGGAAGGAGTGACAGGCCATGACGTGGGAGAGAGGAGCAGAGGTCGGGGGAAGCAGCGGGGGGCTGCTGCGGCCAGGGCAGAGGGCTCCCCGCTCGGGGACGTGGGTCTCTCAGCTGGGAGGCAAGGTCCTGACTGTCCCGCGGGGCTGCCTCAAGACACTCCAGGCTGGCCGATGACTGGCCGCCAGGCCGGGAGACCTTGCTCGGCAAGCCCGGCAATGTGTGGGCATTTGTCGCGGCATGGGACCCTCATCCTGGCTGCATGGGTGCTCCTTCCTGCCTGACACGGGGAGGGCGCCACTCACAGGAGGCTAAGACGGCCCATGGCAGTGACAATGGCTCTCAGCTCAGGTAACGGAAGGCTTCGGGCGAGTCAGCTCCCTCCGTCCCCACAGCTCGGCTTGTCGCCTACCTCTGCAGACCTCTGGGCCGCTCTCGGGCGAGATGTGTCCATGTGGCAGGGCCTGGAGGGACTGCGAGAGCCCGCTTGTGTTTTCTCTGAGAAGTAATCCCAGAGAAAAGCAGAGAAGTGGGGACCAGCATGTGGTGTAGTGGTTAAGGCGGCTGGATCCCACATAGCTGACTGCAGTTCGAGTCCCAGGCCAAGCAGCATGAAAACTGCACCGTGTGTGTGTGTGTGTGTGCGTGTGTGTGTGCGTGTGTGTGTGTGTGTGTGCGTGTGGTGCCCCAAATATTGAGAGAATGGAAGAGACTAGATTACAGCATGGCCATCCCTGCCCCCCCCCCCCCCAAGGAGTGATTCCTCACTTTCTCTCTTTCTTTTTCTCTGTCTCTCTCAGGTGAGTGCATGCATCCTATAGGAAAAATAAAAATTAAAAAAATAAAATTGGGACCAGCAGGTGGCGTGGTGGTTAAGGCGCTGGACACTCCCACATGGCCGACCATAGTTCAAGTCCTGGACCTGGCAGCTCGCTTTCTCACTTTCTTTCTCTCTCTCTGTTTCTCTCTGGTCAAATTAAAAAAATAAATGAATGAATAAATAAAATAACTTTTAAAAAATTAAAAATTAATTAAAAATTAAGAAAAATAAACAGAAGTGTGCATGGTGGAATCCGTGGGGGTTCCTAATGGCCCAGACTGGGGAAATGCCAGAACGCAGCAGTCCCCACATGAGCCTGATGGGCCAGCCAGGGGCACCGCTCAGGGCCGGAAGAGAGCCTTCCGAAAGGTGGTGGGGTGGGGGGCGTATGGGGCAGGTCCGTGCTCACTGAAATCGATGGCACGCAGATTCGAAGCTCATGACATAGTTTAGAGTCTCAAAGTTCAAACTAAAATACTTACGGTAGACTATCAGCCTTCGGAGGATGGAAGGAGGGAGAGCCGTGTTCACAAAACCACCGCAGGAAGTCGACCCGGTTTCTACAGACGTCAGTGAGGCAGGTGCTGAGGGTAGGAAGCGCCCACCCCAAGTGCCCAAAATGGAAATGTTTAGGAGAAGTTGCTCTGGTGAGCGAGGCCAGGCCTAGGGAAGAGGGCTGGGCCTGTTCGCCTTCACCGTAAACCCTTCTCTGGGATTTGACTTGTTTCCATGCGTTGGCATTACACGGGTCACAGATGCACCGAGAGAATGAAAGCTTTTTAAATATTTGGATTTTTAAATACTTGGTGAGCTTTGAATAGGAAGTGCTGATCTGATCACTGTCCAGTCTAGTAACTTGATTTGAAATAAAATTTTAGGATCATGGGAAAATGTAATTTAGAATCTTTATTAATATCCATGTTATGCTTTTTCTTTAAGTTTATTTTTTTATTTCTTCCATAAATGAGACAGACAGAGTGAGCACCCCCAGCAGGGTATCCACGCAGGGATCTGCCCCCAGCCTCAGTCAGCCCCGGTTCATGGACAGCATGTAGCTGGCATCCTCAGGGAGGTCTCCGGACTTGAACCAGGAACCTTCACCACGTGGGGTCGCCTTGCAGAGCACTGTATAAGTGGAAGGAAGCAATCTCGTTTCTCAACTGCTAGGCTAAACCTCTAGGCGTTTCATCTGCTGGGCCGCAGGTTTCCATTAAAGAGAGATGTTCCAAGCCTGTCTTAAAAAAACTACCAACAAACTCACCTGCTCTGATGAGAACGCAGAATGAGCGAGTGAGTGGTGGACGCTTGTACTCGCCCTCCCTCCAGGAGGTGAGAGACATTCCGCCCTCACAGGAAGACGTGCCCTGCCCCGCTGTTTCCAGGCACGTGGCCCGCCTGTCTCCATGTTCGTACAGAGCGCTGGCATGCCCACCCAGCCCTGCTCCCTGCCCCTGCCCATCTGGCCAACCAGCCCTGGCCCGGGCAATGGCTAGGGACACCTGGGAGAGCAGCTGGCTTGGAGCCCACCTGCCTTTGCTTTTCTGGGGCCTGGACTGGGGCTCAGACTCAGCCTAGAACCCTGCTCCACCTGCCCCAGAGGCCCACCTGGCTTCCCTGCTGACCCATGGGTCACAACACCCAGAGCCCCAAGGCACTGTGGCTCCCTGCCACTGCTCCAGCAAGCCCACACCTGTTCCCTTCTCCCAGACTGTCGCTAGCACCTGCAGCAGCAGGGACTCCTCCTGGCGACTGCTCCTGCAGACAAGTCTCCACATGTCACCAGGTGACTCGCCCTCCCTGCCAGGCTCTCCTGTGCCCCTCCAAGGGACAGCCCTGGGTCCAAGATGCAGGAGCCGCTGAAGCAGAGCACAGCCTGCCAGCCACAGCTGAGCTGAAGCAGCCCACGCAGCCCAGAACGTGACCTGCTGTGGCCCCGGGCTGGCGCCCCCCACAGACCATACACAGGGCTCTGAGACTGATCTGCAGAGGGACTGTCCACCTCCTGCAGACCATAACTGACACAGGAGCTGGGGGCCATAACTAACCCTTGTGACCCTGTCCTGCAGCCCTGGCCACCACCCCAGAGGCAAGCCTGGCCGCCCCGTCTGCTGGCCTCTCTTTCCATCTGCCCTGGGACTCTCCCGGCTCTGCCGTCACAGCTGATCCATGCCCTTGTCACTGTCCCCTTGGGAGCCCCATTCCAGAGCAAACAAGCACGCCCCGCCTTCAGCCTCTGAGAGGGAGCTGGGCTCAGGAAGATTCAGGGTCGCTCCCTCCCGCAGGGCTCTCCGCAGACACGCTCCTTTGGGGGTCCAGAGCTTCTCACCCACATCCAGCCCATGGAGGGCTCTGTGGGGGCAGGAGCCTTTCTGCATTCCCTTTGCCCTTTTACAGCATCATCCTCCGCTCTCCGAAAGGCCAGGCGGAGCACCCCGGCTCCCCATTCCTGGACCCCCGGTCTCCACTCTGGGATATGCCTCTGCCTGAGACCTGGCAGTGTCCACACCCTGCCCCGAAGTTCCCAGGCCTCCCAGACCGTGCAAACCAGCACTCACCTTTTTGTTTGTTTGTTTTAATTAGCTATAGGGTGCATGGGCTCACCAGAGAGAGAGGGCAAAGCACCCCCAAGAGGAAGGCCATGCCGCGTTCCCTCCACTCCCCCCTCGGGGGTTTGGGCATGCACATGCATCTGGCGTGTTGTGATCAACTGGGTCTGGGACTCCGTGTAACCAGCCGTTTCGGTCCAGTCGCCTGGCCTCCACAGCACTGGCTGGCCCCAGAGCCACCGCCTGTCTCAGCTGCAAGGCCTCTCAAGACTTGGAGGGCCCTTTGTGGGAAAAGTGGGTTTAGGGCTGGCCTCCAGCCTCTTGGCTAAGGGACACGACTGACCACAGTTTAAATCCAGGTCCCAGCTACTCATAAAACACACTGGGCATATGTGCATATGTGTCCAAAGATCCCATTAGGATAGAGCGATGGAGGAGAAGGGACTGAGGCATGACCACACCCCATTGGGGGTGCTTTCTCCTCCTCTCCGCTCCCGCTCTCCTCTCTGCCTCTCTTTGATGAGTACAAGACCTTCTGACAATTAAAAAAAATAAGTGGATTCAGCCCTCGCGTTATCCAGGTCATGGCAGAAAATGACAGTCATCCTGGGGGACCCAAGGGATGAGATCTTAGTGAAATGTTCCCTACAGAGGCGTGGGCAGGGGCCGAGGCACCCAGGGACCTGCAGCTCCAGGGTGTGTTTCACCACGTGCTAAAGGGACAAAAGAGGAACTAGTGTCCCCAGATGGAGAGACGTGGTGGGACACAGCCTTGGGGACTGGGGGCTTCTCCTGACTCTGCCCCAGAGACAGCTGGAAAGAGACAGCCAGAAGTGAGTTTCCCAGAGCCAGACAGGCCCAGGATGGCTGTAGGGCACAGGGAGGGAGGGGCGACACACGGAAGAATGACAGCTGTTGAAAACGACCTTGAAGCCAACCCCCCCCATTTTGCACATGGGGAAACTGAGGCTGGGAAAGGTTGGCGATTGGCCCAAGTCACAGCATTTGTAGCCAGGCTGAGCCCAGACCTCTGGTCACCATGTCCCCTGCTGCCTGTCACATGACAAGGCCCATGACTCCAACACTCCCTTCTATGTGTCTCTTGAAGTGTTTATGCACTAAAAATAATTTTTAAACCTTTAATAGGGTACATTGCTTTGAATCCCTTCCCCGACAGGAAATATGCTGGCTGCCTCTGGCTGGAGGCTCGACAGCTGGCCTTGAACTCTCCTGACCTCCCTGCATCAGGCTGAAGGTTCCGCCCAGGCTGCTGCCAGAGCCCGAGCTGGATGCTGGAGGCTGCGAATAGCAGTCATCGCCCCTTCTAGTTATTGCTGTGAGGCCGGCAGCTGGATTAATATGCAGGGAGGTTTGGAGAAAAATCTAATTGAATTCAAAACAATAAATTGAAGCCAACTCATTCGATTTATGGCCGTGTCTTCTGGTATCTTTTAATTTTGCATCACATTCATTTGGAGCCAATCAAATTAGGGCGCTCATTAGCAGCCAAGGTAGGAGAGGCTGGAGCCACTCTCCGCGGTAATGAGATCTCGCAGTAATGAGACCCTGCTTAATTCAGGAGTCACCAGGGTGGCAGGTGAGGGCACAGTGGGGTCTTCTTAGCAGGAAGGTCAGATGGGAGGGGCCAAGTGTGCGCCAGGCCCGCTGACTTTCAGGCCTTCACCTCTAGCTCAGCACTCCTCTAAGGGGAGCCGAGGAGACACCCACAGGCAAGAACCAGCTCCCCCTCCCTTGCTTCCCTCCCATGGTATCCATGGCCCAGGACAAAGCTCCTGGGCTGGTTCTCACCCTCAGACCTCTGGATGACCACCCTGGGCACGACGCCTCTCATCCCGCAGCCTGGCTGGCAGGTAGTCATTCCAGGCGTCTCCACCCAGCCCGTGGGACTGGCGCAGGAGGCCTGAGCTGGGAACAAGAGCAGCACCCCTAGAGGCGCCCTACGAGCCCAGCAGGGAGAGAGAGGGAGAGCGCCGTCCTCTCTGCAGGTCCCAGAGTCTCTGCACGGTGGCTTCTGCCCCGTTCTCTGAGGCAGGAAGCACTTTGCCCCACTGCGCCTGCCTCAGCCTCACAGGCGGCACCCTGGTCCCCGAGTGTGTGAGGATGTCGTGCTCGGAGACTGAGCAGGCTGAGACGGGAGTCCAGGCCTCGGCTCTGAGCTTGCCCAGACATTGAGGGAAGCGGCCTGGTGTGGGAGTCCCGGCTTCTGGGCTCATCTCCTCGCCTGTAACAGTCCTGGCCCTGGAGCTCAGTCAGCCTCTAGCCCCGAGCCCAGCCGAAGCAAGGGAACCCTCCAATGGGACTGAGCAAACCTACGGGAACTCATCCAGGTACCAGGTCACCCCCACAGTCCCCGGTGTCCCCTCTTACCAGGAGAGCAGCACAGCTGGTGTTCACTCCAGAAGGGCACTGGGCTGCTCGGCACAGGTGAGGAAGCCCCAGCCCGGGGTCCCCTCTGCCCGGCTGCCCCGCGGAGCTCCCTGCGCGGCACCCTCCACTTCCTGTGGCCATGCTCATAGGACCACGTTAGCAGCAGCAGTAGCACCCGGAGTGAGCAGGCCTCCTGTAAGCTCCACGTCGCCCTGGAGATAAACAGCCCACTCAGACAGAGGCGAACACTTCGCCAGGCCAAGGAGGCCCCCAGCAACGGCAAGACTCATTTGCTCTCAGAGATAAGATGCTGAGGCCGGCCGAAAGGCTGAAAGGCCGAAATGCGCTCCAGTCTCTTGTGAAACACGTGTCCTCCCATGTCCTCACCAGGCCTCGATGTTCCTAGAGGAGATGGCATCTAAGCAGGAGCCTGGTGACCGGATCGGCCAGCGATCCGCGATCCCCTGTCAGAGAGAAGGGGGCCACCGCTGAATGTCACCGGACGGGACGCGCCTCCCCTCCACAGAGCCCCGTGCCAGTCACGCTGGCTGCTGCGGGAGTGGCACAGCCTGGCAGGGAGGCAACTCTTCCAGAGATGCCAGAGGCGAGGGGCGCCTGCCCGCGTCCACCTCGTTCCGTGGCCAGGCGGCCCTCCTGTAGGAGCGAGAGCCAGGATCTGTGACAGAAGAGCAAGAAGTCAAGGGTCCTAAGGAGCTTCCGGAATGGGCTTTTCCACCCAGGCATGAAGAATTTTTTTTAATAAGCTTTTGTGATCATGAATGTAACGTCTGCTTGATGTGAAAACTTCAGCTCAGGGAGGCTGCGTAATGGCTATGTTGCTGGACTCCCAACCGCGGTTCGAGTCCCGACCCGGGGCTTAAACTCACGCCGGGCCCGTGCATGCCCAAGGGAGGAGAATGGAGGAGAAGGGATTGCGGCATGGCCCCCCCCTGGGGGGTGATTTCTCGCTTTCTATCTCTCTGTCTCTCTCTGTCTGTCTGGCGAGCACACAATAGCCCTCTCCATGGTGCCACCCGTTGGTGACTTCCTTCTCCTTAGGTGAGGGGACAGAGGACCTGGCATGTTGTAAGCACTAAGAGAAGTGATCGCTTTTTCTCCCTTTACATGAGGGAGCAAGAGAGCGCAAGAAACAGAGGTAGATGGTTTTTATTATTAATATTAAGATGCTATTATTATTATAATCATTATTATGACTACCAAGTGTGTGCTCACCAGAGAGAAGGGGTGAGCACTCTCCGGTGGGGTGTGGCCATTCCACAATCCCCTCTCCTCCATTTCTCCATCCTGTTGGGATTTGGTCATGCATATGCCCAGCGTGTCTCTCACACCACCACAGCTGGGATTTGAACCACAGTCGGCCATATGGGATCCAGCTCATTACGTGCAGAGCTTAACCATTGCACCATAGGCAGACTCAAGACAGGTACTTTTGACCGAGTCTCAGTGGGTCAAGTCCTCCTGCCCAGTCCCCCAGTGAACTAGGAGGATAGGAGTAAAGTGTAGCTGTGCCCGGTGTGTTCAGCTTGGCCCGGGAACCGAACGCAGGCCTCCCATGGCACTCTGGCCTCCCAAGCACGGTGCTATAGTGCTATCCGCGTGCCACGGCCGCTGGGCAGAAAACATCAGCTTCACGACAATGACCCTAAAGACCACAACGTCAGACTGCTCCGAGCATAGCAGGAGAGTGAGAGCAGACAGGCACGGGCGCCTGGGCTCCCGGAGGGGGCTGTCTGTGCTGTCCAGTGTTTCTAACTGTCAAGTGTTTCTAAAACCCGGCCAAACGTCAGCTCCTCCCACCGCAGGAGGAAGTCTGCATATTTGCACAGGCGCGCGGGATGTGGTTAATTGGTCTGCGTGTTGATATGTACAAATGCTGTCGATTCCTGTGTCAACAGTCCTCCCTGGGAGGTGCGGGCCGCGCGGTCAGGTGATAACCCACGGGGCCCAGGAGTGAGCCTGCTTCCTCGTGCCCGGGGCGGCCCAGGAGACGGCGGCCTTCCTTCCGTCCTCCTCCTAGTCCTCCTGCCTCTTCCTGCTCCTCGCCCTTGTCGGGTCCATCACGCTGCGCTGCTTCCGCGGCACGGGCAGCCTGGCGCGAGGGTCTGCTTTAGATGCCTGGTGTGCTTTGTCCTCTCGTGCCGTGGCTGAAGCCTGCTGCGGCCTAGGTCACTGTGTCTGTGTGTGGTGTGTGTGTGTGGTGTGTGTGGTGCATGTGTGCAGTGGTATGTGCACAGATGTTTGTATATGGTGTGTGTGCGGTGGTGTGTGTGATGATGTATGTGCAGTGGTATGTGTGTGGTGGTTTGTGTGCAGTGGTGTGTGTGTGGTGTATGTGGTGTGTGTGTGGTAGTGCAGGTGCGGTGGTATATGTGTGGTCATGTGTGTGCGGTGGTGTGTGTGCAGTGTGTGTGCAGTGGTGTGCGTGTGGTCATGTGTGTGCAGTGGTGTGTGTGGTGGTGTACGTGTGATGGTGTGTGTGGTGGTGTGTGTGCAGTGATATGTGGTCGTGTGTGTGGTGTGTATGTGATGGTGTGTATGTGGTAGTGTGTGTGGTGGTGTGTGTGCAGTGATATGTGGTCGTGTGTGTGCTGTGTGCATGATGGTGTATATGTGGTAGTGTGTGTGTAGTGGTATGTGTGTGTAGTGTTGTGTGTATACGTGTGTGCAACGATGTGCGGTGATGTGTGTGTGGTGGTGTGTGTGAGGTGGTGTGCATGTGGTCGTGTTTGTGTGGTGGTATGCGTGCAGTGGTGTGTGTATGTGGTGCGTGTGCGGTGGTGTGTGTGAGGTGGTGCGCGTGCAGTCTTGTGTGCGGTGGTGTGTGTGCGGTGGTGCGTGAGCGGTGGTGTGTGTGCGGTGGTGTGTGAGCAGTGGTGCATGAGCAGTGGTGTGTGTGCGGTGGTGCGTGAGTGGTGGTGTGTGTGAGGTGGTGCGCGTGCAGTCATGTGTGTGCAGTGGTGTGTGTGCGGTGGTGCGTGAGCGGTGGTGTGTGTGCGGTGGTGTGTGAGCAGTGGTGCATGAGCAGTGGTGTGTGTGCGGTGGTGCGTGAGCGGTGGTGTGTGTGAGGTGGTGTGTGAGCAGTGGTGCATGAGCAGTGGTGTGTGTGTGGTGGTGCGTGAGCAGTGGTGTGCGTGGGGGGGCTGTAGGTGAGCTCGTCTCTCGCGGAGGCCCCACCCCCCCAGCCTCCGTGTCGGCCTGAACGGTGGACTGCAGTGGGAACCCCCAGGAAGTGAGATCTGAGCCACCTGTCGCACAAAGCAGTCCCCTCCATGCAGTGACAGGGCGTGGCCTGCTTCACTGTGGGGGCGCTGTAGCATCTACACGTGTTTACATATCTGTGTGTGTTCAGGACGTCATGCTGTATGACTCAAATGTACACAATAAATGCATCTAAAGCAAACAAGAAGGGACTCGTAACTTTTTGCAACATATCTACAAATCGTATCCTTAAAAATAAATAGAAATCTTTAGAAAAGCGAAATCTGAAAACATCCATGTGTTCCTCACCGTGACACCAGTGGACGACCCTATCGTGGGAACCTGCTCCAGCCAGCCTGTGCCTGCGGCCCCGGGGACGAAGGCCCCTTGCAGGAGGGCCGAGGCCGGCCCCAGTGAGAAGCAGCCGTGCTCTCCTCTCCCCAGCTCAGACTCCCTTGGTGCCCAGTGGTCACGGCCAAGCTCCGGGATGCGGGCCAGAAATGAGGGTGGGGGCGTTCTGGGGAAGGCCCTCTGGGAACTGGAGAGAGTGCAGGGTGTGGCCGGCCTCTCGCTGGGCGCAGGGTGGCACGCTGGAGGAACTGAAAAGGAGTGTGGCTGACAGGATCGGGGTGGGCGTGAGGGCTAGACAAACGGCTGGGAAGGCTGGCCAGAGGGAAACCATGTGCGGCCCAAGGGCCTGTAGGCGGCTAGAGCCACCAAGGGGTCAGATTGTGACTGTGTGGAGAAGGCACCACCAGAGAGCAAGACTGGAGATGGTGACATCGCCAAAGTAGGTCCTCGGGACAGGCCAAGCCAGAGGATGGGAACAACTCAGATGCTCCTAACTGGGCAACTGGGCTCTTGGCAGGGTCCGGGAGAGGAGCCGCCTCTTCTTTGCCCTTGCATTGAGGTATGCAGGGGTGTCGGGTCGGCAGGGCGACGAGGCTGGAGAATGTGCGAACTGTCCACCTGTCAAGCCAGGGCCACAGATGCAGCAGCTCGTGCGGGACGCAGAAGCCAGAGCAGAACAGAAGCCTGACGTGTGAGGGAAGCGGAGCCTGGGAAGGAGCAGCCCGTTCGGAGAACGAGGCCGGCATCGTGTCATGGAAGTTAACGGAAGAGGGGACTGCAGGGACACCATGTCAAGAACACGAAGCTGCAAAGATGATGTCAGGCGAGGACCAGACTACGTGGGGCACCCGTGCCACTGGGGACACCCAGAGAGCAATGTCAGGACCACGGGAGTCAGGAGCCCTCAGCTGAGACCCAGAGAGTGCGAGGGTGGCCGTGGACGTAGGGCGCTGTGGGGACCTGGCTCTGGGAGGAAGGTCTATTGCGGGTGGGCAAGGTCAGGGCAGGGCTCCCCCAATGCAGGGCCCCGCTGAGCTTGCGGGCTGCAGTGAACAGCCTTAGGGGTGCAGAGCAGGGCACACGACGTCATTACCTGGGGGGGTACACTGTCCTCAAAGAGGAGTCCTCATGCGCTCGGATTTGTGGTGGCCTGCAGGCTCAGGTCCCCTGCTGCTCGCTGGTCCTGGGTGTCAGGCGGCTCAGGCCAGCCGGCGGGAGTGGGGAGGCTCCAGGGCCCCGGAGAATCTGCCTGGGAGATTCAGCTATGGCATCCTGAGACGGGCTCGCAGGACACAGCTGGGCCCAGCCGGGACTGGGGCCTGGCGCGGCACGCTGGCTGTGCTCCGGCGTGCTCCGAGCCCACACAGCCACATTTTCTCCCAACACTGTGGACACTCACGGCTCGTTATCTGGCCCCACGTGCTGTCAGCACTCAGTGGTGAGGAAGAGGAATGAGGCTGCCGTCTGCAGATTGCCCGCTCGGACTTGGCTAACGCGAACCTAAATAAATCAATTAACTAACAAGCCCTGGAACCAGCTCCAGTCTGCGTGAACAGAGCCAGAAAATCAGACAGACCTCATGAGCGTGACCACGTGGCCCTACTGTGGACCGGGGACTCTGCTCATTGGTTCCAGTGCAGGGGCTTCTGCTGCGCCCCACGGGCAGGTCCAAGGGCTCAAATGGCTCTATTTTCCACGAAGATAAAAAAAAAAGTATGGGCTGGGGACTGATGGTGTGGTGGTCGAGGCGCTGAACTCCCACATAGCTGATCACAGTTCGAGTCCTGGACCCGGCAGCTTGCTTCCTCTTTCTCTCTCTCTGGTGAGTGCATGTGTCCTATAGCAAATTTAAAAATAATAATAATAGGGACCAGCAGTTAGCATAATGACTATGTCGCTGGACTCCCACGTAGTCGACCACGGTTCACGTCCCGGACCCAGTAGCTTAAAACTCACGCCAGGCACATGTGCATGCGTGCCCAAGATCCCGAGAGGAGAATGGAGGAGAAGGGATTGCGGCGTGGCCATCCCCCCAGGGGGGTGGTTTCTCGCTTTCTATCTCTCTATCTCTGTGTCTGTCTAGCGAGTGCATGCGCCCTATAGCTAAAACCTCTCAAAAAATAATAATAAATAAATAAAATTAAAGTAAAAACTTTAAAAAGAAATTATGGACTCCTAGAAAAGTGCTGATCCCTGAAAATATTTTGGCCCCATTCAATTAATGTAAGAGTCTTCAAAAGTTTGTGGGAAGCATGTATTATGAAAAAAAAAAAAAACATATGCAGGAGTTTTAATTCATTTTGCACCAAAACAAACTCATATTTTTTTTTTCACTATAGGGCACGTGCGCTCAGCCAGACAGACAGAGAGAGACAGAGAGACAGAAAGCGAGAAATCACCCCCCAGGGGGGATGGCCACGCCGCAATCCCTTCTCCTCCATTCTCCTCTCGGGATCTTGGGCACGCACGCTCACGCGCCTGGCGTGAGTTTAAGCCACCGGGTCCGGGACGCAAACTGCGGTTGACTACGTGGGAGTCCAGCGACATAGCCATTACGCTAACTGCTGGTCCCACAAACTCATATTTTAATACCATTTTCCACAAACTTGCTGGAGTTCCCTCAGTGGAAACTGAGACTCAGAATTAGTGACCTCAGATCTTTCCCCGTGAGCAACTGGAACAGAATCCCCTCAATGACAGGAAGTCGGCTGCCCAGCCTCACCAACACTCCTGCTCAGTCACCCCTCCAGAGAACGTGGGGCTCAGAACCCGACAGGGCCTCGCGGCTCCTGGGTGGGGGCAGGCCTGGGCAGGGCATTGTGGGGAGGGCCCGGGCAGCGAGTGGAGGCCTAGGAGGAGGTGGTGGGGGCAGCAGGCGAGTGCAGCCTTCAGGTGACCTGGGCAGCTCCCCGCCCTGCCAACCATGGCCCTGGTCTGGCCTGTGCTGTGCAGAGCCTTTCACAGGCCGACGGAAAGGCTGTGGAAACGGCCTGAGGGCCCCAAGCTCCTTAAGCAAACACAGGAAAGTAACTTGGCACCCACGCGCTGCCCGCTGGAACAAGGTTGGTGGGGAGGGGAGTGGGACCCACAGAGATAAGCTCAGGAACAAGCAAGCTGGCATTCCAGGCAGGGCACAGGGTCCTGATTGGGCTGATGCCAGGCTCCGGGAGGGCGACCCCGGGCCTCGGGCTCCGAGATCAAAAAAGCAGAGCCCCTCGCCTGGCAGAATCGAAGTGAGGGATCCCAGCAGCTGTCTGTTGCCCACCCTGCTCTCGCAGCTCAGCCCCATGTCTGGGGAGCCCCAGCCCCACTCTGGCGTGGCCAGGGGCTGTCCCACCAGGACCAGTCGTCTTCCAGAGTCAGCCAGAGCCAGCTTCCCTGCAGGGCTGCGGGTCACGGGTCCCACCTTGTAACCAGCACATCTTCACTGGACTGGTGACCCGAGAGCTGTGATTCATCCCCTCAAGTTTAGGGGAGGCCTGGTGGGCTGTCTGCAACGTCAATCCAGAGCACTGGGAAGAGACAGTGTTTGTCGTCGGTTTCTCCAGAAAGATGAAGCGATCAGCTGTGAGTCATTCCTAGGGGCCACGTATCAAGCTGGCAGAGTGGGTTTGCCAAAGGGACGGGGGCGCCGGGGGAACATTCACAGATGAGTCTCACGCCACGTCCAGTAGTACCGTCCCGTGTCTTGCTCTGTAAATCTCTATAAATGCAAGTGCGGGCTGACAGTTTAAAGCCACGTACGAGACACGAGGTGGGACAGAGCACGGCCTCTGCTGCTAGGCAGACCGAGGACGGGGCACAGAGGCGCTGCAGGCGCGGCAGTCCTGGCGGCTGTGCAGGAGGCTGGTGCGCAGTTGGTGCGCAGTCTCCCGGCCGTGGCGCCATCTCTTGGGCCCACTCCTCGGTTGCCGTGCACTGCTGCAAAACAGAAGAGCAACGGCCGAAATGTGGAAGATGAACAGGCGGCAGATCTGCCCGTTCCTCCTCCTCGAGGAGAAGGTCAAGTTAGAAGAACAGCTAAAGGGGACCATGGAAAACAGAAAGGAGCTCCGGCAGGTCCGAGAGCTGGAGGCAGAGAAGCCAAAAGTCGGTGGAGGAGGCAAAACCGCGTGGCACTCGGAGTTCCGCGAGGACTTGGAGGGGTTACTCGAGCTGAACCCAGCTGGAGCCACGTGTGACCCTCGGGAACTCGAGGCCTCGTTCCATGCACCGGTTGAGGGAGAGCCGGGCCCAGAGGCGCTAGTTAATAAAGCGGGGCGTAAGCGGCACGCGCGCCCTGGGAGCGGCCCGCTGGGGTGGTGAAGGGCGCTTGGCCGCCTCTTATGGGGCGTTGGATTTTGTAAGTCACTCCCTGTCACTGAAAGGCTCATCTCTTCTCATCGGTGAGTATGTCTGACCTTTCCCAGCCCTCCCTGGGAAGTCCCCGGGGGCTGCTGCACAGCTGTGTCGCCGAGCTCTGCGTCCGGGAGCCTGGCCCTGAGTTTTAGTATGGTGTGTTTAATAGCTCCACACGGTCACAGACGAGGGCTGACGGCCTGACAGGACTGCTGGGCTATCATACACGACGCATCTGCCCGAACCCTGGTGACGTCAGCGTAGGGTACACAAAGGAAAGGTCCTCGGACCCGCCCTGGGGCTCCGTGGACGCGCCAGTCTGCACCGTCTCCCACAGCTGGGGGCGGAAGTTACTGGCGCACTCGGCCCGCTGCACGTTTCCTGAGCAACAGGCAAGAGCTGTAACGTTTTTCTTGCCAAAAAAACTTTATGATGAACATACGTGAGCTCGCTTCCCACCGTCAGTACCTCGTGCTGAAGACGGACCTCTGGCTGTTCCATGGCGACCTGAAGTGAACACCCCTACTTCAGCAGCTCTCGCCATCTTTGCCGGTGACTGACAGAATCTGTCCCCTCTTCCCTGTTCTGCTCGTCTGGGTGCAGAAACACCTCACGGCTTCCAAGGTACCTGGTGAGGTGGACTTTCTCAAACTGCGAAGACTTTATGCTTGGTATACTTCAAATCTTAATGTTTACTTTTTAAATTGTTTTATTTAAGAGGATTAAAGACCTAATGTTTATTTTCCAAAAAATAAAAATCATACTGAGGACAGACCTCAGTATCCCCTCCACCAGGGCGTGCCAGAGGCCCCCGCCAAGTGGCCACGGCTCTGAGCAGCCATAGCAGCACCGGTCTCCCACCTGCTGCGGGCGTGTGGGCTGAGTAAACAAGTCAGTCCATAAAATACCAAGTAATTTTAAAGGTCTTCTCTTTGGGAAATTCCTGCAGATCCACCACCCACATCTCTCCGTCACAGAACCCAGAGAGAGGGCCCGGCAGGTGGCGTGGCCATTAACGCGCTGGATTCCCGCATGGCCGGCGGCCATCTGCATCCCAGACCTGGCGGCTTCCTTTCTCACTTTCCTTCTCTCTGTCTCTCTCTGGTCAAACTAAAAAACAATAGTAATAAATAAAATAATTCATGAAAAAAGAAAAAACAAGCAGGGACTGCAAATGACACTTCCAGCGTGGCGTGGACCGCGGCGGTCACAAAGCGCGCTCTCTGGCGAGGAGATCCGGCCGGGGCTATCGCTCTGGGGTTTCACCCGCGGGTTGGAGTTCTTTGTTCTGACGCATGCCCTGTTTGCACGATCGTTTCCTTGGCACGCAGAAGAATGACTAATTGAACACCCCCGTGTACAGCGTTGTGAATGAAAGGGAATGCATTTTAAGAGAACTTGGTGCTGGCTCCCAATTCCACTGATAAACTGCTTCGGGTTTTCAAGTAAGTGGTGACATTAAACAAGAGACCTCAAGACCCTGATTGCAGGGCCACAGTCCCAACAGCCCCTGCTCCATGGCTCATGGGCAAGCTTGCCCTCGGGCGCTGCTCAGCTGCCCCAGGAAGACAGGGGGCCTCCTGGGGAGAAGGCCCACTGCTGTATCCGTTCTTCACCTCAGACCGTCTCTCAGAAGGGCCGTAAGATCAGATTTCCTCTTCTTCTTCTTTGGGGAGACTTCCAGTCTTTCCAGCATTTTCTCCAGTACCATGTATTCCCGCAAAGCAGTGACACAGCAACCGCTTCCAGCGTCCAGCAGGAAGCGTGACCTGGAAGCTGGCCTCGACGCTAACGGAGCAAGGCTCCAGGGCACAGGTGAAGCACAGCTTACCCGCCACCCTCGCCCGTCTAGGTCGGAGACACAGACCCTCTGCCAGCCACCCTCACCCCCAGGAACAGGGTCCCCACTGCTCGGTACCCCAACTCGTTTTCTGAGTGCAGTGTCCTGTCACCAGGCTCAGCCTTGGCCCACTCCCCAGCTCCACATCAGCCAGGTCCTGCTCCTGGTGACCCCAGCCACGGCCCAGCCCCGCCCTCAGCACACCTGGGTCAGGCCTTGGCGAAGCGCTCTCTACAGCTCCCGACCTGACCGTCTGGCATCTTAGTTCATTCTTGCTGCTCTAACAAAGTACCTTAGACCGAGTAACGTATAAATGATGGGAATGGATTCCCCACACTTCTGGAGGCTGGAGAGTCCTAGACCGAGGTACCAGCAGCCTCAGCGTCTGATGAAACCTGTCCCTCCTAGACAGCTACCTTCAAATGTGTCCCAAATACCAGAAAAGACTAGCTACTCCCCAGGGTCTCTTATGAGGCGCTGATCCCACTCCCAAGGGTGCCATCCTCGCCTGGCTCGTCCCCTGGGGTTAGGGTTTCAGCATGGACATTTGGGAGAGTCATGACATCCGGGCCATAGCACTGACCATCCACCTGCACAGCCCAGAGCCCCTCACGCACAGCATACCCCAGGATCAAGTCCCCCAGCCCTGCAGAACTAAGAGCAAACGCGCTCTCCCTGAGTGGGATGGAGCCACCCCTTCCCCACGCCGGAAACCTGGGGCCTGTGCTCTCTCCCACGCTCATGCCATACCGAGGCAGCAGTGTGAGCCGTCCTTTCCTCTCCAGGCCCGTTCCTGGGGTCGCGTCTGCCTGCCTGGCAGTGCTGTTTCTTGGGGGCTGTCTGTCACAGCCGTGTGTTCAGAGGGGCCGACCTACCACTCTCTCCGGGGACTGGTAAGGGCCCCGGGCCCACCACGTGAAAGTGGTCAACAACGCGACTCCCATTGTCTGCTCAGGGCCTGGTGTCGGGCTCCTCCCCAGGGTTCCACATGGACATGGAGAGAAGCTACACTCCCCCTAAGCTCAGGAGGACCAAGGACAGGCAAGAGCTGTGGGGCCTCGTGACAGTGTGTGCAGAGTCAGGGCCATGAAGGGACCAGCAGTCAAGGGAGTAAAGAAAATATCCTGTTCGGGCTGCCGTGACAACCACCGTAGTTCACACCCCACTTTCCGTCCTCATCCTTGTCCCTGCTGGCCCCTATCCCAGCAGCCACCTGGGCATGCACCTCTCAGCCCTCAGAGGCTCCCGCTGGCTTCACACAGGGGTGCCCTGACGGACCTGCCTCCGACCCTGGAGCACCGTCTCAGGGTGAGTCCTAGTCTGTGTGTCCCCAGAGTGTGTGGCAATTTAAAAGTCTGTGGGACAAACCTTTGCCAAGGAGAATATAGGAGCGGCAGATAAACCTTCCCTCTCCCCCTTCCAGACAGACTGTGCCGAGATGTTACACCAGAGGCTGAGGGGTCACTGCCCCGCTCGAGAGCCGGCTCCCCGCCCCTCTCTCCTTTCCGTGTCCTTCGTTCCGTCCCTGGGATGGCGACCCTAAGGAAGGGAAAGCTCTGGTGACACTCTGCCCCACCCTCTGCTTTTGGGAGAAGCCAGGTCAATCCAGGTGACCTTACCTCCAGGTGTAACCTGACCACGCCGCTTCCCTGCTGCCCACAAAGTTCAAACCCTTCGCTAGGAGCCAGAGGGCGTCCTAGAGGTCACTTGGTCAGTGGTCATTCACATAGTCCAAGTCACGGCCCTGGAAGTGCATCCCACGGCTTCAGTCCAGGTCTTCCTGGAAGTGTGGGCAGGCATTTCCCTCTGTAAGCCTCAGTGTCTTCACTTCCGGAACCTCAGGACCGAGGGCAGGCAACGTGGCCAAGCACCTAGCACAGCACTTACATGGCAGCCACTCTCGTCACAGCGGGGAGACCGGACGCCCAGAGGGGAGGAAGTGCCTCCAGGCTGCACAGTCAGCCACAGCGGGTCTCGAACCTGGGACCAAGACCTGCAAACCCAGGCATCTGCTCTCCACGCCACGGGGCTGAGGTGCTGCTGTCAGTGTATTTCTGCTCCCAGCATTTCTCCTGCCCCTCCCCAAGCGGGCGCTCTGCTGAGAGCGAGACAGAGAATCCCACCTACGGGCCCTGCCTCCCGGCCTGCCTTCCAGCGAGAGCGGAGACACTGCACAGGAAGGGAGTGGACGTGTGTGTTGCTGCAGGGCACGAGTCCCGGCCTCGATAGGCAGAGGAAGGGCATGAAGAACGAGGGAGGTGCATTTTTACACTGTGGCCAAGAAATCAGCTTCCGGAGGCTCCCTGGAGGGCGAGGAGCGAGGGAGGGAGGGAGGGAGAACGCCGTCGCCGGGATAGCGTTCTAAGCAGCAAGAGCAGGAAGTGCCAAGGACGGAGGCCGGAGCGGTCCAGCATGTCCAGAGGCCAGAGGAGCCGGCAGTGCGGAGGGGAAGCAGACAGCAGGGGGGCGGGGTGGGTGTGGGCTGACTCAGGCGGACGCGTGCAGGCCGCACCCGGAGACTTGACCAGAGCACGACGGAAAGCCACTGGAGGCCTGGAACAGAGGTTTGACGCCTCTGGCTCGCATTTTACGGGCTCACTCTGGTTGAAGGAGAGTGAGAGGTGGCCAGTGCGGTCACCTTGGTGAGGATGGCGGTGGCTTGGGGCAGGTGCAGAGCCCGGGGAGAGGCGAGAAGCGGCATCCTGACCCATTCTGCAGGCAGAGCTCACAGAAGTCATGACACACTGAGTGTGGATGTGAGCAGAAGGCTGAGCCCAAGGCCTGGCCCAAGCAAATGAGAAAAGGACTTGGGTTTTCTACAAGGGAGACTGAGAATGAAGGACATGGGGAAGAACAGCAGGGATTCGCTTTGAAACATGTCAAGTTTGAGATCCAGCTGGCTGCTCAGCGAAGGCACAGCTTTGTCAAAGCAGTCCCAGTGTGGAACTCCAGGGACGTGCAGATCCAGAGGCCAGGCAGGCTCCAGGCAGGACCCTCGTGTGTAGTAGCATCGGGGTATCACGGTGTCTAAGGCAGAGGCTGGGGGGCTCACCCAGGGCACTGGAGCAGACAGACCTTCGTGGCTCTGGGGGTGCAGACGGAGTGCCCAGTGAGGCAGGGAGGGCCTGAGAAAGCCACTCACAGACAGCACCTCACTTCTGATCCCATCAGACCGGGCTGAGAGTAGCCCGTGGCGCTCAGCAACCGGGCAGCCCATGGCAATCCCGGCCAGAGCTACTTGGACAGACCCGTGAGTGTGAACCAGCAGGGGAGTGGGGGCGGGGAGATCTCGAGATTAGACAGGTCTTCGGAGTTTTGCACAGAGGGGAGCGCAGAGAACTGGTGATGCTGGACTGATGTCCCTGAGCAGGTGACAGTGGGAGGGACCTGGTGACAGTGGGGCCTCCTCGTTGTTCGTTTGTTTATTGCTGTTGCTTTTCCCTGACCATCCCACCGAACAGCGTCACTTCCCTCCTCCAAGCACCCTCCACTCCAGCGACTCCTCTCTCTGGTCACTTACCCGGTCATTCAATTCTGAGACTTTCTTGTGTCACCTTCTGCCCTCTCCAGGGTCTCGGTCACCATCTAGCTGTGTGACCCTGGACGAGTCACTCACCTGAAGAGAAGCAGCATACCATTGAGTAGGGTGACTTCCATTCCCTCCCAGCAGACGGCAAACTGGAGTCGTGGTTGCAGGACCTGGGGTGTCGCTAAGAGCAACGGAAATTCAGGTTCTCCTTCGAGCCCATACAGACTCAAGGAGAACCTGAAACTGGCTGTCGGAAAACTCTTCAGGCTAAACAAGCAAGCTTCTTTCATATTTATTCTCAACTCAGCAAAGGCCGAGTGCCTGTTGGGGCCGAGGGTGTGTGTGAGGGTAGCGGGGATGTGGGATGGGTCTCTGGGCTCTCCCCACGGAGCTGGGCCCGTGGGTGTGTCTGTTCAGAACATCACGGCACTCGCTCTGCGTGCACCTGTAGGACAGTCTGCACAGGTGCACACTCGAGTTGGTTTCATGAGAGGTGGACTTTTTTCGGTCCTATTTGGCAGGTTCCTGAAACGTATTAAGCAGTCAGTAAATATTTGCTCAGTGAAAGCACCAATGAAGGCTATCATCTGACTTGTGTTTCGAAGGAAGGGGAAGGTTAATGCCCGCCTCGAGGGGGCATTACAGCCTGTAGGGGAAGGGCGTGGGTGGGAAGGGCGTGGGGTGGCCCGGAGGGGGAAGTGGCAGGAGCGAATGTATGGGGACAGGAGAGCCCAGCACACAGGGGACCGGAGGTGCGCTGTGACCGTGTGACGTGGTCAGGATGCAAAGACCAACATGGCGACCTGGGGCCACGTGGTGAGGAGTGCTCAGTCCAAGCTCCTGAAGGGACTGGGCCTTCCTACAGAAGGACGGCCGCACGTTCCAGGTTCCCAGGGTGGCTTTGCCTGTTGTCCCAGTGTGATCACGAATGGTGCACTGGCGGGTGATGACGTACACGCAACCCTAAAGGCCATGAGGGGCCCTGAAGGATTCACCGAGGGACACAGTCAGCTGGCCTCGGTGGATGAGGGGGCCTGGGGGCGGAGACGAGACGCCTCCAGTCCAGGTGGCTCGGGGTGAGTTTTTATTATGACAGACCCTCAACAGTGGCCGGGCACAGCAAACGCCTCTGCTTCGGGAGCACACGCCGTCCTGGGCCCGGGAAGACTGGCTTGGCAGCTGCATCGGGAGCCTTGAGAAACGTCTATGTCCTTTGGCCGCTAATCCCACCTCGGAAAGCTCCTGTGAGGAAATGACCCTGAATCAGGTCAAGCCCCTGCGTAGCTGTCCATCACAGGACTCCAAGGCTGGGTCTACAGCCGTCTCCACACGTGGCCACGGTGATCACTGAGGACGCAGGGTGCATCTGGTCACCGGCCTCGCTCCACAGAGCAGGGACAGTGTCTCTCACACCACAGTGACCCCAGAAGTTAATGTAGTATCTGGCATATTTGTTAAATGAATGAATAAAAATTCTTATAAGGTTAAACAAAAAAAATACAATAATCCTTAAATACTGTATATGAGTAACTACAGAGACACAATATAATTGCAACCATGCTTTAAAAACGAATGTACGGTATATAACTACACAAATAAAAACCAAAGGAATTATTTCCCAAAATGTAAGCAGTGATTATCCTTGAGTGACAAAACTATTTACTGATGAATTTTTATTTTATTTTTGCTCATTTTTCATATTTTTGAGAACGAGCATGATCACTGCACAATGGACAAAGCGAGTCAACACCATGTCTTTAAAAAGGAAGGGCTAGAGTGAGGCAGGATTTAGGCTCTCCCGCCAGGTCGGATTGGGCTGTGCTATCTTGGCAGTCTTTGTGGGTGTAAGTCTCTGACGCCAACCACGGCGTCCCTCTGCAAGGGGCACTCCTCCCACTTCTTTGGCAGAGGGTCTGTGTGCTGGGTGAGACTGCCAGCCCCTCTGGGAGCCAAAAAGATGTACTCAGAGGTGCCAGCTTGCTCTGGGGCAGTTTCTAAACTCCTAAGCAGCTGTCAAAGACAATGCCCAAGATGGAGAACCGCGGAGGAACAGCTCCAAGTGCAGGCAGCAGGACAGAGGGCATGTCCACTGTGCGCATCTGGCGGCTTTTGCTGAAGGGATGAAAAAGCCCCTGGAGCAGCAGGTCACAGCCAGAGCCAGCCACACTGAGGCTGTGCACGTGTTGTCACCCACATGGTGTCTGAAGACACGCCTCCAGAGTCAGCGTTTCTAGAGCTCTACTCTAGATCCCAGAGCAGCTGTCTGCAGTGACTCTAGGCCCCAGCACAATCTGGGTCCTAGGGAAGAGTTCTCAAACTTTCTTCTTAATTTGCTATAGGGTGTGTGCACTTGCCAGAGAGAGAGGGAGAGAGAGAAAGTGAGAACTCACCCCCAGGGGGGAGGGCCACACCTCAATCCCTTCTCCTTCACTGTCCTCTCAGGATTTTAGGCATGCATGTTATGTATACATGCCAGGTGTGTTTTTCAAGCCTCTGGGTCCAGGACTCAAACCATGCAGTTGGCCACATGGGACTCATCTGCCTCAGCCACCATGCCACCTGGCTGACCCAGAGTTTCTCAACATCTAAAGTGTGTGCAATTAACCTGGAGACCTTGATAAAACGCCAGTTCTGGTTTGCTAGGTCTGGGGTGACAACAGGGCTCTGCATCTCTAAGCAGCTCCAGGTGATGAGGACGTTGCTGGGCTTCAGATCACACTTAGGGGAGAAAGTTCCCAGGCGCTAAGTAACCAAGCAACCCCAAGGGTCATTAGTGAACAGGGCGGGAGGCAATCAGCCAGGCAGGTTGTGTCAACCTAAGCAAGGTGAGGGGAGCACCGGAGATGCTCAGGGAGCACCCCACCCCGACTCCTAACACCAAGCACCTTCACCTCCGCGAGACCCTTTGTCCTACCTGGTCCCCTGTCCTCTATGCCTGCACCCTAAAGCATCCTGGTCCCCAAGCATCGTGGCACCACTGAGGTTGATACTGACGGGAATCTGCAGGCATGTGTGTGGATCTGGGCAGCCTGAGCCCCCCATTCCTCGCAAAGTTTGGGCACTGACACTCACAGGCATAGCCCACATCCGGGCTCTGCTGGAGGTGGTTTCCTGGAGCAGGCAGCAGCAGATGGCCCAGAGAATGGCTCGAGACCTCTGTCCCTAGATCCAGGAAGGTGGTGAGAACACCTGGGACCTGATTTGGCACCCAGGAGGCTGTGACTGCCATGGGTGAGAATCCTTTCTCTATTTTCCTTGGCTGGCTGGAGGAAGTGGAGCCCTAAGCACCTCCTACCAGCCCGTGGCCACTAGTCGGACTCCGGGACTCCCCGCCTCTGCTCCTGCTGAAGGCCACTAGGACACCCAGTGCCCTAGGTAGGCCTCAGAAGAACTATGGCACATCGCCCCAGGAAGCCAGCGCAGGGGTCAGGGATGAGACATGGAAGGCTGTGGTCACCACCTGGAGGACTGCTGGCCCCTGCAATGGGTCAGCACCAGGAAGGCCAGAGTCTCCCAGGTGCCTATTCAAGAATGGTCTAGGAGACAAGGAAGGGCAGGTGGAAGGAGTGGGTGCTGCACCCTGAGCCCTGAGCCCTGAGCCCTTCCCAGGCTGGACCCTCGCCCAGGGCATCTGTCCCGGGCAGAGCACTGAGCAGGAAGCAGCGCCTTTACCACCAGTTCCCTGTGGACAACTCTGGAGCGCTCTCCCTCAACGTGCTCGCAGTCTCATCGAGGAACTGTATACAATAACAGGTGGCAGATGCAGAGATGGAGGAAGGAGGGAGTAGGGTGCCACTCCTGGTGCCGAGGAGCGAGGACCTCAGGATACCGGGACAGGTGTAGGAATGACACAGTAGTGATCCCACTGCCTGCACCCCCAATTCCCCACCACTCACAGAGCACCACCACACATCTCAGCTCTCCCAGAGGTTACAGGCTGACCGAGGTCCAGAGCTCTGACTCCAGGTGCTCCTCCCGTCGCCCCACGGTGGTCTTGTGGCCTCACTGGTGGGGGGAGAGCCCTGGGCATCCAGACCAGACACCTGCTGGCGGGTCACCAGAGTGAGGCCTGCCTGTCACAAGCAGACATCTCCGACTCTGCATCCCGCAGTTCAAGCCACAGGCTCACTGTCACCTGCAGAATCCGACTCAGGACTCCTCCAAGAACCATCCAAACATCAGGCCTCGCAACAGATGCACAAGCAGGCTCCTGCCAGCCTATCTGGGCCCCAGAAAGCTAGTAACGAGGGGATGCCACTCCAGCCTGCAGTGTGCCCATCTAGCTAAGCAAAGGTCCTGCCAGGAACGCAGTGAGGACAAGCCCGAGCCCAGGCTAAATGGGGTTGGACCTGCCGCTCAGCCTCAGAGACCCCTTGGAGACTTCCGTGTGCACCGTGGACAGGGGCAGGTGCTCAGACCCCTCCAGGGGTGCGCTCTGCTGGCAAGTCAGCACCAAGGCCTTGACCTCCCTCTTGAAGTTGGTGTTGAGAAAGCCGTAGATGAAAGGGTTGACGCAGGTGGAGGCCATGGCAAGCAGGTGGCACACCAGGAAGATGAAGTTGCCGTGGCAGACAGGGATGGCCTCGTGAACCCAGTCCTCCAGGGTGTTGAACACATGCAGGGGCAGCCAGAGCACAGCGAAGGCGGCCACCATGGCCATGAGCACGCCATTGATCCTCTTCAGCTGGCCAGCTCGGGAGCTGTAGACACCCTTGCGGAACACGCGGCCCTGCTTCCGCAGGCGCTGGGAGATGCGCGTGTAGCAGACCAAGATGAAGCCCAGCGGGACGCAGTACTGGGCGAGGAGCAGGAAGGTGGTGTAGACGATGCGGTGGTGCTCCTGCGGCCAGGACTCGGTGCAGACCACCTTGTCCGCCAGAAACGCCAGCGCCTTGGAGTGGTTCTTGTGGAAGACCTTCTCCAGCTTGCTGTTCGCCAGGAAGGGCAGGGAGAGAACGCAGGCGACAAGCCAGACGGCCACGATCCCCAGGTAGGCCTGAGGGACACTGGGCTTCCAGCCTGTCGGGTTGATGATGAGCTGATGCCTCTCCAAGGCCACAAGAACGAGCGAGAGGATGGAGACAGTCACCGACATGCACTGGATGAAGGCCGACATCTTACAGAGGGTCTCGCCGAAGACCCAGTAGTCCATGACGGTGTAGACGGCGGTGAGCGGCTGGCAGATGAGGCACATGAGGAAGTCGGAGAAGGCCAGGTTGGCGATGAGCAGGCTGGTCACGTTGGCCTTCTCCTTCTGCCTCATGGTTACGCATATCAGGCAGAGGTTGCCCAGGACGCCTACCACGGTCTCGATGCTGTAGGAGGTGACGATGAAGACCATTGGGTCCGTGACATCCTGGCAGTGGTCAGAGAAGTTGTACGGGGGGCCCCTCGGCTTGCTCCTGTTCCCACCCTGTGGGGATGCTCGGAGCAGCAAGCCCAGGAACTGAGAGGTGTTCATGGTGGAGAGAGAAGGTTCCAGGAGCTCTTGAACAAGGGGCCCGCTGCAGGATGGTGTCTGCAAGGCAAACAGACAGACTCAGAGCCCCCAGAGTGGAACCCGGGGAGGAGCGGAGGCAGGTGGAGAAGCTCCCAGCTGCCTCCACCCAGCAACCCGGGGCCTGGAGGAACTACCATCTTGAGCTCAGAGTGGAAACCAGCGTCCAGTAATTGCTACCCAGGACGAGGCACTCGCTGCGCGGCAGGGACTGTGCTCAGGGCTCCACACGTGTCACCTGGCGTATCCCGAGAGGTGGGCTATCAACCCATTCATAGACGAGGCAGCTAAGACGCGGCGATGTTACACAGTTGCCCATAGTCATGCTCATTAGTGGGGCCCAGATACAGACTCAGGTCCATGTGGGGTCGGCTCTCATCCCACGGTCCTCTGAAGCTACTTGGGTGACAAAGAAAGAAGTGTACTGTACACAGAGCTCAGGAGTGGACTGTTCTGGAAGTGTGGGTAGAAATCATTGTCACATTTTATCCAAATGCAGACAGTGATAACTGCCACTGTCCACGTGACTGTGTAAGCCCTTCCGTGGCACCCCAGGGCCTTCAGGATGGACCGAAAGCTCAGGGCCTGACACGCAATGCACCCGACCCACCCCGTCAGCCTGGGTTCAGGCGTCGTGGCAAGGCTGAAGACTGGCAGGCATGCACAGGAGTTGTATGGGATGGGTGCCCTTTGGCTTGAAAATGGGACAGGACCCATGGCTCTGGCTGCCCACGGCAGGGCTAGGTCAGCAGCTGGGAGTGGCACCCCAAGCCCCAGACCAATCAGCCACAGCACGGCCAGAGTGGAGGCCCTGGGCAGGAAGGGCTCCGGAAGAGACTCCCTGTGTGGTCACCCACTCCGTGAAAACAACAAGTGCCAGGCCCGCGGCTAGAGATGAAGGCTACCAAGATGACTTCGACATCTGGCCCTCCTCGGCCAGAGAGCTGGCACCAGGGGCACAGGTGGACCTCAGGGCCACACTGCCGTTGCCAGAGCCAGTGTGAACAGGACATCCAGGGCGTAGGAGAGCAGGGGAGGAGCAGGGCAGGGAGGTGAGAGAAGTAACACCGATCTGGGGCTCAGACACAGAGGAGTCGACACCCGCGGGCGGCCGAGGAGAGGAAGGAGCTCGGCGTGCAGGGAACAGCATGTGAGAAGGCACAGAGGCAACAAAGAGCAGCCCCCAGGGACAGCGAGCAGCCGCGAACACCCACCTCACCTACAGCGGGTGGGAGGGAACAGAGGGCAACAGCTGAAGCTGGAGAGGTGGCCAGACCGGGAATGCCACGTGGGCCACCACCTGCCAGCAGGCCCAGGCCCACCTGAGAGAGCTCGTGAACACGGAGAGTGGGCAGGCAGGAGGGGAGCACTGAAGCAGGCACCACAGGGTCTGCTGGTTCGCAGCCCCCCTCTCGGAGAACTGAGAACTACCGGGGCATGGTTGCAAGCGGGCAGGACCCCCCCACGCCAGCACCCCTGGCTAGAACACACAGGAGCCTGAGCCCGCATCAGCCCTTCCAGCAGCTTCTGGGAACCAGGCAGAAGGAAGTGCCGGGCAGGGGGCAGCAGGGCGGGGGGACTGCTGCTGCCCTGTGCCCCTGGGGCTGCAGGTGCTGGGACTGAGGACTTACAAAGGTAACCTTGGGGGACCAAGCAACAGGTCAGCAGGAAAGCTGGACCCCTTTTGTAAAATTCCAGGAGATGGGGGACCCGGGACAGGGCCCCTGAGGGATGCTCCTGATGGAATCAGGTAAAGAAGGAGACAGGACTCAGTGCCACCAGGTCCTGGTGAGAAGCTATCATGACCCAGCTGTGGCCCCACCAGTCGGGACAAGAGTTAGGAAGGACTGCATGAGACCACGTGGTTGGAGGGAGCAGGTCACCTTGCAGCCAGGGGGCCTTTCCCCCATGAGTGAGCGACAGCCCTGGCTCTCAGGTCGCCTAAGGACTTCCGGAGTCCAGAAGAGGGAACCCTGTCACACATCTTTGGGCAACTGAGGTGACGGCACGACCCGGGGAGCAGGCCGGAGCTCCGCTCCCCGCCTCCCTGGACAGAGTTGCCTTTTTTGCAACAAGAGCCACACAGCACAGCAGGTGCTCAGCAAACCTAAGTCCTTCCTTCCCACTCAGTCTATACCCCTCCCTGGAGGTCCCAGGCCCCACGTGAGGAACTGGCCACCCACATGGAACACTGCAGCCCCACGGGAGGCGACGCTGGGCTGAACCATGTGGAGGGGCCCCTAACGCACCATTTTCAGCCCACACAGGTGGAAAATCCATGAGGTTCGACCAAGAGGAGGACTTTAAAGGAGGACAGTGAGACTCCGGTAGATGAGAGGAGCCGGCCCACGGTCAGCGGCAGAATGGCAGCTGGCCCCAGTCAGGCTGACGGGTGCCCTGGTGCCCCTCTCCCAAACGCGGGAGGTTTGCAAGGAGGAAAGGAGTGGGGCTCACGCTGCGGCCGGAGACTGCAGAGGGAGTGGAGCCGGCCCCACCAGGCCTAGTGGGTGGACGCCCCCAAAGCCCCAGGCCTCTGAGGGTGGGGGCGGGGGTGGGGAGGTGGCAGCCTGCTCAGGGTCCCTTGGCCTGTGGCTATCCTGGCTGGCTCAGAACTCTCACCTCCGTGGCAGCTCAAGGCAGCCCAGCCTCTCCTGTCCCAGCCTCCCCAAGCAGACCTGGGCTTGGAGTCCCTCACACCACGACACCCTTAAACAGAGGTGTCTCCCTACCACTGCAGAGCGAGGAGGGAGGCACAGCCTCTGCCCACCTCTCCTAGGGCAACACCAGTGTGAAGCAACGCGACAGCACAGGAGTCTGTCCCTTCCTCTTACCCCCCAGTCGGGGCTGTCAGCCTCTCGGTCACCTGGGGATGATCCTTCCAGCCTCCAGGGCTGCTGTAACGGAGACACGCTGACCACTGACCACTGACGACCAGGGACTTCGGGACCTCCAGACACACCCTGGGCTAGGAGGGAGGCAGGGCGGGTGCACGGTCAGGAAAAGTGTGTCTGGATTTGGTTCCCAGGCAGCTCTGGAAACAAGCAGGCCCTAGTGCCACCCGGCGGGTGGGGGACCCCATGGCGGCCCGCCTTCCTGTTCGGGTGATCGGGTGATCGCGGTGAAGGTCGGGCGGGCGGGAAGGCTGCGGGCTCCGCGTTCTGACCTCAGCAAACCATCTCCTAATGCCCCTCGCCCAGACGCTGTGGACGCGCCCCTTACTTCCTCTGATCTCGCCGCAGGGCGCGGTCTCACGACACCCGCGTCCCTGGTGGAGACCGAGGCTCAGGCGCACTCCCACCCCCGGGGTGCGCTGTCCGGGCCGGGCCGTGCGGCTCTGAACCCCGGGCTCTGGGAAGCCCACGCGGCGCCCCTACCCCAGGCGCCGGGGCAGGGAGTGAGCTCGGCTTCCGGGAGCGTCTGTGCCGGCCCCCTTCGGTCCCCACTCCTGCCCCCAGACCTCCCGGCGCGCGGCGGAGCCTCACCTCCTCACCTGCCCGGCAGTCCCGGCGCCGTCTGCCCGCGCCCGCGCCCGCCCTCCGGGGCACTCGGCCCAGTGCTGGGGGACCCGCCGCCCGCCCGCCAGCCCCCGGCGGCCTCCCAGGCGCAGCCCCGCGCGCCGGTCTCTCCCGCGCCCACCCTCCCTGCGCTGGCTCGCTCTCCCTCCTCGCTCAGTTTCCTCCGCGAAACAGGCTCAGGCGACTTGCCTCTCTCGGCCGCGCTGGGAACATGACTTGGGGACCTCCTATGAGCCCCGCTTTCCTGCGGTGCAGAGCCCACGGCGGGATCAGTCCCTGTGTCAGGGAGCGGCTGGGAGGCGTGGGCGGTGGCCCTTTCTAGAATGACAGCTGCCGTTTACGGTGGGGACTCCGCGGACACTACCTTCTTTAATCACCGCATCAGCCTCGAGAGGGCGTTTTTCTTCCCGTCTTACGGGTGAAGGGAAATGGACTCGGACACGGAGCAGCTTGCCTGAAACTGCCCAGCTAAGCCCCTGCGACCCGCAGGCGAGAAGGGCCCCTGGAGGCCGGCCCCGTCGGGCCCCTGCCGGCTGCCCAGTCCCTCCGGCCCCTGCCGGCTGCCCAGCCCCCTCCGGCCCCTGCCGGCTGCCCAGCCCCCTCCGGCCCCTGCCGGCTGCCCTGCCCCCGCCCCCCGCCCCTGCCGGCTGCCCAGCCCCCTCCGGCCCCTGCCGGCTGCCCAGCCCCCGCCCCTGCCGGCCGGCCCTGGCTCACCTGTGCTCGAGTCCTGGGCCGCTCTGCTTCCCCGCCTGGCTGCGGAGAGCTCTGTCCCTCCTTCACTGCCCAGTCCTCATGTCCCCTCCTTCACACCCCTGCGTCCCTCCCGGCTCTGCCAGAGCAGGGGGAGCCGCCAGGTTGTACGTATTTGGGAGCACCCTCATCCCCCTACTCCTCCGCCCCGGGGCCTGGTCTCTGCACAGACCCGGCTTCCGACACAGCAGAAAGAGACATTCAACGAGGCCTGGCTGTAATAGCGGTCCCGAAGGAGGCTGGAAAATACTTCCTGTCTGGAAACTTGGACTCCAGCAGGGAGCTCAAGAGACACCTGTCCCCAGTACTGTCCCCTCCTTGCAGGGCACCTGTGTGCGGCTGGGGGCAGGCACGTATTTCAGAACCTGCAGGGCTCAGGGACCTGAGCCTCGCTCCCGGTGGTCAGAGAGCAGCCAAGGGGCGGAGAGAGTGGTGAAGGCAGCACAGGGCTCCCGTGCCAGACAGAAGCAGAGGCTCTTCTTCCATCCTCGTGCCCACCTAGCGAGGCGGGGTGGCCCCATCTCAAGGGTGAGAGCGCTGAGCCTCGGAGAAGTGCAGTGACTTATCTCAGCTACCCAACTTGCAGCGGCAGGGCTGGGATTGAACCCAAAGCTGAAGTTCCTTCTCCAGGCCCATACTGCTCCTGAGGTGGGTGGGAGCCCCTCCTGGCACACAGTGGGTTGGACCAGCACGCCCAGAGCTCTCTCTGCTGGGGAAGGAAACAGCGCCCCCTAGCGGCATCGGAGCCCTGCACCGAGTACTGCAGGAGCACCTGAGCTTCCCAAGACCTCAGCCAAGCAGCAGCCCTGTGCTAACGCCTGACGTCCAGGGCGAGCCCAGTCCGTGGGGCGCTGCTGGCCAGCCAGGCTGCATTCTGCGGTCTCTGGGGAAGGGACTTGGTAGGACTTCCCTGGTGCCATAAAAGTGACTGGCTCGTCCAGAGTGGAGGCCGGCCTTCCCTCACAGCTCAGTGTGGGCCTCACTCCCCACCCACCTGGGAATGTTCCATGTGAGTGCCTGGGAGTGCCTGGGAGCACTGACCCCACAGGTGTGTGGCCCCTGGGCAGTGTACTGTCCTTGGTCCCATGAGGAAGCAGAGAGTCAGGCAGATCGGGAGGGAGCCCAGCCTACCCCCGGCTGGAAGTGTGTGAGGCCGGGGGAACAGCTCACGTGTCTGTCACCCTCAGAGCGTGTGGAGAGCCGCTCCGGGCCCACTCCGCTGGCTGAGCCTCACCTGTCTGTCAGAGGAGCTGATGATGAAACCCCCTGGAAGCTGCTGCGAAGCTGAGCTGTGAGTTGAGTGCTGTCAGCACAGTCCTGCGGGAGACACCCTGCAGAGCCACAGTGGCCGCGCCCACCGAGTCCAGCCTGCGTCCAGCGCATTTGGCCACCTTCCTGAGTCCGGCCGCAGCACGTGGAGTAGTCCCCACCATTTATATTTCCAACGTATACAGAGGTTGGTGCCATCAGCAAAGACTTAAAAGATGTATGGATGAAGGTCAGCAGGTAGCTTGGTGGCTAAGGTGCTGGACTTCCCATGAGGCTGGCTGAGGTTTGAATCCCAGACCTGGCAACTTGCTTTCTCACTTTTCCTCTCTCTTTTTCTCTCTCTGATCAAATTAATAATAATGATGATAATGATAAATGAAATTAAATAAATAAATATTTTAAAAATAAAGAAAGCTGTAGGGACAGAGAGCTCTTTCACACTCCCTCCCGCTAGGACCACCTCTTCAGGCCATGCAGGAAGCTGCGGGATCTGAGGCGTGGTTGTGGATGGTCGCAGATTTAACCAGGCAGTGACTCCAATTCCGCTGCTATTCCAGATGTGACACAGAGCAACGTGGCCACCCCCGTACCCAGTGTGTGTCTGCTGACCGGGTCATACTGTCCCTCCTCTGTGAAGATCAGGAGGGACCGTCAGGAGTTTGCTTTCACCTGGCAGGGGTCTCCCCTGGCCGAAGTCTCCTCCTGGACCACGTCCACGCCCCAGCTTTCCGACACCTTCATCATCGGAACATCGCACAGGTGTCCTGCTGATCCTGTATGCTGATAACAGGTGCGACTGAACTGATAAGCAGGAAAAAAATGTAGACACGCGCCTTCAGAAGGCACGTCATTCCAGAGCATGACTGTGCTCCGCAGAGGCTCCAGCTGGTGCCCGGGAACAGCTCCCCGCAGTTCGGGGGGCATGGAGCATGCCAGAAGGCTCCGCTGATGGGAAAGACGCACCCACCTCTACCCTGAGAAGGCACAGCGACTGGTGGGCCTGTCTGAACTGGGGAGCAGCAGGAACCTCGCTGAGGTGTGATTCTGCAACTCCTGAGCAGCCCGGAGGCTCCAGTCTGCGGTGGAGTGGAGGCACGTCTCTGACACGACCCAGCTCACCCGAGGGTGCTTGACGTGTCCTTGGCAGGTGGAGCTTCTGCACGAGCCCCTGGGGAGCCTCATGGGAGACCCACAGCACGGGGGGGGGGGGGGGCCTGTTCTCCTTTTGAGAAACAGCCTCTGTCTTGCTTTCTTGGCTCAACTGTGGAGCACTAGGTGACAACATGTCGAGTAACTGAGCACAGCCGTGAGGGGCATCGGCTGACCCTCCTCGCTAGGGGAGGTGCAGCAGCACCCCAATGCCCCACGAAAGGCATGCAGATGAGCCAGCTCAAGCCAGTTCAGGACCCACAAGGAAGTTCGGGGCGGGTGACTGCGCCGTGCGCCCTGGCCTCGCTGCCTCTCCCTTGGCTGTAGCTGTCACTGCAGAATGAAACGCGTGGGCCTGGTCAGCTGGGACAGCTAGACGTGGAGGCTGCAGCTCACAGTCCCACCTACTGGCACCCTGAAGGTCAGCGGAGAGGAGAATGGCCTCCAGAAGGCACAACTGCCAGGGCGGGGTGGCGTCCACCCTGCCGAGATGGAGACATGGCGGCGTAGCACGGGGCTGACTGGCGCCGGGCCAGAGCTTACTTTAGCCAGCCGACCAGAGCCTTGGGAGGAGACGGGATGGCAAGGAGCTCTCGAAAGAAACGTGTGGAGGTGCTTCTCAGAGCAAGCCTGCAGAGTGAGGACGCGTGTCCCGAGGTGCGAGCCCACAGCATGGGAAGGTTTCGGTCGCAGTAGACAAGAGAGCCCTCCATGGGAGGCAGGCGGCCTCTTTTCCCAGACACCTGGCGCTTGCTCGGTGGACCCATGGGGCAAGCCACCAGATGGCCCAGGAATTCATGCCAGGTTCTGCAGCCTGGCCTGCTCTCTCGGAAGCTGGCCCGTCTCTGTGCTGTCCTGTGCCCGCCTGGCAAGAGCAGAGGCCAGCTCGAGCCCCACACAACAGCAGCATTCCCTGGGGGACCCACACCACTGCATGGTGGCAAGCTGGGCACACTGTCCCCTTCCATCGGGGAGGAAGAGGTGATCCAGTATACTTGTTCTGGATATGAAGGGGTAGGGGTGCTGGGAGCCAAAGCAGGGGGCTGGAGCCAAGGAGAGTCAGAGGACGTCAGGACAGGGAGCAGAGGGGCAGGCTGGGTGTTCAAGCCAAGGAGGGAGGGCCACCTCCACACGGTGGGCCACACTGAGTGGGCACTGTCCAAGCTGAGCTCACCAAGGCCGGCACTCCTGAGGGCCGGCGGGGGGCTTGCAGAGGGCATCAGAGCCAGAATCGGACAAAGTGTCCAGGTGGGGAGAGGGCTGGTGACCCAGCATAGGGTATTAGAGCCCAAGTACCGCGAACAGGAGGCCCACGTGACAGAAGGGGGCAGCCAAGCTGGGGTGCCAGAGCCCAGGCAGAGTGAGGTGCTGGGGTGTCTGCTATGGGAGGCTGGGAGAAAGGAAATACGTGAACTGGGCCAGTTTTCTCTCTGATGGAGAAGGCGGTGACAGAGGACAGGGAGGGAGCCGGAACAAGCCTGGGGTTTTTTTTTTTTCTTTTTCTTTTTTTTTTTTTTTGGAGAGGTTTTTGCTATAGGGCGCGTGCGCTCGCCAGACAGACAGAGAGAGACAGAGAGATAGAAAGCAGGAAATCACCCCCCAGGGGGGATGGCCACGCCGCAATCCCTTCTCCTCCATTCTCCTCTCGGGATCTTGGGCACGCACGCACACGCGCCTGGCGTGAGTTTAAGCCGCCGGGTCCGGGACTCGAACCGCGGTCGACTACGTGGGAGTCCAGCGACATAGCCATTACGCTAACTGCTGGTCCCAAGCCTGGGGTTTTGATATGCCGTACTGAATCTGTAAATGGTGATGCAACTGTGCATGTGTGCGTGTGTGTGCATGTGTGTGCCTCCTTGCTCTGTCTACTGAGAGAGCCTAGGGACAGTGACACTCCAATAGCAACTAACACTCTAGCATCTAAACCTTGACTTCTTTTTTTTTTTTTTTTTTTTTTTTTTTTTTTGAGGTTTTTGCTATAGGGCGCGTGCGCTCGCCAGAAAGACAGAGAGAGACAGAGAGACAGAAAACGAGAAATCACCCCCCAGGGGGTATGGCCACACCGCAATCCCTTCTCCTCTCGGGATCTTGGGCACACATGCACACGCGCCCGGCATGAGTTTAAGCCGCCAGGTCCAGGACTCCAACCGTGTTCGACTACATGGGAGTCCAGCAACACAGCCATTACGCTAACTTCTGTTCCCGACTTCTAAGTGACATTTTCTGTTAAAAGAATCTACAATTTCTTGGGAAATGAGCTGGTGCAGGGAAAGTTCCAAATGAGCCTGAAAGCTCTCTGGGGACCAGATAGTAATGGCGGGTTTACTGATGGGGGCGTCAGGAAGACCCAGAATCAGGCCCGAAGGACCCTCGCTGGCCACACCACATTATTCGTGAGCATCACAAATGATGAAATAAGTAGTGAAGGTAACAAATAACATCCCAGTGAGGAAAATAGAAACGGCGAGTCCCTCCCCATATAAGCAGAAGGAGTAAAGTGCGCGTGTGATGCTGGCCGGCGGGAGGGCTTGCGGGGCAGGGCGTCAGGCCGATGGAGCCCTGTCAGGGGTGCCTGTTTCTATTACTCCTTCCCTTTTCTCTCTCTTCCTTAAATAAATAACCCCCCCCCAAAAAAAAGAAATTGAAATTGTAACCCTTATAAATAGAATGAGGGGACAGTGATATTAATAGGAGTTATCTGAGCAATAGGAATTTAAGCCATTCGCTTTTGTGTTCTCTTCTTTAAATTTCTGCTAAAAAAGTAATAATTACACTTAAAGAAAAGAATAAGTAAAATAGATGTAATTACATCCCACAGCACAGGAGGAGACAACCATTCCAGCCTCCACTTCATCATCTGTAAAATGGAGCCAAGATTGGATCTAGCGCATGGCGTGCTGGTGAGGGGGCGAGAATTAAAGGACATGGGTACAACGTCAAGGCCTCTTTCAAAGCCACACAGAAGGACAGGTGAGAGAGGGACCCAGAGTTTCAGCCTTGGTGAGTGGGTGGGAGGGGGCTTGGGGTGCAGATAAGGGTCTGGTCTCCCAGGAGGCCTTCTCTGGAGATCCTAGCGGGCAGGACGAGGAGGCACAGCTGCCGTGGGAGGTGGCCCGGCCCTGAGGGATCACTGATCTTTGTTTACCCTCCTTCCTCTACGCTGGGCCATAAAGAGGCTGGCTGTGGAATAACCTGCTCCTGCCCCGCCCCAGGAGAGAAAGATAAGAGCTGTCAGCTGGGCCGCCAGCACCTCCCCTGCCTCCCACCCCAGACCTCTGCCTCTCTCCCCTGCCCCTCCTCACCAATGCCGCCTCTGTTCTCTCCTCCATTTCAAAGAAGCTCCCATCTGCCACTAACGCTCCATCCCACGGGCCAATCCATGGCCTTGACTCTGACCAGCTCAGAGCATTTCCCTCCTGAATAGAAAGAAGACAAGGACAAAGGGATACCATTGCCCTAGAGACCTATGGTCTATGTCTTCTGTTAACCAATGGACTTACCAGCCCAGAGTCAACTGCCCCTTTCAGAGCACATCAGAGGAGAAATACCACAGCAGCCCAGCCTGCACTCTTTGTACTGACTCTCCCAATCCTTGCCGGTCTTCTGGAACCACAGGCATTCATTCAGAGGGTCCATAGTCATTTAACCAGTATTTAAACACCTATATGTGCTAGACACCGGATACAGAGTTTAGCTCCCTCAGGCATGTTGAAATGGGCACAGATGGGATAGTAAGTAATATACCTCAGTTATGCAAGATTATCACATGCCTTTAACTAAGAAGTCATTCTATTCTATCCCTCACATCAAATTGTGCTTAGCTATGTTATCCTACAAAATTTACCTGGTATAATAATGTACCAGTCAGCTATTGCTGAGTAACAAACAATCACGAAAATTTCAGAGACATACAAACGTAACTATAGGTGAGCTGGAAGAGGGGCAGTAGGTAACTAACCTAGGCTGGGCTCAATGGGGCAGTTCTGCTTCAAACCATGAATTCAACTGGACTTGGCTCCTCATTGTGGTTTAGGGTCCTCCAGTTCACTCTGGGACCCAGGTTGAGAGGATTTCAAAAGACGCTTTCCTCACAAAGATTTCAGAAATGCAAGAGGACAACCTCAGTTATGCAAGCTCATTCCCAGCCCACTGTGAGTCACATCTGCTAGTATCTGTTGGCCAAAGCAATCTGCATGGCTGAACACAAAGTCAGGGAGCAAGGAACTGCATCCTGCCCACCCTGAGGCCAAAGCAAGTCACAGAGCCATGTCCAGCATTAACAGAACCAGGATGGGCCAGCCCCATGGCCTACTGATTAAGGCAGCTGGATCCCAACCACACAGTTCTAATCCTGGACCCAGCAGCTGAGAAATATGCCAAGTGCATGTGCCTATGTGCCCAAACTCCCAAAAGGAGAAAAAGATGGAAGAGAAGCGATTACAGTGGGATCATTCCCCATGGTAGGTGCTTTCTCCACTCCCTCGCTCTGTCTCTCTGTCTCTCTGGCAAGTGCACATACTCTCTGCCAAAAAAGGGAAGAAAGAAAACCTAGAGCCAAGAACTCTACTCTACTATGGAGTAGGAGGGTGGGAGAACAAACTGCGTTATGATTACAACAACAGTCTAATCTCTCACAAACAATGATATCATTTCAGAAACAGTAAAGGAACGACTGTGTGCTTCATCCTTCAATATAACCAGTTCCTCCCATCCTCCTTTATTAAGTCTGATTCATTTTTCCACAGGTAATTTTAAATCTTCCCCAAAAAGAAACTTCATTCCATTTTATCTTGGGAAAAAAATAAGCTCAAAATTTCTCTTTCTTTAGTGTAGTTTTACTTTGAAACAGATATAGTTCCTCTATACTTCCAGGTGTGGACTAGCTAAAGTTTTCTTTTTCTTTTTCTGTTAATGAGAGATATGGGGGTCCAGTTTCATTTTTCTGCAGGTAGATATCCAATTCTTTAAAATTTTTGAAGGACACAATAACACGAAAAGGATATTACAATATCAATTATATATGTATGTGTGTGTATATATATGTCTCACATGGGCAAATTTCCACATCCAAATTAAACTATAACCACAGCATATAATTAAAGTAACAGTTCCGTGATACCATAATCTTTTCTTCAAAAGAACCTAATGCGTTTTACAACCTATTCTCACACATCGTGACTACTACATCTTCAACACTGGTTAGCACAAGGTTTACCTTTAACAGCTGTCTTCAACCTTTTTTCATTCCTTTAATTTCAATCTTGTCTCAATTGTTTTACAGACAGCACACTGCTGGATTTGAGGTTTTCACCTAATTCCAATCTCATTATCATTTTTTTTTTATTTTTTTAGAGGTTTTTGCTATAGGGCACGTGTGCTCGCCAGACAGACAGAGAGAGACAGAGAGACAGAAAGTGAGAAATCACCCCCAACGGGGGATGGCCACGCCGCAATCCCTTCTCCTCCATTCTCCTCTCGGGATCTTGGGCACGCATGCACAGGTGCCCAGCGTGAGTTTAAGCCCCCGGGTCCAGGACTTGAACCGCGGTCAACTACGTGGGAGTCCAGCGACATAGCCATTACGCTAACTGCTGGTCCCGAATCTCATTATCTTAGCAGAGCAAATTAACCCATTCATGTTTTCAGTAGTCATTGGTATGTCCGAATTTGTTCTCGTGATCTCACTTTAGACCTCTGTTGATCACGCTTCATTGTTTGGGAGCTTTCCTTTTCCCCCCTTGTTAGCTGAATTAATTTATCTCTTTGTTCCATTGCTCTCTAGAACTTGGGAGCTATCTAGCTCCTTCAGTTTTTCTAGTTATTCTTAAATGTTCTTAAGTGTAGATATTTCGACATCGTTCAGTTGGTGTTTAGCATTATTCCATCTATAGCCAAACCCCAAGCAAGAAAAGAACCTATCAAAAACAACATTCTGAACTGAGCTGTA
The DNA here is from genome assembly GCA_026018925.1 of Tupaia tana. Lineage (NCBI taxonomy): Eukaryota > Metazoa > Chordata > Mammalia > Scandentia > Tupaiidae > Tupaia > Tupaia tana. Next base: position 85,356,630 of record JAKSZU010000010.1, read on the forward strand.
GATAGAGCAATTCTCAAAGCATATTTTTAAAATTAAACATTGGTTTTGAAAGAATTATAAATTCACATAGCTGTAAAAAGTGATGTAATGCGCTTTACCCAGCTCTACCATGGTAACATCTCACAAAGCTATCATGAAATACCACAGCAGGACATTGGCATTGACCTAGAGTTGACCTCTGAACTGTTCAGCTCTGCTCACATGTGAATTTTTCTTCATTAAGTACCATAAATGTATTTTCTCATCCTTATGATTTTCTTAATAACAGAGGTGAAGGATGTACCATAGTCTATTTAGCCATTCACTTGTTCACTTGTTGAAGAATGTCTGGGTTGTTTCTAGTAGTTTGCGGCTACTACAGATAACAATTGTATCAACATTTGTGTGCAGGTTTGAGGTGAGCATGAGTTTTTATTTTGTGGACAAATGCACAAAAGTCCAATACAGCAGTTGCATGTTTTGATTTTTTGTGGGTGTTTACATTTGTTTTAAAGAGCATGCCAGCCAGCTCTCCAGAGTAGCTGTATGTTTTCACATTCCCACCAGTGTAGGCACGACTCCATTTCTCTGCATTCTTGCCAACATTTGGTATTGTCACTTTTTAAAATTCAGTCTATATTAACTAAAAACAGCAAGAAGAACTAGCAGAATAATAGTTGTCTCAACTCCCAGCAGTAATGTTCTGAGAGACAAAACAAAACAAACAGCTCCTGAAATGATGAAGGGCAAGTCGACTACATCTGGAGCAATGAAAAGTGGATTCAGTCTTTGAATGATCACTACCTATTTCACAGCCATGTTTTATAAAATTAATTAAAACGTGTTTCAAAGGCCTCAATGTGCATACACACTTACAGTTAAGAAATTACATTTTTGAGGAACTAGTTATTTCAGGGTACAAGAGAAATGAAGATTTTCTACTGACAATTCAGCCTCCAGCAAACAAGCTAGCGTGATTGAACTTCAAGAATTAGAAAGAAACACACCATCCATCAGATGACTAGAAATCACCGCAGGACCGCAAGAAATATGGGAAAGCAAGAAAATACCTTTCCTCCAAGGGAAAAGAATAACTCCTCTTCATCCACAAGCAGTTCAATAGAAATCATGGAAATGTCTGATAAAGAATTTAGAAAATTCATAACGGCGAAGCTAACAGAGATGGAAGAGGAGACAATGAACTGCTAAAGAGAAAGGAGAAAGAAGTTGGCGAGTTCCAGGAGATGAGGAAATTCTTGCAAGATCTAAAAGAGGAATTACACACTTTAAAAAAGAATCAAACGGAACTGTTAGAGATGAAGTCTATAATACAGGAAGTCAAAATCTCCCTTGAAAATATTAAAAGCAGACTGGATCATACAGAAAATAGACTCTCAGATGTAGAAGAGAAAATTGCTGGCCTAGAAAAATCCACCACGAAGACTGAGAAAATGGCCCCCAAATTTGAGAATAATATACGAGAAATACTAGATACTATCAAACGTCCAAACATCCAGATAATTGGCATTCCAGAAGGTAAAGAGACCCATAAGGGCATTGATAATCTAGTCCATGAAATCCTGCAAGAAAATTTTCCAAACCTAGAGAGGCATTCAAAGATTCAGTCCCAAGAAATACAAAGGACCGCAAATAGAATCAACCCAAAAAGATCTTCTCCAAGACACATTATAGCCAGGCTGACCAAAATCACAGACAAAGACAAGATACTAAGACTGGCAAGAGAAAAACATCAAGTTACCTACAAAGGACATCCCATCAGGCTAACAGCAGATCTCTCATCGGAAACAATGCGAGCGAGGAAAGAATGGGAAAATATATTCAAAGTGTTAAGAGAAAAGCAGTTTCAGCCAAGAATACAGTACCTGGCAAGATTATCTTTCAGGTGGGAAGAAAAGACAAGAACATTCTCAGATAAACAAAACCTGAAAGAATTTACCAGCACCAGACCAGCTCTCCAAGAAGTTCTCAAGGGTGTGCTATATCAGGAAAATTAAATACAGACACACAGAAATAAGAGTTCAAAAACTAAGAAAGTGGCCAACTTAATCATACGGACAAGTCTGGAGTTCAATATTATATCCCAGAATTTAATCAGGAAAATTGAACCAGAACAGAAGATAAAGTACATGAGACTGATAGGTTCATGCACCTACCATTTGAACAGAATCCTAACCTGTTTCCTGGCTTTAAGCAAAGTTCCTTAGCATTTCTTTGATTTAAGTTAAAACTGGTTTTCTTAATAGTACCAAGTGAACTTACTATTGAAAGTAGTTAGATTATTTAAGAAATTGTGTGATCAATACAATGTGGGTGGGAAAAGAATGGAAGACAATTGTAGACACCAGAGAGAGTGTGAGAAGAGGATTGGAAAGCACAGAGGGTCAGAAAGAGGGGTAAAGAAAAAATTCTAGAAACTAGAAATGGAAAATTTTTGATAATAATATGCATGATGGGAACCAGCAGTTAGCGTAATGGCTATGTCGCTGGACTCCCAGGTAGTCGACTGCGATTCGCATCCCGGACCCGGTGGCTTAAAACTCACGCCAGGCACGTGTGCGTGCATGCCCAAGATCCCGAGAGGAGAATGGAGGAGAAGGGATTGCGGCGTGGCCATCCCCCCCAGGGGGGTGATTTCTCGCTTTCTGTCTCTATGTCTCTCTCTGTCTGGCGAGCGCATGCACCCTATAGCGAAAAAAAAAAAAAAACCTCTCCAATAATATGCATGATTAAGTCACTATGCAGTATATTCTGGATGGAAAATCACATTTTGTATGCTGTGATGATGCTTAAGGAAAGAATGTAAATTAAGTTAAAAAAAAGTTTCAGAAAAAAATAACTATTCGATGACTGCAGTAAGATATATAGCCCCAGCTAGGTGCTACTTTACAGGATGCCTAAAGTTAGACTTGTGTTCATGGAAATGTATATATCAGCTGTGTTTGCTATGAAAATATTTAGATTAATTAAGATCTTTAGTAATTCAATAAAATGTGGGGGGAAAACAGTATAGAAAGTAAACATAGATACCAGAGACAGTGTGGGAGGAGAGTGGGAGACGGCAGAGGGTAAGAGATAGGGAATCAAGGACGGGGAAAAAAAGGCAAAACATACAGGAAACAAGAAATGGAAAATTATTTGTTGATAATAACATGTATGTTGATGTGCTTGATTGAGACAATATACAGTGTACCCTGGATAGAAAATCTCATTTTGTATGCTGTAATGATGTACAGTGAATGAATGTAAATAAATAAATTTAAATTAAAAAAAAAAGAAATTACACTTTTGATAAGTAGAGGCATGCTCTATTGGTGGGAGGAAGGTAGCAAAAGGATTTTTATACCTTCACAATGAATGTCAGAAAATGGCAGGGAGTGGGACCAGCAGTTGGTGTAATGGCTATGTTGCTGGACTCCCATGTAGTCGACCGCAGTTCGAGCCCTGGACCTGGTGGCTTAAACTCATGCCAGGTGTGTGTGCGTGCGTGCCCAAGATCCCGAGAGGAGGATGGAGGAGAAGGGATTGCGGCGTGGCCATCCCCCCTGGAGGGGTGATTTCTCACTTTCTGTCTGTCTCTCTCTGCCTTTCTGGTGAGCACACACACCCCATAGCAAAAACTTCTCAAAAAAAAAAAAGGAAAGAAAAGAAAAGAAAATGGCAGGGAGCATCTACAGCTATGACAGGTAGAACAGAATAGGGGCCGGGTGTTGGAGGCACTGGAATCCCACATGGCCAACTGTGGTTCAAGTCTTGGACCTGGCAGCTTGCTTTCCCTCTCTTTCTTACTCTGTCTCTCTCCAGTGAGTGCACATGCCCTATAGGAAATTTTAAAATAATAATAATAAATAACATTAAGAAAGTAATTCTTTTGAAATAAAGATAGAACAGAATAAAATTTTATTTTACTTGAGACTTTTACATGACCTTAAATTGTCAGCAAATTATTTTTATGCCCTAGTTTACTGGGTCACACACTCCTCTCATCCTTCCATTTTCACAGCAGCACAGAGAAGGTGTCCACATTACCTGAGGAAACTAAGCAATGTCAGGTACAAATGATTAGCCTCATAGTTTTTATTAATTGATTCCCTCTTAAAAAGGGACTTATATTTCTTATTTCATATTTTTTGTTTCTTGACAGGGAGGATTTATCATTATTTACATTTTCAACATGTTTTTCTTTTTCTTATCCCCTTCCTCCAAGGTTGAGGTAACCAGGAATCTTATTTCCAGATTGTTAGTTATAGATAATTGATTCACTATACTGACAATGCGATCAATAACTCTTCGGTATTACTTTGGGGGTGGGGTTCCACTTTTTTTTTAATTTGCTTTAGGGTGCATGTACTCGGTGGAGTGAGACGGAGAAGGGAAGCGAGAAAGCACCCCACTCCAGGAGAGATGCACGCTGCAATCCCTTCTCCTCCGTCTTCTTCTGGAATTTGGGGCATGCTCCCACACACACCTACATATTTTTCGAGCCACCAGGTCTGGAACTCAAGTCACACCGCCGGCCCTCTGGAAAGCAGTCTCCCTGCCCACCGTGCCACCAGCCGGCCTGGCATGAAGCTCTCGAGTGGCATTCTTCACACCGCTGCTCACATGTCACGTCTTTTTCTTGGATTCCTGCTTCATTTGCTGATGCCCGTTCTCTGCTGATTCTCTCAGGTGCCATCCATGGGCGTGACGTCAGTGCTAAACGGAACGGCCCGCCTCAGGGTGTCTTCACATGGCCCTGACCTTTGGCTCATAGACTGGCCGAGTGCAGAATTAAAAGCCAGGTCGGTAAAAGCTTATGATGCCTTCAAGGGGGAAAACCATTCTGGGAGGGGTTCTTCAGACTGCTGTGCGGAGGGCTGTCTCCACGGTGAGGAATTTCGTCCCATTAAAGTGATTCAATTTATATTTTTAAACCTGCTAAACTCTTTTTCTGATGTTCCAAAAAATGAAAGAGAAGAAGACTCCAGTGATCACACGTCTGTCCCAAAGACCAGGCGTGCGTGAGAACGCGCCGCGGCCACCGCTTTGTTTACCAGCCGTCGATCTCCGCAGGGCCCTCCACTCTTCTGCCTCGGTTACGGAGCCTGCATGGCGGGAAGCCATCCTACATGGGAAGGCTCCTGTTCAAGCCCAGAGACCTGCCCCAGGATGGGGGCACGGCCTTCCCTGTAACCCAGGCTGCGTGAGGCTGGGGTGGGGAGCAGCAGCGAGAGCTTCTTGGGGTGTCCTTTCTCCCCCTCTCATAGAAGACACAAATAAATGGAGAAAAAGGAGACAGTGCCCTCCAAGAAGCGGAAAAGAAAAGGAGGCGCTCGCTGGCATGGCCCGCCTCTGTGCCCTCCTCCTGCTCCCGGGCAGCTGGCTGATGGCCCCCCGGGTGGCACCCGCCCACAGCTGTGTGCTGAGCCCAGGGACGCCTGCTGCCCGGAGGGAGCAAGTTATTTACTTAATTGTCTGCAGTCTTAACTCACTAATATCTTCCTGAGATTGAAAAAAAATCACACACATACAGAAGCCAAAAACTTCTAAAAATGGAATCCATTTTGTTGATTCATAAGCCAGAAAAAAAAAAGTTTTAAAATACATTTTTTTTTTTTTTTTGGAGAGGTTTTTCACTATAGGGCGCGTGCGCTCGCCAGACAGACAGAGAGAGACATAGAGACAGAAAGCGAGAAATCACCCCCCAGGGGGGATGGCCACGCCGCAATCCCTTCTCCTCCATTCTCCTCTCGGGATCTTGGGCACGCACGCACATGCACCCGGCGTGAGTTGTAAGCCACCGGGTCTGAGACGCGAACCGCGGTCGACTACGTGGGAGTCCAGCGACATAGCCATTACGCTAACTGCTGGTTCCCTAAAATACATTTTTGAGCCAGTAGGAAGCACGGTGGTTAAGGCAGCTAGAGACCACGTAGGCGACTGCACAGTTCAAGTCCCAGACCTGGCAGCTTGAAAAACACACCAGGCTCATTGCATATGTGTCCAAAATCCCCAGGAGAGAACGGAGGGGAGGACTGTGACCTGGCCACCCCCTTACAGGATGCTTTCTCCCTCTCTCTCTCTCCCTCTCTCTCTCTCTCTGGTGAGAGCACACACCCGATAGCAAAGTAGTGTGCGTGTGCGTGTCATCATGACCCAGACTTAACAGGCTTGCCTATGCTGTCACCCTGGTGACACCCTCGTAGTTTGTCAGTACAAGAGTACAAGTGACTGACGTGATCTAGTTTCTGAATGTGAAAAATCTGGGAGTCATAAAACAATTTCAAAACAGGCAGTAAGTCATGCCACACTGAGTTATGCCATTTTGAGTATAAAGAAAGAAATGCCAGGATTTAATAGAAAATCAAATTCTCCCTTTCCTCACAAATCAAGCCAGAGGTGACCCGCACGTGAGGCCATCGGTCCTGCTCCCGCCCTGCGGCCTGCAGCGCCCACTTGGCCAGGTGCCTCTGACCTTGTCCTGCTGCTCCTGAAGAGAACCCTCTGGAAGCAGCAGACCAGGGAGGTGGCCAGCGGCCTGCCGAGGGTCAGGAGAGGAGAAAAATCTACCACCCATCCCTTTTCAGGAACCAGAAAATGGGCCCAGAGAGGCCTAACGACTTGGTCCAGCTCATGTCAGGGCCCAACAGCCACCATGTCAGAATAACCCTTGGCCCGCTGGCCTCCTGGGCTGCTGGGAAGGAGCATCGAACTGTGCCCAGCTGCACGACAAGCTCTGCTGGCGGCGGGGACCTCGTGGTGCAGGAGGACCAGGGGCAAGGGCAGCGCCCTAAAACGGCGGCCTCGGCTACCACTGCGCCCCTCTGCTGCCGCGGGAAGGCCTGAGCACGCGTCAGGGCACTCAGCACGCTGCAGCGGGACAGCGGTGCACAGAGCAGCCCCGTGCTGGCACCCCGCTCTCAGCCATGGTCCCTTCTCCTGGAGCTTACTGTCACTGAGTCACCGGCTCCAGCCACAGGAAACCAGGCCAGGCACAGTCTCCAGCCAGGGCCCTGCCCCACACTCCTCGGTGCCTCTTCCTTCTGCCAAGGTCCCCTAAGGCCTGGTCCCCGGTGCTGGGACGGAGGGGCTGCGGTGATGAGGGGGCAGGCCTTTGCTCTCAGCAGGAAGTAGGTCCCCACACCCTGAGCAAAGGGCACACTTTCCTACCAAGTCAGCCTATCACAGCTCAGATTCCACCCCACACCGTGCTCTGGGAACAGAGATGGGGTCGGAGCTCCCCGTGGCCTGGGAGCCACACACAGAGGGGAATTGGGCCGGGCGCCCCATGACCGATCAGAACCCAGTCAGTACGGGATGCGTTGTGGGGAAGGGTAGGGAGAGTCCTGGAGGAGGTGGGGCGGGTGGGGCAGCGTACAATTCCGGAGGCTCAGCAACCCCCAGGCGTGTGGGTGGTCAGCCAGGGGCGCAGAGCCAAGGAGAGCAGACGTCAGGTGGGGCGGCTGGGCCTGCTCCCAGAAGTGAAAGTGCTTCACTGAATGACTCTAAGCAGCAGGTGAGGTTTGCATTCTAGAAGAATCCTCCAGCCACAGGCTAGAGAACGGGTGGACCGGTACGCACAAGACAAGGGGGTCAGGCAGAGGTGGCGAGTGTCCCGCAGACTGCACGGCTCAGCGGGAGCGGTGGGGCAGAGGGCCGGAACCCATGGGCCTGGAGGGAGGCGGAGGCGTGTGCTGGAGAGCCGTGCGGACAACTCCAGGCGTCGGCGAGGGCCCGGGGAGGTGGCCACACTCCGGGGAGTGGCAACAGGTCTGTGGTGGTGAGGACCAGATGCCTCCAGGCCCTAGATGGCCAGTGTTGCTCCAGGCGGTGACGGGCCAGACAGGTGTGGCCCTCAGCTCAGTGCCTGACGCTGTCACTGTCACTCTGGAGCCCACGGTGGCATGCGTGACAGGAGACTCCTGCTGTCACTTGCTAGGCCAGCCACTCCTCATGGCCCTGCATGGTCCTCTCTTGGGGTGGCTTCTCCAGAGGCCAGTGTGACAGACAGAGAGGAAGAGTGAGGCTCCTGAGAGGATGCAGGGCGCCCACGAGGCCCGCAGCAGCCATGGCGGTAAGGCCCAGGCCCTCGGCAGAGCAGTACTGGTGTGTGGCTCCGCGCCGCCCGCCGCCCTGCCAGTGGGTGAGCCTCCTCTCCAGGGCGCCAACCTGCTGCTCTTCCCTCTCACCTGGCATGATGGGGCCATGCAGACAACACAAGTTGGTAAAGAGGCTGTCTCCTATGGCCTGGGTTGGGAAGAAACGGCAAGATAAAGCCAGTAGTTTACTAACTCTCCTTGTGTCATTTTTCTGGCCTGTAGTTAATTTCTCTGCCGTGAGTTTTACTGTTATTACGGTACCCTGTAAGGGTAAAACATTACCCCCTACCATTACAATAAAGCCAATTAGTGACCTTGTAAGAATGTGGTTCCCTAAGACTGGCAGGAGGACCAGGAAGTTTAAGACTCCCCTACCTGTCTGTTTTTAAGCCGAAATTAACATATAAATTAAGTTAGTATAAACCAAATTAGCATCAGAAGTATATGTAGACTAAGTTAGTTTAAGGCTAGTATATACCCCTTGCTAAAGCTACAGTCCAAAGTTAACTCATGCTAGGCAAAGTCAGCACACTCACCACATAACAGAGACTTAGAGATAAAACAAAAGAACTCACTAATTGACAGACTCAGCAAATAAAATGCAGAATCCCACAGGTTTATTAAAGGAAAAGGCCTGGCTGGGACAACAGGATAAACAAACTTGAGGGCTCCAGAGAAAGATTACTTAGCTGGGAGCTCTTATCCAAAGCAACAGGTAGCTTTCAACTACAAAGAGTTTCTCATCTATATGCTGTTGACTATAAAAAACTGCTAGTAAAACATCCTGTGTTGTCTCCTGAACTACAAGATCATCTTCCTTTCCCATATAAGATCATAAACTCACTTTTTATTGTTGTAATGTATGAATAGTCCATATATTAACTGTGTCTTTACTTAGCAAGACAAGATTTCTATCTAGGTCTTTGCAACCAGCAATGTTATCGCCCTGGCCCAGGACTGAAGTGATCAAACATCCTGCAAGCCCCCTCTTCAAAAGACCCTTCTCAGTAATCAAGATCCAAGAAGAAGATACAACAGACAAATGGACTTCCTCATCCTAAAAACTGTGATTGATTTTTAACTAATCTGACAAGACAAACAGCATGTTTTATAATTATTGCTTCCATGCTTTGTATACCCTGTTCCTTAGAGTAAATTTTTTACTGCCCCTCACCCATTTACCTGCATGTATCACATTTTCAATAAAAAGGCATGATGATTCCTAGCAGTTGTCATTCCTCAGAGACCGATCTCTGAGGGGTGTCCGGCATAGGACGTGCATGAAAAGGCACCGAGGCCTTTGTCTTCTGTTCACCTTCGCCGCTTCCCACGAGTCAACCCACCCCCGCCGAGGCTAGACCCCAGGCTAGACCCCGGCACTGGCAGGAGGCAGTTCCCGGGCACCACCGAGCTTGGCCACGAGGGGGAACAGAAGCGGTGCTGAAAGGACGTCCTGGGAGCGGGGACACGTCCACATCTCCGTCCTGTCTCGGCCGCGAGTGTCCCTCTACCACCCCACGTATGCCCGCCCCTCCCCCACCCTCCCCCTCAACCCGGCTGGGCCACCCGGACCCCAGGCCTGACACAGATCTGAGGGGAAAGGGGCCCTCCCATGCTCACCGTCTCACAGCAGAGACCCAGGAAGGCACAGCTGACACCTAAATGCCCCCAGGAAACACGGAAGAGGCACCGCAGGAATCGGGGGTCACCGATGTCCCTCAGCCTTCAGAGAGGAGCGGTAGCTTTCCAGGAAAGCACGAGTGTGCTGAGCAGGACTTCCGGGACTAGAACAGAGCCTGGCAGCTGAAGACAATGGACACAGGCCTCTCCAGGGAGGCCGTGCGATCGTTAAGTAAGCAAGCGAAGGGGACCCGTCCTGATGTGCAGCTCAGGCAAGCCCAGACTGACAGCAGTCTTCCCAGCAGGTGCCGAGAACCTGCTACCCGCCCTGCCGTGCGGTAGGCCGCTGACCGACTGTGCCCCCGGCCTCCCCTCCCGCCCACTGCCCGCCCCCCACGAGGGCCCAGGACCCTGTTACCACAGGACCACCTCTCTCCTCTGACCCCTCTCGTTTCTGATATTAACTAGCATTTCCTCCGCAAGCAAAACTCCACTGGTAGAGCTGAGCCAGAAGGCCCATCTGAATTTCAGAACATGTACACAGGACGGTTTTGAAATACAGCAGCTCACTCAGAATCCTGGCCTCGGGAAGACCCGTACAGGCAGACAGTAAGCTTCCATCGCACCGGGGAACTTTCCATCCCATACGGCTCCTCTGACCCAGCTCTGCATTTCTTGTAGGTGTCTTTGTCATTTCCCAGCAGCCAGAAGGCGGCTCAGGGCCTGGCATACGGGAGGCGTGCAGTACATGTTTGCCGAGTGAGTAATTCCCAAACAAGTTGATTGCTGATTTTATAATCAAATGTGTTGGAAACACAAGCTGTCGCCGACGACCGCGTGTTTCCTCTGTGAGTGACCTGCTCTGTCGTGCTCGTGTGGGCGCACCCAGGCCTGCTCCAGGCTCTGCTCGCAGCTGTGGGAGAAGGGCTGACCTCCAGGGTGCAGCCCCTCCAGGCAGAGCGACCCCCACGTCTGCACAGCAGCATCCGTTCACCGTTCCAGTGGCTTCTCCAGTTTTCTCCTGTTTTTATTAAAATAGTGGCTATCACTGAAGTGGAAGCACTCAGACTTGAGAACACAGCTGAGAGGGTGTAGATCTTCAGGTGTGCGCATGGGTCCTCAGCCACTAGACTGCGTTCACCTGTGAAGGGAAAGAGCAAAATCAAAGCGTGTGCATATAATTCTGGCAACAGAGCCATGAAAGCTGTGTCCAAATGTGGAAGCAGAAGAAGGGATTGTATCTCCTCCTCTCTGAAAAGGGCCACCCCTCCTATGGCCCACTCTGTGAAGGTGGCAGGGAAGTCCTGCTCAGTGTCTGACAACGTTGAAAATGAGTCATTTGGGGAGGCCATCAAGTGCACCTGCTGTGTTGTAGACATTCTTGGGTTACTCAGTGAACCCTTTGTTTCTGAAGAGCAAAGGTCATTGGCAGCCCAGCTTCTACCCAGACAGGAGAGGTGGAGCCACTGGGAGGAGAGGACACTAGGACTTAGAGGATAGTAAAATGATGGGGCCACCCTTGAAGCTTAGTGTTTAAGGGAGCCAGATCCCACATGGCCAATCACAGTTCAACTCCCAGCCCCATGGTTCCGAAAGCATGCTGGGCAAGTGCGTATGCATGCCCCAAATCCTGACAGGATGGAGAAATGGAGGAAAAAGGCTGGAGGTGTGATCATGCCCTACTGGGAAGAGAATGTGCTTTCTCTCTCTCTCTCTTTTTCTGGTGAGCACACAAGCCCCCTGGAAATTTAAGAAAGAAAGTGATGGAATTAGAGAGGAATAGATGGGTTAAGGAGACTGACACCAGAGAAGCAGGCAGAATTTTTAGATTTATCCTGTATTTCTAGAAAGCCTTTCTGGCCTTTTAGCAAGGGATTAACAAGATAATATTTCATCTGAGAAAGAAAACTGGTGGCCTCATGGGTGAACTATTAGAGGGAGAGACTAGAGACAGTCTCTGAATGAGGTCATTCCCAGTTTATATTTTTATACCCTTCTGTAGGTGCCTTGGTTCTACTCTGGGTCCAGATTCTATTCTCCCATCTTCCTGCTGATTCTGTGCTTGACAGTTGGTCCCGTGATATCCACACGTCACATTTCGTCGACATGATTTTGAATATTTCTAGATTTCCTTTGACCTTCCTCACTCCTGGAGCATTTGATGTAGAAGCTAAGCCTCCGGTGTGACAGTTCCCGATAGTCAGGATTTTGCTGACTTTCTGCTCAAATACTTCTCTCCTTTTGTGTTTTCTCTCAAATGAATATTAAAAAGACACTGACTCAGGACCAGAAGATGGCATAATGGTTACGTCCCTGGACTCTCATGGACTTGATCACAGTTTGAGTCCAGGAACCAGCAACTTGAAATTCACACCTGGCACGTGTCCATGTGTGCATGCCCCAAATCCCAAAAGGAGGATGGAGGAGAGGAGACTGCGGCGTGGCCATAGCCCTGGGGGATGATTTCTTGCTCTCTGTCTTTTTAGTGAGCACATGCTCCCCATAGCAAAAAACTCTCTAAAAAAAAAAAGAAGAAAAAAGGAAGACGCTGAATCGGATTGCATTTAAATCTTGGCAGGACGGTCTGTGTACAGCGGCATCTGTGTCCTCCTGCATCACCACAGAGCATCATGAGGGCCTCCTTAGGAGCCCGGACACGTTAGCACATTTCCTGTGTTTCGATGCTCTGCAAAGAGCATCCCTCTTGACACTCAAACTGTTTAAGCTCGAGTCAATCAGAGAGTTTCGAATTTGCTCTTGAGTTCTTGTAACATGAGCACAAGTGATCAGAATTCCTTCTTTTTTCTTTTGAGAGATTTTTGCTATAGGGCACATGCCAGTGAGACATTCTGCTCGGGATTTGGGGCATGCACACACGCCTGGCCTGAGTTTTAAGTCACTGGGTCCTGGACTCTAACCGCGGCCCAGCGGCATAACCATTACGCCACCTGCTGGCAGTGAGTGGCATGCACCTGCCTCCTGGTCCTCAGAGCCAACATCCTTGTCTGTTCCAGTGTCACTCTTGCGGAAGGCAGGCCCAAGGTTCAGCCCACACTTCAGACATGAGGCGCTGTGCTCGGCTTTCTGCTGCAGGAGAAATCACTGCTCTCCTTCACGGATCTGTTGGTCCAGTAATGTACTGAGAGCAGTACGGGCTCATATGTATTTCTTGTATGCTCTAGATTACATGCAATATTGAATGCCTTTTTGGCTAAGTTGTTTCACCTCTAGCCACGGGAGTGACTTTGTTTTGGTCTGGCCTGGTGGAGCCTAAACAGAAGCTTAGTCCGAAACAATGGCTCCTACATTTTATTTAATGTAGGTAAAGTCTTCTGCTTAGTATTCTCTGTACTCCCTAGGTCTGTGCCTAGGGAATTAATTAATTCGGGAATTTCTTGACCATTATTCCTTCTAATACTTTTCTTTCTCTCTTCTCTCTTCTCCTGCACTCCATCGTGTACCTATGTGACACTTTCTTAGGTGTCCCCCATGTTTTTCATATTCTGTTCCTACATTTTCTTTGTATTTCAGCTTGGGACATTTCTGTTGACGTATCTTCAAGGTTCCCGATTCCTTCTTCATCCATGTCCAAAACCACATGCGAGCCCACCAAAGGCATCCCTCATTTAAAACACTGAATAATGGTGTTTCCACTCCTGGAAATCCCTGGTGATCCCTGGTGATCGTTTCTCAGCGTTTCAGTGTCTATATTACTTATTCTTGCACGTTGTCTATTTCCAGAGCCCTTAGCATATTAATCACAGTTATTTTCATTTCCTGGCTGATAATTCTGACCTCTGCGTAACATCTGAACCCAGGCCTGACACTTATTCTGTCACTCCTGACTGGTTTACTTCCCGCCTTTCGGCACGTTGCGGTTGTTTCTTCTGAAAGCCAGAAACGCTCTACCACGTGGTAGGAACCAAGGCAGTGGGCCTTCAATGCGAGTTTTCTCTGCGCTCTGCCCAGGACTTGGGCTTCGCCTACTGTCTGCTGTAACTGTCAGTGCCGGGGGGCTCCGAAGTTCTCTAGTGCCCTTGTTTTTGTCTTCCCTCTGGGCCTCGAGCTTCCCTAAGTCCCCTCCTCTGAGCTGGGCTGCATCTTGCAGTGTGTCCCATGGTCCCTGGAGCACTGCTGGAGTGATGGCCAGGGTCAGGGTGGAGAAGCGCTCTGTCAGACCATGACCATAGTTCAGCCATATTGTGTGCCTGCACACACATGCACACACACACGCACACACACGTACTACTCATCCCTTGACTGGGATCTTCACATGCATTTCTTAGCATGAAACGGGAAGGCTAGAGGAGCAGAGTCAGAGCCTGCACCTCCCCAAGAGCCCTGGCGAGTAGGCCTTGCTATCCCGCCTCCTCCTGACAGAGCCTTGGGTGGATTTTTCTGACTGATCTGGCCACTGGATACAAAATCAAAGTGTGAGGTGCACTCTAATGGCAGCCCCCAGGGATGTCCCACTCTCGCTCTCGTCCACACTCAGCCCCCGGCCCATAACCCCCCGTGCACACTCACGCAGACGACCCGTAAGCTCTGGCAGCATACTGCGTATCGCTCCAGCAGCTCTGCTCTGGGTACGGCTCTCAGCCAAGACCTTCTGGATAGAGTTGTCCCCCCAGATTTCAGGGTGTCTATGTTTCCTACAAACTCAGTTCTCTCGGGCCAAAAAACATTACTGATTTTTGTGTTCATCCGGCTTTTTCTTACTGTAGGGGCTGGGGAAACAAGCTTCCACGCCCTTCACATGTTGGAGCTGAGACCAGAGCAGGCATACCGTCTTCCACTGGTGCCTTGTCAATATTTATCAAAATAAAATGATTCAATCAGGGATATACCCTCACGTGTGCAGGACAGACATCTAAAGATGTTTACTGCAGCGTTATTTGTCAACGTCTGGAGATAGCATCTAGGGCCGTCGATGAGGGTCAGGTTAAATAAATGATGGCTCGGCCATCTAATAACTCCCTCACACACGGTCATTTGAAAGGAAGCGGTGAGGCAGCAGTTCGATAAGGACTCATCTACAAGACACCACTGCGTGAGGAAGGCAAGATCCAGACCAGCCTGCACATTCTGTCACACACGGGAATGAAGGTGTGATCCCCAGACGGCTGGGAAATGCCGGCGCTGTTTCTGCAGGTTAGCGGCAGGTCCCATCAGGAACGGACAGTACACACCCACGGGGGACTGCGCGGACCACATGCTGCCTGGCCAGGTGCGGCCAGCCAGAGCCGGAGACACTCCGGTGATAGGAAGCGGAAAACCCAGCTTTCCTGCCGGTAGCGCAGGGGCAGCAGGCGTCTCCACAGTCCCGACACGCGCTTCAAGTACGAATCCAACAGAGGCAGAGACCTCACTGTTCTTCACCTCATGCAGGAAGCGAAAAGGGAAGTAAAAATGAATCTGTTTGGGCTTAATGGAAAAAGCTCAAAATATTGATACATTTCAAAAAAGACTGATGTCAATTTCGATCGAGCTTAATTCATAAATCAGTACGTAAAATGACCAGTCGTAATTTCAGAGATTAAAGATTATTTGCATCAGGGCCAGCAGGTGGCACAGTAGCTAAGATGTTGGGCTCCAACATGGCTGACCACAGTTCTAATCCCAGACCTGATGGCTTGCTTCCTCACTTTCCCTTTCTCTCTCTCTCTCTCTCTCTGTCTCTCTCTCTCTCTGGTGAGTGCACATGCCTTGCAGCAAAATTTTTTTAAATGATGATAAATAAAATAAATAGTTCTTTTTTTTAAAAAAAAAAAAAAAGATTATTTTCATCAAACATGGCAGCTGTCTCTGAAGACCAGGTGTCTAACAAAACTACTTCGTCAGGACATTTGCAAGGGGGCTGCTCTGACAGAGCAGGGGTTAAGCTCTAGGCACAGAGCACTAGACTCCAGCTGGCCCAAACTGCAATTAGATTCCTGGCCCTGGTGGCTTGAAAAACACACTAGGCACATGTGCATTTGTTTCAAAATCCTAATGGGATGAAGACATGACAAAAAATAAAACTGCAGTGTCGCCATGCACCACGGGGGGACTCTCTAGCACACATGCCCTCTGGCAACTAAAAAATGTTAAGAAAAAAGCAAGAAACAAGTACAAGAACGATTTTAGGAGGCAGGAGAAAACTGGGACCCAGAGGCTTCCCGTTGAAGTGCCGCTAGAGGAACACTGGTCTCTGCCTGGCTCTCAGCACCCTGACACTCGGCGGGAAGCACGCACATGAGTTTGCTCAGGGGTGTCTGTGGCCGAGCTTTCTGGGGACATGAGCTGACACAGCGGTGACGCACAGGACCTCCTCACAGGCTCTTCTCCTCGCGTCCTCTCGGGCTTTCCAGGAGGGACTGAGGCTCCTGAGGCAGCCGTCCAAGTGGGACGTCCCTGCCCTGTCCTGTTCACGGCGCCTCACGTCAGCTCCTCGTCCTCAGGCCTCTGCCTGGCGACACCCATGTGCTCCAACCACCTCTCCATCTTCTCTCCCAAACCCCAGCTTCTCCTGAGCACCACGGGGCACCTCGCCTGGGAGACGCAGCGGAACAGCTGGGGGCACGGGCTGTTGGCAATAGATTCACACCATGTGGTAACCTCACAGGAAAAACGTGACGCTGGACCCCTATTTCACAGAAAACATAAATCAAGTATAGGTGAATTAAAGACCCGAACACAAAAGTCAAAACTCTACAGTGTTAGGAAGATAAAATTTAAAAATATCTTCATGACTTGACAAAGGGAAGGAATAAAAAGTATAATCCTTAAGGAAAAAAATTAATTTTTGCCACTTTAAGAACTTTTGAGCCAGCCCTGCAACCTAGTGATCAAGACCAGATCCCACATGGCTTTGACCACAGTTCAGATCCCACATGTTCAGATCCCACATGGCTGACCACAGTTCAGATCCCACATGCCCCACATGGCTGATCCCAATGTTCAGATCTAGTGATCAAGACCCAGAGATCCCACATGGCTGACCACAGTTCAGATCACATGTTCAGATCCCACATGGCTGACCACAGTTCAGATCCCACATGGCTGACCACAGTTCAGATCCCACATGTTCAGATCCCACATGGCTGACCACAGTTCAGATCCCACATGGCTGACCACAGTTCAGATCCCACATGTTCAGATCCCACATGGCTGACCACAGTTCAGATCTCAGCCCCAGGGGCCTGACAAACATGCCGGGCGTATGTGTGTGCACGTCCTGAATCCCAACAGGATGGAGAAAAGAGGGAGAAGGGATTGCAATGTGACCAAATCCCATCCAAGTGGTGCTTCTCCCTTCTCTCTTTCTCTCTGTCTCTCTTTCTCTCTGGCAATTAAAAAAGAACAAGAAAAAGGCTGGACAAACTGAAAATCAACAGCCCATCTTAATCCATCAGAGAACCAAGGTCACAAGGCGGACTTGGGCCATGGGAAGTAGAGAGACCTCTAAGGCTCAGACGACGTGAGCTACAGACCCCTGGGCCCCGTCTTAGCCCCTGCCCCACCCCACCCCTGCGACCCTTCACGAGTTTTACCTCCAGGGGCTCCAGCAGTGAGGACCAGAGGAAGAGCCCCCCATGCTTCCACAGAGGGGAGGAGAGGAGAGCATAGTTTTGAAATGAGCCCAGAACATTGAACTGTATCTTCTCAACACATTTCCTTCTTTTTTCTCATTCTTTTATCACGTCAATTTGAATAGCTAAGTCTAATTTTCCAGCTCATCAATTCTCTCTTCCATTTTACCTAATCTGTTGCTGAAAAGGAATCCATAAAATTCTTAATTTTGGGTAATTGTATTTTGGTTTGTTTATTCAGTGCTAGGCTTTTCATTTGGTTTTTTCAGTTCTGATAGGCCAGTTTTGATAGCTTTAGTCCCATGGTACTTCTTAGTATTAATCTCCCTGGACATGATAAGCTTGGCTCACTCCCAACCTGAGTTCTGCTACAATAGCTATGGCCTGTTTCTGTAGCCTCCCTTCGCTTCCCGATTTCTGTCTGTTTTGGTTTTGTTTTGCTGTCGTTGTTGGCTGGTTCTTGTTCATCTCTTCTTCTCTGCTCCTATGCCTGGCTACCTTTGATTTTGTTCTGAATATTGTATTTTACAACTTGTTTATAGAAATAATTAGATGCTTAAGATACCCTCCTTCAGAGAATATTTTTACCTGTTTCATTTAAGGGCATTATCAGTGGGCCAGCAGGTGGCATGGGCTTTAAGATGTGGGACTCCCACACGGCCAACAGTGGTTCAAGTCCTAGGCCTGACAGCTTGAAAATCACATTGGGCATATGTGTGTGCATGCCCCAAAATCCCAGGAGAATGGAGAAGGGATTCTGGCATGGCCATCCCCCCAGGGAGTGATTTCTCACTGTTTCTGTCTCTCTCCAGTGAACGCATGTGCTCTATGACAAAAATTTAGAAGAGAAGAAGAAAAAGAAAAAGGAAGCACGTTAGGCTCATGTTTGTCCTTTTCTTTTCTTTTCTTTTTTTTTTTTTTTTTTTTTTTTTTTTTTTGAGAGATTTTTGCTACAAGGCGCGTGTGCTCGCCAGAGGACAAGAAGCTGGGTACAAGCGTGGTGTCTGGGAGCTGGCCTGGTAGCACGGAGAGGCGGGGGCTCTGTTCACGAAAGAACCCGTGAGGACTGCAGTCTCAAGAAAGCCACTGCTGTGGGTGACCTGGCTCGGTCTCTCTGGGGACCTCTGGACGACCGATGAACACACCTTGGAACTGTCCCGCTCAGTGGCAAGAAGCTGAGGTGTTTTACCTAAAAATTCCTATCCTTCACTGGTGAGAGTTTGCTCTGGAAGGTGCTAACCCCCCAGGATTTCCCACCCTGCCCAGAGGAGGCCCTCAGCAGAGACCGAGGTGCGCTCAAGCTCAGAAGCTCTCAGTGCTCAGGGAGCTGAACCCAGAAACTGCAGGTGACCTCAGGGGTGGGCTTAGGGGACGGCAGAGTGTTTGCTATGCCCCAGCCCAAGCTGAGAGACGGTCTACCAAGGTCCCCAGTCCTGAGTTCTGACTCCCATCCCCCCAGGGCTCTGTGGCTTTCAGAAGGCAGCTCAGCGTCCCAGGCAGTTCAGGCCTCCAGATCTGCCTGGACAACGTGGCCGCAGGTGCCGCACCCAGCTCTGGGCCCCAGTCCTCCCCGAGACCATGGCGTGCAGCGCCGGAGCCCAGGGGGCTGCCCTGACCCATGAACTCTGTGCCCCGCAGTGACTCGGGCCCCGAAAGACCGAGTGCTGGCGGTTCGCCTGCCAGAGACTTCAAACAAGGCCGCCGCCGCTTTTTCTCTCACTAGGCTTCCCTTGGGAGCCCTGTAGTTGCTGATCCTGGACCTGGGAGCCGTGAGGGCACAGCCATAGACAGCACCCTACCACTGGGAGGCGCGTACGGGGTGAAGATGAGAACCTAAGTACCAACTGCCGGCCTGAAGAACGGACGGAGGGGTCAGCAGGTGGTACAGTGGTTAAGGCCGTGAACTCCCACATGGCTGCGTGGTTCAAGTCCCAGACCTGGCAGCTTGCTTTCTCCTCTCTCTCTCTCTCTCTCTCTCTCTCTCTTCCCCCCCCCCAGCTCTTTCTTGTGAGTATGCATACCCCATAGCAAATTTTCAAATAGTAATAATAATAAATAAAAGGAGGAAAAAGAAAGAAAGAACGAACAAAGGGGCCCAGCAGGTGGCGAGGTGGATAAGGCGCCTGGCCCTCATGCAGCCAGCTGCACAGTCGAGTCCAAACCAGCGGCTTGAGGGACATGCTGGGCGTGCGTGCCTGTGCTAAGTCCCGAAAGGAGAAGAGAAGAGAGGATTGCGGGGTGACCATCCCCAGCAGGAGGCAGGGAGTTTCTCGCTTGCCCTTTCTTTCTGTCACTCTCTGCCTGGTCCACGGGACACAGCGGGTGCCATTTTCCCAGGGCCACACGGCCCCCAGCTGGCGCCGCAGCCTTCCATGGTCCTGCTGACTGTGGTCTCCCACGAGGGCGGGGAACCTGCCTGGCCTGTGCCACAGCTGGTTCTCAGGAACGAGCAAGCCCACTGCTCACTGGCTGCGTCAGGACACGCACTAGGTGTCCCCTGGCGCAGGTCACACCCACATCCGTGCTTGGCATTTTTTAAATATCAAACCTTTCCACTAAGCTTTCCTCACGCGTGCTTCCAGCTGCCCTCGCTTCGCTGCAACCTGGCAGGTGCTTATGGGGTTCTAAGGGCCCAGTCCCCCAGGACACCGACAGCTCAGGTTTGAACTAAATGCAATGCTGGAGCGTGTGCTTTGTGTGTTTTTATAGAAAGAATTCTTTAGCTCTCGTAAGATCCTCAAAGCGTGTAAAAGTACTGGGAACGTCAATCTAAGCAGCACCGCCCTTTCTCCACTTGGGGGTGGACAGCCCTGCCCCCGGCTGGGGAAGTGCTCATGGCTCAGATCGCGGACCCACCTGCGGCACAGTGCTTAGCGCAGTGCAGGGGAAGCGGGATTCCATGGCCCACGGGGTGTGAGAGGCTTCAGCAATCGGGGTGCTCCCACGCCCAAGATCCTGACAGGATAGAGAAATGAAGAAGAGAGGATTGCAGTGTGTCCAGGCCCTGGTGGGGTGCTCACTCACCCTTTTGCGCCCTCTCTCTCTGTCTCTCTGTCTCTCTCTCCTCATGCACATGTACCTTTTAGCATCAAAAAGATACAGATTCTGGGACCAGCAGGTGGCGTTGGGGGCTCAAGGCAGATGTCCTGAAATTCTGCACTTTCTCATTACCTCTGCGAGGGAATGCCAAGTAAAATAAATAATTAAAAAAAGGACCAGATTCTGATTTCGGGGTGGTGAGCGCCTAAACCCGAGGGAATGCCCCTGCTCCGGGCGGTGTAAACCACCCCTGCTCCAGGCGGCTCCCTCCTTCACCTGACTGCCTCGGTGGCTTCAATTCCCAGTTCAGTTACTCGCAGCCGAAAGTGTCCTCAGTGAGACCCCTCCAGAGAGGCCTGAGCATGGCAGGGAGAGGCCCCCCACCCCACACAGGAGACAGCAGCAGCCTGGGGCGGGCTCTGCTCTCCCTTTCAGTCCCAGGCACACCTCTCTGGTCCCCTGCCACCTCCTGCCACCGGCCTACTTGAGGACTAGGCTCTCCTCAAGCTCTCACAGATGCCATCGCCCCGGCGCTGCCCGCTGGCCCCGGGGCACCAGATGGAGCCCAGCGTGCTCGGCCAGCACCCAGTCTGCGCCCAGTCCGTACCGCCGCCATGAACTCCGGCCGGGTCCCTCCCACAGCTCATACCCCCTCCGGCCTCCTGCCCCGGGAGGGGCGGCGGCCAGGCACAGGCTGGGAGCCCGATGAAAGGACTCCAGAGGCTCGGTAATCAAGATGAGTCATATTTTAATGCAACATTTAAAATCAAAATTAGTGATCAGATATAAAAGTTGCAGTAAGACAGGCCTCGACTTCCTGCCAGTTGCCCCCCATTCGGAAGATGTGGGCATTCCTCGTGCCTGCACAGCCCCCAACCCAGGACCCCACCCTGCCAGTGCCTGCTCCGGCTTCCCCAGTCCAGAGGGCATCCCCCCGGAGGAGGGGGCCCTGGGCCAGGCAGGGCAGGACATAGGGGACCAGCAGAGCCTGGGAGCTGGGACCCACAGAAGCCCTTCCCTTTACTGAATTCTCCCAACTCTGAAGGGAAAGGAAATCAAGCCAGAGTCTCCCTGGGGTGCAGGCTGAGCTTCAAGAGCCAGGAAACTTGCAGTGTCACCCTCGCCACCGTCTCCCCAGACCCTCCCTGCTAAAGGCAAGCCGTGAGCCGAGGACAGGGGAGGCAGGAGGCTGCAAGTGAGGGGCCCCAGGGCAACACAGCAGCGGGCCGGGCAGCTGGGGCAGGGCCGGCTCTGACCCTCCCAGCTGGGCTCCTCCACTGGCCCATGGACAATCCCAGCCCCGAAAGAGGCTCCCTGCACAACCCTGCTCAGGCCGAGAGCAAATGCAGACACCTGGTCCCCCGCGCCGGCCCAGGCTCCTGGCCACGAGCTGAGACCCACACAGGAGACGTGCAGACATGCAGCACCAGGCGTGACAGTGTCGTGTGTCCCCGTGGGACCCGTCACATCCCAACCTGATTGTAAACAAGAAGACTGAAACGTGGGAGAGGGGCCGGGCTGCCCAAGGCGCAGTGCGCACAGCCCACCTGTGTGCTGTGTGTCTCCAGAGACCCAGACAGGGCCCCGCAGCGGGGCCCACCCACTGACCGATGGGATGTCCTTCTAGCCTGACCGGGGCCTCCGTTCACCCGACAGGATAGCTGATGTGGGACTTCTCATTCTGGGCAAAAGCAGTGGGAGCCCAGCCCAGCAGCCCCCGCGGCTCTGTCTCTAGGAAGACGCTCGGGAGCTCCAGGGAGCTGGTGCAGGGGGGGATGGGGAGAGGAAGGGCTGAGACCCACGAGAGTCAGGAATGCTCAGACCACACCCAGCCAGGAACTGGTCCAAGTTTGGCTGGCTGCCACTTGAAGGCCAGTACTCGAGAGGCCAGCATCAGTAGAAAGGAGAGCCAGCGTCACTCAGGAACGGTGACAGGAAAGATGGTGGACAATGTTCAAAAGCCATTTCCAAATCAAGACCAGGACAGGGGATTCTGAGGGGGAGAGGAGACACGGACACCTTCAGGGAGCACTGGGGTGCTCCTGCAGGGGAGGCCCGGGAACAGCCCGCAGGGGGCCCCAGGGTGGCAGGAACAGCCCACAGGGGGCCCCGGGGTGGCAGGAGCGGCGCGCAGGTCTGGGACAGAGATGCCGAGGGCAGGACGGCCTGGCTCCCAGTCTCCAAGGACAGGAGGCACAGCCTGCAGACCGACGCTGGCAGCCGACCGCAAGCTTCCAGAACACCTCGTCGCTGGAGGCCGGCACACCCTTAGAAATGGAACCATGACCACGGGCAGCAGTTCTGAGAATGAGGGCTCGAGTCAGACCAAGCTTCCTGCCACCCCGGAGTGAGGAGGGTCCCGGTTTAGATGAGAAGACCTGGATTATACAGATTACCTAGGTGACCTGGGGGGACCTGGGGCAGTGCCGACATGCAGGATGGCCTGGTGACACGGCCCAGGCTCTGCACAGGCCCCACCCTGCCTGACAAGTTGGACAAAAGCTGATAAGGACTCGTCATAGTTTCGGATGACAGAACTGGGCCTGGCCAAAGTGACAAACGATGAAGAATATGGGCAAACGCAGAGTTTGCATTTAACCGGCCAGGGTCGCTTGGCATGAACACCATGACAGAGGCGTCGGAGCAGCCCATGGAGGGGCGTGGGGGTCTGTGGCTGGAGCTCTGCGGGACTCCTGTGTGCTAGCCTGCTCAAGGCCGTGTGGCTGCCAGCAGCAGTGCCCTGGGACAGGCTACGACTGCACCAGGGACCACTTCCACCCCTGCCCAGGCTCCTGGAGCCTCCCAGTCTGCATGCCAGAGCCGTCCCTCTCCACCCCCACCCCCACGTGGCCCTCCTGAGGGCCACCTGCCCCAGGGCTCCCGAGGGATGGGCCTGGCCTGAAACCGAGCCCTTGCTCAGCTCTGCCCTTCCCTACCTGACTCTCCCTGCTCCCCCCTCCCTACACCTTCATGACTCAAGTCCTCCCCCCGCAGGTGCTTCTGGGGAACCCATCCCAAGGCTCGCAGGGGGGTGGGGCGGTGCGTCGACACGACCCTGGACACCATGACTCCCAGAGGCACGTCCCCAGTAGGTGCAAGGCTGAGGCTAGAGGCCCTGGAAAGAGACCAGGGATGAGGACAAGGAGACGGGTACGGACCAGGCTAGCCCCCGCCACGGCTGGGGAAGGGCCAGGGAAGCAGGGCCCGACACCAGTGCCCAGCGCTGACGCGACCGCACTTTACATGGTTATCCCATATGACCTGTCTGTGACGGAGGCGCCCTTCCGGTCCCCACGTTACAGATCAAGTTTCGCAACAGCAAGGGTAGAACCAGCTCAAGGTCCCATGGCTGCAGGTGTGGGCCAGGTGAAACACCAGGGTTAGACCCTACACGCATGGCCTCCGGTGCCCAAGGCACCAGGACCTGCATGGGGAAGGCCCTCTAAAGCCAGAACAATGTGTGTAGGGGACAGAGACCCCGCCCAGAGGCAGGGTCACATCACAGTGGAGCAGGACCGTCTGCTTTTCCACCATGCCACTTGTGCCTCGGGCGGGCAGCCCCCCTCCAGTGGGAACAGCCTTTCCCCATGTGGGTCCCTGGTGTCTAGCGAGGGTGCTGGCAGTGGGGCCAGAACAGATGCTCTCCTGTACCAGCCATGGGACAGGCAGGACGGAGTGGCTCCAGGAGGCCAGGCTTGTTTCCAGGGACCCAGCCTGCCACAGGAGCTGGTGGGCAGAGGCAGGGAGCTCTCAGACTCAGGTTCACGCTCTAGAGGACAGAACTTACCAGAACAAAGCAAGCGAGACCCGCAGCACAGTGCCCCTTCCCTGCTGGGGCCTGGCCCAGCTGTGCCCTCTGAACTGGTATTTACTTCAAGTTCAAAACCAAACCTATGAACGATGAAACCAAACACTTCCCAAAGCCAGTGGTCTGGAAGGGACATGCCCTGGGACCTTACGTCCCAACAGGCAATAGGCCTAGCCCAGGAGGGGCACAGCCAGGTGGGGTGGGGCGAGGGATCTCCTGGCCCTATTCCCGAGTTAAGCCACGGTCCCTCCACAGACCTGTGGGCAGACTGTGCAGCCCGGGCTGATAAGAGCAAGGCCAGGATTTAACCAGGAGGGTGCTCCAGGGCCCAGCCAGGGCACGGCCGGTGGGTCAGAACCACCTGCACACATCTCTCGGCCGAGGAGCTGGGCGCGCAATTCTGCCACTGGCCCAGGTACAGCGTGGAGGCGGCAGGGCAGCCCGACAAAACCTGTATGTGACAGAGAAAGTGGGTCTCACTGGTCCTGCCCACACCCCGTGCATGTGCCCCTGCCCCTGCCCCTGCCCAGTCAAACCTGCCCCCCTGACCCCCCTGGTTCCATGTATGGCCTCACCCATCTCTTGTCCAACCAGAAACCTCTGTGTGTATGTGTGTGTGCGCACGTGTGTCTGTGTGTCCCCCAAGCTGTCCACCCCGCCACTCCTGGACAGGCCTCTCCTCGGGTCCCCCGCCACACCCCCTGGGCTCCTGCCTATCTCTTCACCTCTCCCATGCCCGGCTCTCCCCACTGGCAGCCCAGAGACAGTCTATTCTTACATTGGAATGTGGTACCCCACCCGCTACAGCTCACCAAGTCCCCTTCCTCAGTCACACCGGGACCTTCACAGTGGGGACTCCCTGCCAGCCTCCCAACACCCCAACAGCCGCCCCACAGGGACTCACCAAAGTCCCGGTAGGCACCCCGATCCTCTGAGCAGGCTGATCCATCCACCTGGGGCTCCTCCCGCCACCAGCCTGCCCAAGTTCACGCTCTCCCACCCGCCCCGGGCTGGGGCTCCTGAGCTGGGGCAGGGCCAGGCTGGAAGGTGGCATGACACCAGGCCCTTCCCAGAGTGTCAGGTCCCCACACCACAGAGGGACCGAAAGGCCCAGGACCGCAAGAGGTGCACTTGCAACAGGGGCGTTAGGTCGCAGCGCCCCATCGTGGGGCTCAGGACACAGCCTGAAGCCGCCGGCTCGCCTGGCTCCACCAGCCTGGTCCATGGCTGCTCCTGCTTGAATAGGTTCCCATCGCTGCACCAGTGGTGTCCAGCTCTGTGAGGGCCAGGCCCAGGGCTGGGTCCCTGGGTGCAGAAGGGGCCCCAGGGGCAGGCCGGCCATGGCTGCACCCTAACCCTCAGGCTCCCTCAGAGGGCAGCCAGGGAGTCCTATTCCAAGGTAAGGACACAAGCTCACAGCCACCCCGCAGCATGCAGAAACCACTGGCCAAGGACGGCAGACTGTGCCAAGCCCCTGGGGCCCCTCCCCCAGCCAGAGCACGAGGGCAGGACTGGGCAAACGGCCCACGGACCTTCCAGACCCTGCAGCCGCTCAGCTTCGGCCCTCCCCAGCAGGAGGGAGCCCCCGTCCAGGACACACAGCCAGCCTCCGTCGAGTCCCCGTCCATCCCCACCCATGCCTGCACCGTCCTTTGAAGAATCCCCTCTGGAAATAAACCCTCCACCAGAGGAACGAGGTGACAATGGTTCATTTCAGGCACTGGCACATTTGCGGCAGGTGGCCCCCTGCCCTCCCCTTCCTGAGGCCAGCCCCAGACACAGTGATGAGTTGTTGGCACCCCCAAAACCTGGCAGCCCGTCTGTCAGACTCAGAGCCCCCCATGAGCTCAGCCAGCCCAGAGGCAGCCTCTGCTCCACGGCACCCACCCAGCCTGGCACAGAACGTGGCTCAGTACGTCCTTGCCCAAGGCCACACAGAACCCACCACAGAACCCACCCACATGTGCCGCACACGGCCCCAGCCCAACCAGCCCGGCTCGGAATCTGAGCCCGCTTCGCGCTGTCCAATTCAGGGTGCAGCGGCTGTCGCCTGCTGGGCGTCAGTAGTTCCATCTCACTCGAGCAAAGACAGGACGGTGAGCAGGTCAGCACAGCACGTCCACGCAGAGAGCCTGTGGCCACAGCAACCCCTGCCACGCTGGGGCCTGTACTTTGCGTCAAGAATACATTGTTCATTGGCGCGGCCTTCAGCTACAGCAGCCAAGAGTCCTGGATAAACGGCAGCGTCCCCTGTCAAGTATTTCTACAGAAACGCAGGCTCCCTGTGCACAGTGCTGGGTCTTGACCCAGACTCCAGACCCCGGACATTCTTGGGAATTGAGCCCTCTCAACCCAGCCAGGTGGCGGGGCGAGTCCAGGCTGCAGGCCTGCAGGAAGCTGACGTTCAGGTGAGACCTGCCCAGCTCCCGACGGGCCCAGGGAACCTGGGGCCCCCACTGACCCTGGCATAGGACAGAGTCCATGGGCCCAGGCCAATCCGGGGCCCACAGTTCTCACTCAGGGGCTGCACCGCAGCAGCTGGGGCACCGCAGGGACTGCATGACCGCCCGCAGCGGCCCCCTCCGGCCCTCGGCGGACAGGCTGTCGTCACTGGAGGGTCCCCGCTGCAGCTGCTCAAACTGCATCTCCAGGTGCTTCTGGATGGCCACGCCCAGCACCTCTGGGTCCACCGCAGCTCCGTATACCTCCCACGTCATGCCCTCGGCATCCCAGCGCACGTCCCGCACCGGGGATGGCGCCTCCTCCAGGCCAGACTCCAGAGTTATCTCCGGGAAAACGTGTAGAGCCACAGGGGCTTCCAGGGACGGGCTGGTGGCCACAGCCTTACAGGCTGCCATGGGGACCACCTGCACGCCAGCATCCTGGGCTGATGGAGGGGACACCCACACGGGGGCCAAGTCACTGGTGGAAGTCATGGTCCACACATCCCTGGTCCTGGAGCCAGGCTCTGTGGCTAGACCAGAGGGACCCCGAGGGTGGGCACAGCAGTGGAGTCCCCCTGGCCACCTGCAGCGACACTTCACCCCACGCTGGGTCTGCAGCCCGGACTCACTCAGCGACGCCACTAGTTTGGGAAAGGCCAGGACCCCTGCAGCAGGCAGAGGGTGGCAGCAGTCACCAATGTCTGCCTCCCTCGTGCCACAGAGCAGAGCGCCTGGGGGCAGAGCGTGGCAGGAGCTGGCGGCTGGCTGCCCTGCAGCTCTGGGCCCAGGCGGAGGACTGCCGCTGTGGGTAGCTGTGCCGCCCAGGTCTGGAGGTGGCTCCCACCCCTGACTCTCCTCCAGCTCCCAGGCTGAGTTAGAAGTCCCATCGTCAGGAGCCAGATCCCTTTCCCGGCCACCCTGGCCAAGACTGACAGGCCGCAGCTGAGCCCTGTGGAGGGGTGAGCCGCCCAGGGCCGAGCAGCTGAGGCTGGCCTTCTGAGCTCCACTGTGCCCCCGGGTCTGGATGCTGCGCACCAGGTCCGAGTGACTCCTCTGCACTGCGGCAGTGCTGGGGGCCCGCAGGCCACTCAAGTCACCACCGCCCACGGCGGACACATTGCCCACGGTGCTACTTCTCCAGTGGCACACGGCACCTGGCGGCGGGGGGATGCTGGAGGTCCACGCTTGCTCCGTGCTTCCCGCCTGGCACCCCTCTTCCTCCGGGGCCTGGGGGGTGGCACTGGCCTCGCTCAGCTGGGCCTGGCACACGGTGCTGCTGGCACTCTTGCGGAGAGCGGGCCTCTGCCCCCGGCCTTCACCCAGCAGGCTGGAAGAGCTCCGGGACAGGGGCTGCAGGCAGGGACTCAGAGGAGCCCGGGAACCCGGCTCAGGGCGGCTGGAGGTCATAGCTGCCTGCAGGAAAGAGAAAGGACAGGAGAGGCATTGAGCTGGGTGGCAGCACCTAGCTGGACCGCTGTGCATTCAGGGCCAGGCACACAGGGAACACGGGGACACTCCAGCCCAGCCCACCGACTGCTCAGAGCCACATGCAAGGCAGCGACGAGACTGTGGGCACCAATGGCAGGCACTGCACTACGTCACAGGGTGACCTTGCAGACTCCTGACTTCCAGCAATGAGGAGGTCCCAGGCCCGTGCACCACGGAGCTGGAGATGTCACTGGCCGGCTTCTGGGGTGGCAAGGGTGGAAGCGAGGAGAGGCCACGTCTGCTGGGTCTAGTGGGTGGAACTTCACCTGCAAGGATTAGGGCTTTGAGGCAACAGGTCCTAGCCAATGAGCTCAGAGGGCTGCTGACTTCTCAGCCTGCCTGGCGAGGGCCAGCCTCCCCCCAGCACCACCCGCCGAGGCCCGCTGCCTGTGTCAGAGAGGGTCTATGGGACGGAGACAGCCGGTAGAGGGCACATGGAGGGCTGTTCCAGGTCCCTCCATGCCCTTGCCCTCTAGCCTGGCCTGGTCTGGCTGGCACATCTCTGGGACACCGTCCGGGCAGCCACCTCCTGAGCTGCTACCTGCCAGGCAGCCCTGGGGGACACGGGCCACAACTGGGTGGCTGCGCTGTGAACGGTGCTCCAGCAGGGAGGGGCAGTCCTGGCTGGGCATCGTGGGCCTGGATGGCACGGTCTGGCCAGTGGTCAGCCTCCCCAGCCCTCAGGTGGCAAAGCCAGGCCTGTGGCCTGTTGGCCTCTGTCTGACCAGCGCCCAGCCCTGACCTGACACGTACTTGGCACTCAGTGCCTGAGAGAACAAACACACACGAGACAAACCCATAGGAGGGTGCTGAGGACCCCAGAAGGCATGCCCGAGGGGAGCTCACTCTGGGTGAGGGAGCAGACTTCCTGGAGGACCGCCACGGCCAGGGAAGTCGGGCCTGGAGAGCGAGGAGGAGCAGGTGCCCAGATGGAAAGAGCGAGGTGGGCAGAAGGCGAGAGGCTGTGGGCTCAGAGACCTGAAGGAGCAGGGGGCTGGGAGCTGCGAGGGCCCTATGCCAAGTGTGAATTCAGATCACTCTGGAGTCCCTGCCAGGAAAGACCAGCTGGAGAAACAGGGCAGAGACGGCAGGTAACAGCTGCAGCTTGGGCAACCCCGGCCCTGCCCTCTCACCCTGGGCTGATAAGGCCTGCCAGGGAACCAACCAGCCTGGCCAGGAGAGCGAGGCTGCCCGAAAGGGAACGCGGAGGGAGGGAGCCCGGGAGGGAACCAGGCCTCGGTTTCTGTGTGATTACAAACCTCCTGCTGTCCCCAGAGCTCGGGAGGCAGCTGTGGCGGTCGCAGCCAACAGTGAGGAAGGTTCTGAAGGACACTACAGCGCCCTACAGTGTCCCCTACGCCGTCCAGCAGGCAGGCGTGTGCGCACTGAGCGCTGACAGTGGCTTCTGCGACCAGAAACCACATTTCTCACTTTAAATTTAAGTGCTGTGCTGGTTAAAGCAGCTGGATCCCACACGGCCAACTGTGCAGTTGAAGTCCCGGACCCAGCAGCTTGAAAAACACACCAGGCATGTGTATACGCATGCCCAAAATCCAGAGAAGAAAGGAGAAGAAATCACCCCTGGGGGCTGACTTCTCTCTCTCTCTCTCTCTCTCTCTCTCTCTCTCTGTCTCTCTGGCTCTGGAAACCACACATACCCTATAGCAAAACTAAAAATATGAAGTAATTCAAATCTAAGTGGCCACATTGCTGGCTGCTGGACTAAACCTTGCAGCTCCGAACAAGGCCCAGCCGAGAAGCGTCCCAGCCCGCCTGCCCTGGGGGCCTCAGGGAAAGGACCGCAGCCAGAGGACTCAGACCCAGCCCACCCTCAGGGCACTCTCAGATGGCCGGACAGACGGGAGGGCAATGACAGCGATGAAAACGGTAACCCCCACGTGCCAGGCTCTTAGCCCATGATGCACGTGCACCGCCTCCTTCGCAGTCAGGCAACCTCACGGGACAGATCGTCCTAGCCTGGAGATGAGACGACCGAAGCTAAAGAGGTTCCACGATTCACCTGGCGCGCAGCCGGCGAGGGTCTGAGGGCCTCTCCCCTCAGCGTCCAGGCCTGTCCTATCACTACCACCCTCCACCGTCCAGACTTGACTGGAGCCCTGACACCCCATCCGAGCCTGGCACCTGCAGTGGTGCTCAGGACATGGCAGTGGAGCAAGTGACCAGTGAGCGCAAAGCCTGCCCCCCAGCCTGCTCCCTAGCAGCTTCTTAGACTGCCAAAGTGAGAGGGCAGTGGGCAAGCAACCGCCCAGTGCCAGGCAGGCCCCACCTGGGCACCCCACACAGCCTCCACTAAGCCCCCTCCGCCCTCCTAGGGAGACAGGCCATAAAGAGACTGGCCTGGGGACCAGCACTTGACATAATGAATATGTCACTGGACTCCCATGTAGCCGATCACAGTTCGAGTCCTGGACCCGGTAACTTAAACTCAAGCTGGGCACATGTACGTGCGTGCCCAAGATCCCAAGAGGAGAATGGAGGAGAAGGGATTGCGGCGTGGCCATCCCCCCAGGGGGTGATTTCTCGCTTTCTGTCTCTGTCTGGCGAGCGCACACACCCTATAGCAAAATCCTCTCCAAAGAAGAAAAAGAAAACAACAAAAAAAAGAGACTGACCTGCCCCCAAGGAGACAGGCTGGGGAGACCCTTGGACCCCACCATGACCCGGTGAGAAGCCATCAGCAAAGGTCCTGCAGGCCTGCCTCTCCACGCGGCTGCCCGAGCCCAAGGCTGGCCAAGCCCAAGGCCAGTGAGCAGAGACCCCAGTGGGGGCTCCATACCTGCTCCCCTTCCCACTCTCCCTCCAGGCGTGGCAGGTGATACTGTGAAGCCTGGGGCAGTTCAGAACAGTCAAGGAGCCCGCTGCCCAAAGTGGCCAACTGAGAACCCGTCCACGGTCTGGCCCAGGGAGAGGTGGCCTCCTGTGCTCTCTGTCCCCACACTCTGAAGCAGGCCAAGAAGCCCCCCCCACCCCGAGCCTGGGGGAGGAGGAAAGGGAGGCTCTGCTTCTAATGCTGGCTCTCTGCCTTCCTGGGCATGTACCTTCGGACAGACACCAGGCCTCTCTGAGGGTCAGCTTCCCCTATCTGCAAGACAGAAGCAGACCCCACCGTGCAGGGCTGTTGTAGAGGCTCAACACGGTGGCACGTGGGCTGTCTACAACAGGGATAGTCATAATAATCTCCTCCCATCAAGAGTGACTTGAGGGACCAACAGATGGCACGGTGGTTACGTCGCCAGACTCCCACATGGCAGACCATGGTTTGAGTCCCAGAGCCAGCTGAAACTCATGCCATGTGCATATATGTGTATACCCCAAATCTCAAAAGGAGAATGGAAGAGAAGAGACTGTGGGGTGGCCATACCCCCTGGGGGTGATTGCTCACTCTCTCTCTCTGATGAGCACACATGCCTTATAGCAAAAATCCCCTTGTAAAAAAAAAAAAAAAGAGGGACTTGAGCTCGAGGTGTCACGGGGACCAATACTGGGGAGAGGAAGGGAGAGAGGCCCTTTTCAGAAGCCATCAAGACAGCCCCGGGGCCAGCAGGTGGTGGGGTGGTTAAGACAGTTGGATCCCACATGGCCAACTGAGCACAGAGTTCTGAACCCGAGGCTGGAAAACCGCCTGTGTGCTGGGGAAGCCCAGGAGGGATGAGGAATTGGGCAGCCGTCTCCCCTGGGGGTGCTTTCTCACTTTCTGTCTCCCACAGGTTAGCTTTGTCCCACCCTAGGCCCCCACCCCCCAGCCAGGGACACTCTGATCTCGTGGGAGGATGCACACCCCACAGCTGGAGCTGCGTCTGACGCCTGCCTCGTAATCGTGGCCACGGCCTGGGAAGACATGTCCACGTAAGATGAGTCACAGGCACGCAGAAGAGTCCGAGACCCCAGTGACCTCCCAGTGGTACTGTCACGTCCTCTCCTGCCGCGGGTGCTGTGACGCTGGAGGGCTGTGGCCAGTGTCCTGAGGCCAATGTCGGGCAGCCCTCCTGCCTCGGGTTCTGCAGGCAGCACCTGCAGGGACTTTCAGACCAGCCCGGCCAGAGGCTGTCAGGTGGATGTGGCCAGTCTGTACTGCCCCAGCAGAGAAGCCCAGGGGGCACCAAGGCCCCCACTACTGGGCTCCACCCCAGGCCCGCTGTAGCAGTCCCCTCCGGTCACGTGGCAGCGTCCTGATGACTTCTGTGTCCCCAAGACCCAAATAGGAAAAGCAAAACCCTGGTCAAAAGGGGACACTGGGCCCACGTTCAAATGAGGACCTGGCCCTTCAGAGGTGGGGCTCCGGCCTGCCCAGTCCCTCTGGACACTGGCGGCCTCCAGCAGGTGGTTGGATCCATCCCGGGCGCAAGGAGGCCAGACTGCTCAGGGCCAGAG
Organism: Tupaia tana; assembly: GCA_026018925.1. Taxonomy (NCBI): domain Eukaryota; kingdom Metazoa; phylum Chordata; class Mammalia; order Scandentia; family Tupaiidae; genus Tupaia; species Tupaia tana. The sequence goes on from JAKSZU010000010.1 coordinate 85,389,070, forward strand.
TTGGGTGGCACAGCAGGGAGTGCTCCTGACAGGGAGTGTTTGGAGGTGACAAAAGCCACACATCACAGACAGGAGGCAGGCAACCCAAGGGCGTGATGCCCCAGGTCACAGCTGTGCCAGGGAAGGTCCTCGGGTAAGAGCGGGCAATGGCCCCAAGGAAGCTGCTGTGCTAGCAGAGAACTCCAGGCCCAAAGGCCTGAGGACTGCCCCCTGGGGCGGAGAAACCTCACTGCCCAGTCGCCCGGCCACAGGCAGCCCAGGTGACCGGCGTGCCCACGGCCAAGCCTCACAGGCACCCGCCCCAGCCTGGCACTCGCCCCACCATGGCTACACGAGCCCGAGGCGCAGGCTCTGCAGCGCGGGCCTGCAGGATCGGCGTACAGGGCAGCGCTCCGCCTGCCAGCCCGCACGGGCTGCCCCTGCTGCGGCCCGAGGCCCGAACGCGCCACACCACGCGGCCTGCCCCAGCGCGGGGCTCCCTTCCCCGCCCCTGGCCACAAAGCCCTCTTGGGGAGAAGCACCCCGACACGGCCCGAAAGCAGGCTACAGACCTTCCCAGCTGCAAAGGCAGGGACCCAAGGAGATGGGCCGTGGGCTGGGGGTGCGCGGCGGGCAGGGGGCGCTGGGGGCGGGTGACCGCGGTGGGAGGGAGGGCTGCGGCTGGGGACGGAGGGTGAGAATGGAAGAGCGGAGGAGAAGCCACAGGAGCAGGGGTGGAGGCCGAAGGGGGCGGGCTCCTGGCAGGGTGATGAACACCGGGGGGCCTCATGGAAGAGGGGACAGGATAGACAAGGAGGGACGACAGGGGTGGGAGTGCGGCCCAGGGGCGCGGGTCGAGCGCCCGCAGACGCGGGGAGTGGGCTCCGGGGCGCAGGGGGCGGCGCCCCCTTCCCCGCCCCCGGCACGCGCGCAGCTCTCACCCTCTGCCCGCCCGGCCGGCGGAAGCTGCTCCTGCGCCGCCACAGGTGCTCGCGGGCGGCCCAAGATGGAGCCGGAGCCCGAGCCCGAGCCCGAGCCCGAGCCGAGCCCGAGCCGCCGTCTGCGCCGTCCGCCCGGCCCGCGGAGCCAGCGCGGGGAGCGCCGGGGACAGGCGCAGGGGCGGCGGCCCCGCTCACCTGGGCCCGCCCCGCGCCGCCGCCCGCGTCGGCGTCCGCGATCGCCCCCGCCCCCGCCCCGCCCCTCCCCGCCCCTCCCCGCCGCCCGGCCTTCCCGGCCTCGCCCCCACCCGGCCCTGCTGCCCCGCCGCCCAGCGACACCCCGGGCACCTCCTCGCGACCGGCCCGGCCTGCCCCCCCACCCGGGCCACTTCCTCACTCCCGGCTCCCTCGACCACGGGGCGCCCCCTCATCACCCCTGACGCAGGCCGCCCCCCTCCTCACGCCCAGGACACGTATCCTCTGTCTTCCTGTCCCTTCCTCTCCGAATTCTCTGGCCATCCCTATTACGTGAGTCCACCCCTCGAATCCAGGCCTGGTCCCCACTAGCGCCAGTCCTCCTAGTCCAGCCCCCGTGGGTCCCCAAGCCTGGACCCCGCAGTGGCATCCTCTCAGCGTCATGCTCCCAGACCCCAGGCCACCCAGCCCCTGACCCCCTGTCGGCCCACCTGCAGCCTCCCAGCCTCCTCCCCAGCCCGGCTCCTCAAGCCTGGTATTCTGGGTCTTCATCCTCACCCGCATCCCACTCCACCGGCTGCTCCCAACCGCCTAGAGGCCTCCATCTCCCAGCCTGGCCCCTGGGACCCCAACCTCCGTTGTGCCCAACAACCTTGCCGGGAGCCGACCCCACCCAAGCCCGCACCCTGGGCTGCTCTCTGTAGCCCCTGCCGTCCTCCCTGGCCCTCTGCCTCCTCATAATGACCCTGTGATCACCTGGCCCTCCCCTACCCAGCAGGGCCCTGGTCCTCTCAATGTCCCCAGTCTCCAACTGCCCCAGAATGTGGGGGCGCCTAGGTGGGCCCACCAGGACCCCTTCTGCCTGCAAGGAGTCTCTGCATCGGCCCCCAAAGCCTCACGTTGAGAGGAACCCGCAGTGCTTCTGTGCCCTGTCCTACAGAACCGGGGCCCTGTGTCTGCTGCCCCTGTTGGTCCCCATGGCCCTCTGGACTTCCGACCTGCTTGCCCAGGCCTTTGCTGGTGGTCAGCAAGCCTCCCGTCCAGTCCAGTGGCCCCTGAGCCCGCGCCACTTCTGCTGTTCCCCCTGGGGGCCTCAGTCTGCCCGAGAGACTCGGGTTGCCCTCAGTACCCCTTCCCGGGCTCCTAGAGCACTCTCTCAGGTTGACTGACAGCTGCCTGGAAAGGGAGCACCCCGGGCCCCCAGGAATCTGGGTAGAGGCTCCAGGATCTGGCCCCCCCACATGCATGGCTGGCAGGGGGTGGGATGTTTGTGGAGACCACATCCCGCTCTGCCCATGGGCGTTAGCACCCCTGCTCCCCATCTGCAACCCGTCTCACTCATGTTCCCTTTCCAGTGAAGCCAGCTGAGCCCAGGGTGAGCTCCTGGGCTTACACGGGGGCTGGTGCCTCCCGGGAGCCCTCCAGAACCTCACTGTGTATTTCAGGGACGCCCGCAGACGCAGCCAGGCTGATGGCACCATCTGCTTGGCCCCTTGCCAGCTGGTCCCCTTCCACTCGTGGCCTGGCAAGGTGTCTCCCCCAGCTGTGGCAGCTGCCCAGAGAGAGCCCGGGGTGGGGAGCAGACGTGGACTCCTCCACGTCGGCCCTGGCTCTGCTGTCCCACAGCCAAGCAAAGCCGTGCGTCTCTGGGCTCGGTTTCCTCATCTGCAGAGCAGCAGTGGTTACCCCAGCTCCCAGGGCCTGGTGAGAGTGCTGTGTTGCGTGTGCGCATGGCTCTCAGGTGTGTGATGGAGTATTTGGCAAGCTCCTCCGTGTTGGATTGGCTTCTGGAGCTACGAGCCAGCACTGCCCCACGGAGGAAGGAATAGGGGTGTGGGGGTGCTCTGGTAGAGAGAGGCGACTCTGGCCCCAGGACTACAAGGGCCAAGTGCCTTTTTCTTGGCAGGAGGGGGGATAGCTCTTTATTTTTACTTGCCAGAGGGCACGTATGCTCACCGGAGAGAGAGAAGAAAAAGCCAGGAAGCAGCCTGGAGAGGAATGGTCACACCGCAGTCCCCTCGCCTTCTTCTCACCCGCCTTTGTTGATGTTGGACACACACAGACACGCCTGGGGAGTTCTGCAAGCCGCTGACATGCAGTCAGCCACGTGGCATCATGCCACCGGCTGGCCCCCACGTGCAAGCGCGGAGACTCTGAGCCCTGACAGAAGAGCACATGCAGGGTGCGTCAGGAGTTCGGTGGAGCACGCCCGGTGTTGCAGACAGCGTGCAGAGGCGGGCTGCCCCTGTGGGTGCTGTTTCCCAGAAGGTCTGGGCTTCATGGCTCGGTGTGGGCCCCGAGATCGCGGGGTGGATGTGGTCTTCGGGGAAGAGTCGAGGGAGAGAAGGGCTTAGGACCTTGCTGCGAGTGACTGGGTGGCAAAGGACTGAGAAGGAGCAGGCAGGAGGGACAGCAGGAAGTGGACACCGTGGTGACACAGGGCGCTTGGAGCACGCACCCTCGGGAGGTGACAGCCAGAAGCCCCTGCAGGGGTTGAGTGGGCTGCAGCGGAGAACCGAAGCCGTGCGCTTGTGACAGTAGGGAGGAGGAGAGTGACTGGGAAAGCAGTGTCGGGTCAAGAGCAGGGTTTTGCTCGTTTGTTTTTAATTTTTTAGTTCTATTTGTTTGCCTTCTATGCTGCACCATCAAGTCGGTGTCGCTGATTTCAGACAACAGAAAGCACCGCTGGGGGTGGGCTGGAAGACCGCGGGGAGCCCCAGAGCCAGGAGGCTGCAGCCCCCAGCAGCCGGAGGTGGGTGGGTGGTGCCTCGTCACCACGGAAGGAGGGGTCCGGCCCTTTGTCCTTGGAGTGTCTCAGCTCAAGAGCCAAAGTCCCGGGGAGGCTTCTGTTTTCTCCACGCGGGACGTGGGACGTACACGTGCCCTCCGCCGTGGCCTCACACCCCGCACTCCGCTCTCATGGCCCCCTACGTTGGCAGGCATTCTGTTTGGAGATATTTTCAACGTGAAAACATCGACCAGGAGGGCACGAGGTCTGCCGAGAGTCACGGCTGCAGGGTGAGCGTGAGTCTTTCAAGACGGCCCTCATCTTAGATGCAAACGTTCAGCTTCATCCTGTAGACTTGGGCGACAAGTTCTGATTGGTCATAGCTAGGACCCTGTGTGAAGATGACACGCTGGGTGACGGTGAGTACAGCTCCACAGAGGACAGGCCTTCCAGGGCCAAACACCTGAGTATATCATGTAGGGAAGGTGTCCAGGGTCGAGGGAGACGGAACTTCTACTGAAGCAGAGCACCCCTCTCTGCCTGTGTGTCCTACGGGGCTCCTGAGGCTGCAGGGGTGCCAGCGACCTGCACAGATTTGAGGTGGGTTCCAGAGTTCGCCTGCTGATGAAGGAACTGGCCTCCCAGCCTTGCTGCGCAGTCGCCCAGTTGCGGACGTTCAAGCCCAAACGCGGTTGCTGCTGTCCACCCGGTCGGGGGTGCTGGCTCTGTCCACTGTGGATGGACTGGTCTGGACTCAGTGCGAAACCAACTTGCTTATGAAAGACCCAGTGGGATAGCGTAAAATAAAGCTGAAGTTTTGTTCTGTGTATATGACTTTTTAATTAAACTTAAAAAAAAAAGTCCCAGGGGGTGGTGCTCATGTGGCTGAGCTTCGGCCAGGCCCTCTCTTCCCCGACCGATGTGCCTGAGGAACCGCTGACCAAATGCCTCCTGAGGAGCAGCCACTGCCACCAACCCACACACGGAGGTACCTGTCCGCAGGAGGAGGAATGGCGGCTGCGTGGCCACAGCAGGTGCCCACGGCGCGTCAAAACAGAGGGTGCCGTGGCAGCTGTGGAGTAGGACCCCTAGAGAGGAGGGCACAGGAGTGGGCGGGGCCTCACCTAGGCCCCCATGGGCTAAGACCCAGGATGGAGGGGCAGGTGGCTTCTGTGTGTGACGGTGAACAGGAAGGACGGGGGCACTGAGTACAGTCCCTATGTTTGCAGGGACAAATGCTGGCAGCCCCAATCTCCGTCTTCACATCTCTGGATCAGAAACATCCATGAACCCACTCTTACTGACCCTACTTGACAGTCCCAGGCCAGAGGGCCAGCGCCCTTCAGCCGGTCAGTGTCCCCTGCTGTCCCAGGAGAGGGGAGGCACTGCACTGAGGCTGATGGCCTCGCTGCTCCCCAGGAAGGGAGGGTGCCATTGCCAGACCCAGGAAATGATGCTGAGCTCACCGGGGCCCAGCGAGCACTGGGGCAGCTCTGGGAATCTGCAAGGTGTCGGTGTGTCGTCGGTGCCTCAGGAGGAGAGTAAGAGTGCTAACCGAGCTGAACAGTATCTAGTTTTCAGATAAAAAAAAAATCCCTGTAATGCAAGAGGCCCTCTAGCCATAAGATGCGTGGGTGTAAAGGCCGTGACCCCCAGGACCGGGCTGTAACAGATGACCACTGGACACGGCAGGAGAGAGGGAGCGAGGGTTGGTTGGTCTATCCACGGCCACCTGTCCATGACGGTGACTGGAGGCACTTGGGCAGAAAGCCTGCTGGGATTTTGAGGGCCATGCGCTCCTAAAGAGCCCTGAACCTGCCCGGAGTCGTCTCACCAAAGCCGCACCAGCAAGAAGCAGGCTGCCAAAGCCCTGGCCCTAGGAGGGATGTGCCTCGATGCCACCTCAGATGCAGCCATGGGAGACGGCAGATGGAGGGGACTGCAGGGCCAGGAGAAGCCGACGCCCAGGGAAGAGCCCTGGGGACGGGCTGGGCCCAGGGGACTCGCTTCTTTCCCCGGAATTCACGGTTCCTGCCCCCAGGAGCTGATGGCTCATTGCTCCATCTTCCGGCCGGGCCCCACCGTAGTCATCCTGTTTCTGAAGCTGGACCCTGGTGTGATGAGGCGGAGAACTCGTTCAAGAGACTGAGGGCGCAGCACCATAAGGAACCACATCCGGGCCAGCCCGGCACCTAGTGGTGAAGGGAGTCAGATCCACATGGCCACCTGCAGTTCAAGTCCCAGCCCTGGTGGCTTGAAAAATAAGCCAGGTGCAGGTGCATGAGTGCCCCACATCCCAACAGGATGGGGAAGAGGACGGCCGCAGCATGACCACACCTCACTCAGGGTTTCTCGGTCTCTCGCTCGCTCGCTTTCTCTCGTGAGCCCGCATGTCCTCTGGCAATTAAAAAACAGTAATGAAGAACCACATCCAGACCTAGGTGCAGGTGTCCCTCCCCGGATCCCTGGCTCGGGTCAGATGCAGCCCCTGGACGAGACTTGGGGTTGGCTCCCCACCGAGGGGACGCTCTTCACACAGACGATCGGCTGGCCGAAGGGACAGAGCAGGGCTGAAACTGCGAACTGCCCTTTAATGGCCTTCATCTCCCGTGTTCAGAGTCCCTTTGCGCCTGGAGACATGGGAACCACCACTCCCCCCAAAAGTCTACATTTCCTCACATCTTGGAAGCGGTTTGCCCACGGACCTGCCCAGCGGTTTGGAGATTGAGTGGGAGAGATGAAACCTTCTGCCTGGGGAGGCACCCTTCTCCCCTTCGCTGTGCCCACCGGCAGTGAAGGCAGAGGTGACCCGTCTTGCACCATGCAGGGAGCAATGCCCGGACACAGGGCGGCAGCAAGCTGGGAGGCAGCCTGGGCCCCGCAGCTGCCTGCCTGCACACGCGGGGGAGGAACCGTCTGCCTTGCCCAGCCGGCCTAGGGGAAGCCTCTCTCCCAGCGTGCAACCCACACTCCAAAGACTAGCCCCCCGCTCCTACGCCCTGCCCCTGAGCGGGTCATTGCCAGGTCATCGCACCGGGTTACGCCGGCCACGAGATGGTCCAGGACAATCACTTTGGGCCAACGATAAAAAAAATTCTCCAGGAGTCCCGAGAAAGAAACTCACTCTTTCCCAAGCAGATGTGGGGGCTGAGGCTGCTGCCACCTTCTTATACGAAGCCCAGTACTAGAGCCAGCCCCGAGGACAGCCCAGCGAGGAGGTGCAGAGAATGTCATTCGAGCCCTGGGTCCAGCCAAGGCCAAGGCTGGTCTCACCCCTTGACATCTCAGCTAAGGAGGACAGTGTAGTTCCTTTTGGTTAAAATTAGTGTGGGTCGGGGCCAGCAGGCGGCATGGTGGTTAAGGCCGCTGGACTCCACATGACCAGCTGTGTGGCTTGGGTCCCAACCAAAATCCTGAGAGGGGGAAGGAAGAGATGGGATTGCAATGTGGCCATACCCCCTGGGGTGATTTCGAACCCTCCCCCCTCTCTGTCTCTAGTGAGCATAGATTTTGCCCTATGGCAAAAATCTTCACACACACACACACACACACACACACACACGCACACATTGATGTGGGTCAAATTTCTGTCCCTTACTACCAAAAGTGTCCTCCGTGATCATCCATCCGTCCTGGGAGTGTGTGGAGGCCTCGTGGACGGGGCTGCCTGAGACCAGTCTTGAAAGGTGAGCCAGAGGCCACCTGACCTTGTCGGGGAAACAGGTTTGTTGCAAGGATGCCTGGGTTAGAATCACGTTGGGAAGTCCTCGGGAACAGGCCAGACTGCTCCAGAACGCCCCCTTATTCCATCTCTGCGTGCCATCTGTGCCCTGCCGGAGTCCCGTGGCCCACTTCCCTGCTGCCTTCACTCCACCCAGTTCTTCCGACCAACTAGTGCCCTCTACTGGTTCAGAATTTCTGCTGCTTTGAAACCTTGGATTGCCACTGCCCCAGCTCCTCCTGGTGGCATCTCTCGTTTTTCTTTGTTTAAGGTTTTTGCCAAACGGTGCGGTGCGTGTGCTCACCAGAGAGAGGCAGAGACAGTGAGGGGGAAAGTGATGGCCATGCCACAGTCCCTCCTCCTTTTTCCTCCTGGGGCTTTGGGCACGCATGCACATGTACCCGGCATGATTTTTAAGCTGCTAGGTCTGGTACTTGAACTGCAGTCAGCCGTATGGTTACCGTCCAGCGCAGTAACCACTACACCACCTGCTGGCCCCCAGTGGCATCTCTTAGTGCACCTGCCATGCTTCCCCCCTTGCTGTCTCATTCCTGGCAAGTTTCTCAGCTCGCAATTCAAAACCACAAATGCCAGAGGAAAACGCAAGTCCTGGCCAGCTGATCAATTCCGCACCTGGGCCAGGTCCCTCTTCTATCCAGCTGCCACATGGTCCAGCATGTGGCCACCTGCTGTCCCCTCTGCTAGGGCTGTGGGCACAGCAGGCACCGTGATGGCTTCTCTTGTGTGCTACCTAGGATGATGACATCAGTCGTGTTCTTTTGGCCAGGAGGCGGTCAGCCCATGTGACCTGGCTGCAGTACCAAGGGGCCTTTGCTTTGGCTCTTGTGAGTCAAGAGTCCAGGGTAGCCTGTCTTGGCCAGAGCCACAGGCTTAAATAACAACACTCCCCGTCTCTTCCAGCCAGGCCCTCCCTACCTAGTGGCTCTTGGCAACTCCTGGATTATATCCTCCAAAGTCCACGGAACAGTGAGTTGAGAACGGTATCAAGTTTAATGAATTAGCTATTATTGCTGTGGATCCCAACCATGGTTCACAAATTCTGGGTAAGCCGAGGCAGGCCACTGCCCAGCTGCTGAGCGGCACTGAGAACTAAAGCATGGGACGCTCTGGAGGGCCGGTCTGCGTGACTCCTCACCACAGAGTTAGGAAATGAGGCTGTCCAATGTCACAGGCTGAGAATGGGGGAGACGCGGATTCTGTCACCAGGAGAAGTGGGAATGTGTGCCGGACGGCAAAAGCCACGGCAGTTCCCCGCAGGCCACAGCCTCGGCTGCCCGCATCACACGGGCTTCCTCCGGTCAGCACAGCTGGACTGGCCTGCTCAGGATACTGTAATCCCGCTGCACACCACCACGCCCTGCTCGTACCCACGCCACAGAGACGGCCCAGGGCTCAGTGCCCAAGCAGTGGCTGCACACAGCTCCGGGCCCAGCACCTCCGGGTAATGTGCAGGCCTTTTGGAAAGCCCAGAAAGTACTGGAACAAGCACAGCTCTGAGGACCTGGATAGCTGGTCCCATGGGTGACCTCTTCGGAGCTCCACCACTGGGGTAGTAAGTTCCAGCAGGCCTCCAGGTCTGGACTGGTCCGCTCGAGGCCGAGTCTGAAATGAAAGCATCCGACTGGCCTAATGTGCATGCTGCACCCAGCCTGCGACGGGGGAGCAGAGTGCCTGGAGGAACAAGCAGCACGGTTTCTGGGACGACGGTGGGAAGCCAGGGTGCGGGGCCGCCTGGGAAATCCCCACTGCCCGCACCTCTGTTCCTCCACAGAGGAAGGGCCCTTGCTAAGAGCTCGCCACGAGTGCATGGCCAGGCACCAGGCCTGCGTGTGACCTCGGTGAGGTACAAGGGCCCACGTGCTGGGGCTTTGAGGGAGGAGAGGAGTGAGAAGTGAAGCACTCACCGCGTTCCCGTCCTTCGCCTGCCCTTGAACGCCCGTGGGCCCTCCAGAAGAGCACCCGCCCCCGTCCCACATCAGCAAAATCAGTGGAGAAAGATGGGGGACGTCTCACAGCCACAAGCCCCCATGTCCTCCCCCAGCCTCCCCTCTCTCCAAACGCCCCCCACCACCCAGACCTCAGCGTGTCGTCACTCCCGCATGGGGAAGGCCAGTCCAGAGCAGGCCGAAGCCGATCCGTAAGGAGAAGGGGGAGATCACCCACCTGGTCCCCAACTGCGAGGTGTGGTCAGGGGAGAAGGGGTGTGGCCCTGTCTGCTCACCGCTCTGGTCTCACCACGGGAATCAAAAAGAAAGTGACGCTGTTTCCCTCAGCTTTGGCTGCCTACAGACCCTCCGTGGCATTTGCCCACAGCGTCTGCTTCTCCCTCCCACTGCGGGCTGACCGGGGCCAGCTGCCCTCGGCTGGACTCCTCGCCTCTGGGCTCCAGGTTGGGTCTGCACCTGCTCCCCAGACCTTTCTCGAGTCGAGACCCAGCAGCTGCCTGGCCACGCTCCTCCCACCGAGAGGGCCAGAGCCCGAGAGAGCAAGGCCCGCCACACATGTGCTGGCAGCCTCTGCTCACGGCATCGCTGCTAACGTGCCGCTGGTCCAGCAAGTCACACGGACCCAGTACGAAGGGGAGGACACCCCAGCCCTCCCACAGGGAGCTTACGCGTCTCCCTCTTCCTCTCCAGGCCTTTCTGGCTCACCGAGGGCCAGCTGTCCAGCTGAGTCTCGGCCACCTTGGAATCCCCTCTGCCTGTCACCACCCACTGGAGTTGGACGGCTAACCCTTAGGTCTGAACTGGGCTTCTCAACATGCCCAGAACCTGACGTGTCCCAGACTGGAGCTGGGACGGCAGATGCCAAGCCTGGCTCGGCCCTCCTGGCCCCGTGGCCCCAGGCAGCCCCTGGGCTCTGCCTCCCTCACCTCCTGCTTTCCAGGAGAAATTTCTGCAGCGCAGCAGGAGGTGAGGGCTCCCACTGCATCCTGGGCCCTCTCTGGGCCTCCCCACATCACCCTGTCCCACACTCCCTTCACATGGGAGCTCCCAGCACCCAAGACTTGCGTCCATTGGCTCAAGAACACCCGCCAAGAAGAGTGCCTCCTCCCCAGTATGTCCTGACAGTCCTGAGGCTGATCCTGCCGGCTGCTCAGGACCCACCTCCCTCCCGGAACCGTCGCGGTGCAGGAAATGCCATGTGTGAGCAGCAGGCCTGGGGCACTGAAGGCCCACAGAGGCAGGCAGGGTGTGGGGAAAGGAAGGGGCGGGCTGCACAGGGAAGGGATCTGAGAAAAGGCCGGAGGCTGCTGCCGGGGAGGGAAATGGCTTCCAGGTGGGGCAGACGCTGGGCCAGCGGACCGGAGAGCGGAACGCACTCCCTCGCGCTCCCTCTGGGAGGCAGCAGTGAGCCGGGCACAGGCTCCATCCGGCGCTCTGGACCGTTGTCCCCAGCATGGAGCACACTGGAGCCAGCATGGTTCAGTGGGGGACAGAGGGGGTTGCTGCTCCAGCAAGGAGAGGTACTCCCTCCAAGCTCCTCACAGGAAGGGGCTGCAGGAAACGGCCCGAGGCCACCCTAACAGAGCCAGGAAAGAGGCTGCTGCAAAGCTCAGGGGGGTAGTGGGCTTCTCCCTCGCCAAGAGGACCCTGCAGTGCCAGGGAGGAATGTGGGCACGCGTGAGGAACGCCGTCTCCTACACGTGTCTCAGGGTGGCCCCTCTTTCCTAAAGGGTGAGCTATGGGACTTCCTTAGGCAGGGGCTGATTTTTAAGGTTAATTGAAAGTGGCCTTTCTCGTGAATCATCGCTGCACTGAATTATTAATCACCTGCAGGCATTTGCAGGCCTTTAAACTCTCGGACTTCCTGCCGTCCTCCGGGGAAACGCTTCTGCTGTCCTCCGGGGAAACGCTTCTGCCAATGGAAATGTGACTTCCTCATGGCCACGGAAGAGAAAAGCCAGGTCTACCGCTGTTTGCAGATCTCGGCCTCGGGGGACCCAGTAAGGGGCAATATAAGAACACAAGAAGCAGGGCCAGGGCTGTGGCCAGACCCCGGCCACTCTGCTCTACAGGCGTGGCTGCAGGCCAGCCCGGCCCAGCGCCCCAGTGGGCAGAGGGGAGGCAACCACAGTGCTCGTGGCTGCTGACCTGCCTCAAATCACCTCCACAGCAGACAGCCTCGTGGGGCCTGGCATGGGCCCTTCAGCCGGTCAGCAGGGAGGAGGGACTGGGGCCTAGCTGTAGCCCCCCTGGGAGGGCCACAAAACCACTGTGAGCAGTTTCCACGGTCTCCACTGCAGGCTGACTGAGGCAGGGCTCAGTGCCACCCCCACATTCGCTGCACCGCGATGCCCAGAGCACAAGGCACAGGCAGGTGACCCCCTCCTGCTATCTCAGGGTCTCCCGTGGGGCAGAGACCCAGGACGTGGGCTGGCTGATTGTGTGAGGGGCCTGCAGACAGAGTGGGCAAGGGGCGTGCGAGCTGGGCAGCTGTTCCCAGGACAGACAGGAGCTGCCCGACATGAGCCCAGGGAGTGTGGGACGGAGGGCAGTGCTGGCAGAGCCGGGTGGGGCTCTTTCCCCCACCCTGGGGCAAAGCCCTTCATCCGCCATGCGGCACAGCCTGGGCCCCAGGCAGACGCCGGATGCTGGGTTGGGAGGATAAGACACGGCACTGCCCCTGCCTTTATGGGGCCCTGGGCTGCAGGGGAGTGTGGGGTGGGGCAGCAGGCACAGACAGAGCCCCACATCAACATGGCAACCTCAACAGGGCGTGGAAGGTGGGGGGTGATGAGGAGTTTCACGGAGAGGGTGATACTGGGCGTCAGGCTAGAGGGAGGAGCACAGGAGGGGGGAGAGGGGCGCCCCGGCAGGGAGGGGTGGGGTGGGGGGGAGAGCAGCTGACCAGGGGGAGCTTGGAGCATCGGCAGAGCTTCGAGAGCAGGTGCACCAGACGGGCGCTGAGCACTGCAGAGGAACTGGGGCAGGGAACCGGGGTCCAGATGAGTGCGAGCAGGGAGCGGGCTGGAAGACAGCAGCTGGGAGAGGCCGGGTACTGAATCTGAAGAGCCCGGGGGAAGCGGATGCAGTGCCAGGTCTGGGCGAGGGTTGGGGTGATGGACATGGGCAGCAGAAGCTCTGGCAGGACTTGGTGACTTCAGATACGGTGATGGGGAAGGCAGCTGGGGGGGCCCTGCAGAGGCACAGCTGGGGGATGGACTCGCGCCTGGCATTTCCTGACTGGCCACTAGGCCTCCCTTTTCAAAGAGCACCCATAGCCCACCCCACACCCAGAGCACGGCTTGGGCCCAGCCACAGAGGCAGCTGGTGTGGGAGGAGTGCCGTGCCCCATTAGGCGTGGCCAGGTTGGGGCAGGGTGGCTGGGGAGGAGCATGAAGTGGTCAGATGGCTTTGCCAGCGCCCTGGGTCCAGCCCTGGGGCACAGAGCTTCGGGCAGAGTGGGGTGGGGAACACAGACCACCTCTCCAGGGCACAGCGTGGACACTGGACAGCACGAGAATGCCCCAAAGACACCCCCGCCCTGGTCCCTGGGCTGTGAAGAAGCAACCTCACGTGGCAGAAGGAATGCAGGTGGGACTGACTTCACCATGCTGGTGGGGGTGCCCTCAACTACCTGGATGGGCCCGTGTAGCCACAGGGTCCCTAAACCAGAGAGGCAAGAGCAGCTCGTGTGAAATGACCGGGAGTCGAAGCAGAAAATGCTGTGCCCTGGGGGGCAGGGGTGCTTGCCCCTCTAGGAGCGGGAAAAGGCAAGGAAATGGACTCCCCTCTGCCTCCCCTCCGCCCCCCTTCCTGCCCTTTGCCCCCCTCTGTCCCCCTGCCTGCCCCTGCCTCCCTTCTTCCTCCCCTCTGCCCCCCCACCTGCCCTTTGCCCCCCTCTGCCCCTCTCTGCCTCCCCTCTGCCCTCCTCTTCCTGCTCTTTGCCCCCTTCTGTCCCCCTCTGGCTCCCCCTGCCTCCCCTCTGCCTCCAGGAGGAACCGGTCCTGCAGATAGGTCGTGGATGTCTGACCCCCAGCACTGTGAGAATAAATCTGTGCCCTAAACCGCTAACTCTGTGGCCGTCTGTTACAGCCGTATTCCAGTGTGTTCTGTTGTGCTGGTAACTGAGTATCACAGGCTGGGTAATTCATGAAGAATAAGGTTCATTCAGCTCACTGCTTTTGGGGCTCTAGAACCAAGGGGTTTCATCTGGTTAGGATCTTCTTGCTGGTGGGGGCTCTCCCAAGACAGTGCAGGCACCACGCAGCGAGAGGCTTAGGTGTTCCCCCTTTTCATAAAGCCACCATTCAGCCCGCGGTTCCCCGCCCTGCCGACTTTATGTAATTCTAACTTAATTCCAGCAAAAATGGGTTGAGTTTCCACTCTCTTAATACCTTCACGACAGTGACCAATTATCCACACCTGAATTTTGGGAGACACATTCCACCCTAGCAAGCAGTAAAAGGAAACTTACACACACACACGCCTGAGAGGAAAGGTGGGAGCCTGAGAGACGAGTGTGTGTGTGTGTGTGTGTGTGTATGTGTGTGTATGTGTGTGTATGTGTGTGTGTATGTGTGTGTATGTGTGCGTGTGTGTATGTGTGTATGTGTGTGTGTATGTGTGTGTATGTGTGTGTATGTGTGTATGTGTGTGTATGTGTGTGTATGTGTGTATTGTGTATGTGTGTGTATATGTGTGTATGTGTGCGTGTGTGTATGTGTGTGTGTGTGTGTGTGTGTGTGTGTGTGTGTTCCAGGTCCCTTCCTGACACCCCAGGGAAGCACAAGTCAGGGCTGTGAGTCCCCAGACACCACAGGCCCCCTGACAGCTCCCTGGAGGGCAGGGCTGTGGGGGAGAGAGGCAGGTGGAGGGATGCCCTGGCTCTCCCAGGGCTGGAGTTAAAATGGCTCTGGGGAAACAGGCTCAGGGTAAAGAGGGGAGAGAGTCCCGGACCCAGTCCCTGAAGGAGAGTGGCTGCTGCTCCAGACAGGGGCCCTGAGAGCCCCAGACCTGGCCCCCAAAAGCAGGAGGGGCGGTCCCGACTCGGTGACCCAAAGCTCGGGCAGGACCAGCCTGCGGCCTCAGAGCCGGCTCCCACTTGCCCTTCCAGTCCTGGGTAGGCCCAGGGTCCCGGCAGCGGACCAGGCTCTGTCTCTGGCCCACTCCGCCTCCGCCTCTCCCCTCCCGCCTTCCCTCTGAACCCACGTACAGAAGCCTCGAGGTCTCGGACCTCCCTCCCGAGCCTCCCGCGGGGCGCTGTGCCTCCTCCCACTCGTGTCGCCGGGTGGAGCAGAGGAGCACGGGGAGGAGGGGACCCTCGCTCGGGCCTCTCCGTGAAGGCTGCGCTCGTGCTTCGTGCTTCGAGGGGCGCGGGCCCTGCGTTCTGAGAGCCATCACCGTAATGGCGGGGGCTGTGGGGACCGAGGGGCCCCAGGATAACCCTACAGTGACCGGCAGGGCTCGCAGTCTGAGCACCCCTTGGTCCGTTCACCCCAGCGGTGCCGTCGTTAACCCGACCAAGGGAAGGAGCCGGCTGCTGGAGAGAAAGGTCCCGAAGCCACGGCTGGCCCCCCAGGAGGTGCGCGCTCCAGCGTCGCGCTCTCTACGCCGGTGTCTCGTGTACTGGCACCGACGTTTCCTGTCCCTGCCCGGGGCGCTCCGGCAGGCGGCCCGGGGGCCCGGGTCGGGCGGAGATCCGGCCTCGGGTTCGGGAAGGCTCCTGGCACCGGGGTCGCACCGAGCTGGGCCTGGAGGAGGCGCACTGCAGCCGCGGAGGTCCTGCGAGGCCGCCGGGGCGCGTTCCAAGCGCGGGCGCGGCGCGTCTGGGTCGCCGGGTGCCAGCGGGGCGCCCCTGGGGGACGCGGGTCGAGCAGACCGGCGGTGCCCACCTGCCCGCAGCCGCGGGGAGCCCCGGGCGCCCTCCGCACCCGCGCCAGAGCCCCGCCCCGCCCGGAGCCCCGCGGTTTCCGGGGGCGCACAGTCGCTCAGCCCCTCCTGGGCGGAGCCCGGCCTCGGGGCGCTGGGCCCGGCCCCCGCCGTCCACTGCGCGGCTGACCGCGTCGCTGCCCCGCAGCCCCGAGACCGACGGCCGCGCCCTGGGAGCCCGCCTGGAGGTCCCAGCGGGAAACGCGGGACGAGACACCCCATGGCGGGTAAGTGCCCCGAGGGCCGGTCGGAGCAGCCCAAGGCCGGGAAGTGCCCTCGCCCCACACCCAGCCGCAGCGCGGTGGCCCCAAGGCGACCGCATCCAGCGCTCGCCTCCGCCCCCGGGCCCGCTGGGGGTCCCTGCCTGCCAGTGTGGCCTCGGCCGCTCCTGGTGGGGTGCGGGGGTGGAGTGCAGGACGCCCCGCGGCTCTGGACCGGTGCGGAATAGAGTGCGCATCCCGCCTTCTCACCACCCCGCCTAGTCAGGACCCGAACCCTGAGGCCAGGAAGCCCCACCGCACCTAACCCGAGAAGGAGACACCTCCTTTGCCCACTCCCGGAGTCCAGCGACTGGGACCAAGAGTCCCAGAACAAAGCCTCTCAAATCCCCGCAAATGTGGGGGTGCGGTGCCGGCACGAAGGGTCTGTGCTGTTTCTCATGCCGGCGGGCCTTCCCCACCTCTGCCGGACTCCGCCAAGTGAGGGCTCACCCCGTGGAGGCCCACCGAGCTAGGCAGAGGTGTTAGGGAAGGGTGCGGACCCGAGGGGGGCCTCCCGGCGCAGCCCAGGGTCCCATGGGAGAGCTCTGGAAGGAAATCGACAGCATCGGTCCCTTCGGGGCATTCCTCAAGTGCACGGAGACACCCCCAAGCTCACCCAGACGGGGCCCAGGGAAGGTGGAGGGCCCGGGGAGGGCAGGTACAAGGACAAGGTTTCAGCGTTTCCCAGGTCCGGGGCCAGGGGCATTCCAAGGGGAATCTGAGGACCCCAGGGGAAGTGGGCTTCTGCAGAGACCTGGCAGGAGGCCTCCGGCATCTGCCCTCCCCAGCAGGCAGGGATCTGCCAGGAAGTGCTGCTGGCCGGGTATGCTATGGCGCCAGGAGTGGAGGGGGAGCTGGCCTGCGGCAGTCCAGGCAGTCCTGGTGGTCTCTGTCCCCAGAGCAGCTGGCCCCAGTGATTGGGGGCGTGGCAGGGGGGCTGCTGCTGCTGCTGCTGATCGGGGTGAGCTGCTGTCTGTGGAGGAGGCTGTGCGCCACTGTCACCTATGAGGAGCTGCCAGGGACATCAGCCGGGACCCCCACGGCCACCTGTGGTGGGCAGCCACATGCCAGGACTCCATTGAGCAGGTGAGGCAGGGCGCCTGGCCTTGCTCTGCCGCCCCCCTGGGAAGGTCCCCTTGGGTGGGGTGGGAAAGGAAGCCCTGAGGAGCACCCCTCTGGGCCCTCGTGGTCTCCACACTGGGAGCTGTCACAGAGAACCCCCCAAACCTCCCACAAGCCATTAGGCAGGCATTTTGAAGCCCATGTGCCAGCTGAGGAAACGGGCTCAGAGAGGTCAGTGGGAGGTCTGGGTAGCACAGCGACAGAGCAGGGAGGAACCAGCTGGCTGTCCGAGGCTGCGTTCTTCCTCCAACACCCACCGCCTTGGGCAGACAGGGCTGGCTCTCGCTGCGAGTGCGTGTGCGGTGCATGTGCGTGCGTGGCCTAGGGTGGACCCAGAACACGGTGCTCTGGCCTGCTCTGGCTCCGTGCGGCTTCCTGCTGCCTGCCCCCGCTCCCACGCCCCTCCTGCTGAGCACTCGGGCCACACCTCCCACCCGCCACGAATGGATCATCTGTCTGCCTCCGGACAGCCCACCCGACGTCCCGTTCGTGGTGCCCCCTTCCCTGCAAGGCCGAGTCCAGGTGCCCCTGCGCAGAGCAGAGTGGGCCCAGGCCCCGCGGGACAGCTGTCCGTCGCTGGAGCTCCCTCCTTCCACCTCCAGCAGCAAACTTGGTGAGTGCTCCTGCAGGATCAGGGCTCAGGGCCTGCTCAGGTCAGGTGGACCCATCTCTTCCCCGCCCGCTTCCGAAACAGGGATCCAGAAGTGCCCAGTGACCACTCTCTGGGGGCTTTTGTTCTCCAAGTGCTCTCTGCACCCCAGGCCCGTGAAATGCAGCCTCATGCTCGCTTGGTGCTGGTCTCACCATAGCCCTGCCAAAGAGGAACCATCACCCGTTTCACACACTCACCAACCGAGGCCCGGGACGGTGCACAGTGTCTTACAAGGTCACTGCCGCAGCCAGGGTCAGATGTGGCACGGGGACTCATGCGTGCTCAGGCGCAGAGCGAGTGCTGAGTCCGGCTCTAGGCTGAGAGAGCGGCCTGGCAGCAGCTGGGACAGTCCTCTGGCACCCGGACCTTCCTAGGAACCCCACTCATCAGCCTGGCCCTTCTCATTTGAAGAGGGATAAGGCGACTATCACAGAATCATTCTCTAGGCAGCCGGAAAGGGGCCAGGCCAGGTGCTGGGCTCTGCGTCCCTGAAGGCAGACCCTGGCCCCGGGACTGCAGGACACATGTCCACTGACTCCTCTGGACCCTGCTAGGGACCCCTGCCTGGGCTTCAGTGCCCTGCGCTGAGGACGCCAGGGAGCTGCACTGGAGGGGAGGGACGTGCTAACGGGGGCTCAGCAGAGCAAACTGGCCAGGATAGGGAAGGTGGCCAGAGCTGGCCATTGTCCCCCACGCCCCTGCCAGCCTCGGGCCACCAGCCTCCCCAGCCTGTCTGTTGCAGGAGAGGCAGGTGTGGTGGGGACCATCAACCCAGAGCTGTACACGGTGCCAGAGGACACGAGTGAGACAGACTTCCCCGATGGCTGTCTGGGGCGGCTGTGGTTCTGGGTGGAGTACCAGCAGGAGGCCGAGCGGCTGCTGGTGGGCCTGGTCAAGGCGCGTCGGCTCCGCGCCCCCACGGACACCTGCAGCACTGTGGTGAGGCTGCACCTGCTGCCCGACGAGCGGCGCGTCCTCCACACCAAGACCAAGCGCAGAGCCTCCAGCCCCCAGTTCGAGGAACACTTCATCTTCCAGGTACAGCCTCTGAAGCGGGTGACCAGTGCCCACGCCCTGCCCCCGGCATCTTGGGAAGGAGCAGACTTTGTGCAGGTGTCCAGTGACCACCACCCCCAGGACCCTTGGTGCCGCCCACTCTGCTTTACCCAGCTGCCCTGGCAATGGAGAGGGCAGGGGTCAGGGCTGGTGGGGTAGGGGTGCGGGGAGGGGAAGGCGGCTGGATTCTGTCCTGCCTGCCATTGTCAGGATGTGACGGAGCACCAGGCCTGGCTGTCCAGCTCAGAAGTACCTCCAGGCCCTGGGGCGGGGCGGGGGGCCAGGAGCTGTGCTTGCTGTCTGAGGCCAGCGCAGGCCGAGAGCTGTCCTGGGGCAGGTTTGGGGCCTTCGCTGCCCTTGGGCTTCAGCTCAGACCTGGAGGCAGAGAGGCTGGCAGGGCATCGAGCCAGGCTCCCAACAGGGGCCTGGGAGCCTCAGCAGGTGACCAGGGGTCCTTGACGGAAGCCGGCAATCAAGAGCCGGGGAGGGCCTTGGACAAACATGTTCTCGAGAGCTGGGTGGCACCAGGCCCCGGGTGAGGAGGGGCCAGGCTGCTGCCAGGAAGGTCTGATTGCTGAGGCCAGAGTTCCTGCCTCTTGTGGGGAGGCGGAAACGCAGATGGCCCGGCCTGGGCCTGGGCCTGCTGCAGCCGGGCCGTGAGAAGTCCAGGGAGCCTCTCTTCTCCACCATCAGACCGCGGCGAGCAGCTTTGTCAACCCACACGGTCACCGTCATGTCTGAGGTCTTACTGCCCCCCGCCAGCTCACTCCCCTCGATCCTGGTCCCTCTGTGTCTGAAGGGGAGGAGAGGAGAAGAGAATCCACGCTCATTGGCTGTCTGCCATGGGCCAGGCGGTGCGGTTGGGGTTAACAACCGGAGAGGAAAACTCGTCATCCATTTTACAGGGAGGGGCTCGGTCTCACTCGGAGGGGCTCCGTGCCCCACACGTCCCGGCTGCATGCACCTGTGATTGCCTGGAGTTCTCCTCAAGCACCGTCTGATTCATGGGCTGGGGTGGGCCCAGCTCCTGCATGTCTAGGCAGGCCCTGGGGTGGTGACACTGCTGACCCAGGGACACTCCGTGGCAAGGCTCCACACACACGGTCCTGCTTCCTGGGGGACCTGGCCCACCCCGTGCCTGAGTTTGGGCGCTGTGGGTGGGGGGAGGGGAAGAAGGATTCGGTCCTGCCCAGGATTAAATGCCCTGCCACCATCCCCTCCCCCATGCCTGCCCTTGGCCGGTCCTCACCTCTCCCCCCAGGTGTCCAGCAGGAGTGTCACCCAGAGGGTGCTGAGATTCTCAGTGTACCACGTGGACAGGCAGAGAAGGCACCAGTTCCTGGGCCAGGTGCTCTTCCCCCTGAAGAGCGAGACCCTGGCGGGCGACTGCCGGCGCGTCATCTGGAGAGACCTGGAGGCTGAGAGCCTGGAGGTAAGTCAGGGTCACCTGTCATAGCCTGCGGGTGTCGGCACTGTGGGGACAGCCAGCAGGTCCAGGGGAGCTCGGCCCCCAGCATGTTGCCTGGGACCCACAGAGAGGCCTGGAGGTGGCCCCGGCCCCAAGCCACACAGGCTGCTGGGGGCTGGAGCTGCCGCTGGGCAGGGAGGGGCACCAGAGGCCCTGTGGCACTGGCCCTTGTAACCCCCAGAGCCACCTGAAAAACCCACCTTGGGATGTCATCCAGGTCAGACGGCCATGAAGACTAACCGGGAAGGGGCCAGCCACATTCTCACCATTCTCAGCCCCAGGAGCACCGGGGTGGCTCCAGCAGCTGGGGAACCCCCTGAGCTCTGCCCGTGTCACTGCTCAGGTCCCTCTAACACTCCACACCCCAGCTCACCACCAGAGGAGACCCCGTGGTGTGTCATGTGTGCCCCATGCCTGAAGGCTAGGGGACGGAGGGAGGCCTTGAGAGCCCTGTGGCCCCTCCGCCCCGGCCAGAGTGCTAAGGGAGCCACCTTCTTCTCGGCCTCCCCAGCCGCCCTCGGAGTTCGGGGACCTGCAGTTCTGCCTCAGCTACAACAGCTACCTGAGCCGCCTGACGGTGGTCGTGCTCCGTGCCCGGGGCCTCCAGCTCCGGAACGACAGGGGCGTTGTCAGTGAGTCCCCTTCCTGCTCCTCTGGGCAGGTCCTGCAGTGCGCTGGGGGCCGGGGCCAGGGGCCGGGTCTCACCTCCCAGCCGTCCAGGCTCTGCTCACATTGCCCATCATGGACGCTCACCACCCTGTGGGACGGGCCCTCCCTCCGCACACAGCTCTGGCGTGAAAGGCCTCTTCTGTGCTGAGCCCGAGGCTGCCCCGGCCTTGGCCCACCCCGCGCGGTCCCCAGCCAGGCAGTGGCTGTCAGTCACCTGCTGGTCTTCGCATTCGGGTCACCGGGAACCAATGGGACTCAGAACTTCCGCCTGGGACCCCAAATCCACCTGAGTCCCACCTCCCAAATCTTAGCCCTCTGAACCTTAGCCCCCCTGGAGGCATTTAAGGACCTTGCTGGCAGCCTGCCCAGTAGGCAGGGCTGGGTGCGAGGTGCCAGGTCCTGGGGAACACCCTTGCTAGGGCGTGTCCCAAGCCAGGAGGCAGGAAAGGGCAGGGAGCGAGCTCGAGGCGGTCCACTAATCAGCCGTTTCCTCTCGGCCCGCTCTCTGGCCACGGTGGCTGCGAGCCATGGGGACCTGGCGCCTGGGTGGGGTGTGCGCCCTCTGAGCCAGACCTGGCACGGGGAGGGGCTGGCCCCCTGCCTGCCTCTCCCAGCCCACCGTGCATCCTGTTCCCCAGGTGTGCTCATCAAAGTGTCTCTGATGAATCACAACAAGTTTGTCAAGTGCAAAAGGACTTCGGCTGTGCTGGGCTCCGCCAACCCCGTGTACAACGAGACCTTCAGCTTCAAGGCCACCGCCACGGAGCTGGACACCGCCAGCCTCAGCTTGATGGTGCTGCAGAGTGCAGAAGGCGACAGTAAGGCTGTCCCTTCCCCCGGGCTGTTGGGCTGACAGGCAAAGAAGGGGTGTCCTGACCTCTGAAGGAGTTGCACGGTCTCTGTGCTCTGGCCAGGAAACCAGGCTCAGAGAGGCTGCGATGCTCGCCAGCATGAGTCCCGCTGCTCCCTGTCCACGGTGCCCTAGACAGAGTTAGGGAGGCCTCTGCCCACCGGGCCGGTCGCCGCACGTGCCTGAAGGTAGCCCAGGCCGTGGGCCCTGTGCCCTGTGCTCGTGCCTTCCCAACGAGCCCTCAGGGTTCCATCCGGTTCTCCTGCACTGCCCCAACCCAGAGGCCACTGCCACTGCCAGGACAGCAGAGCTGCTGGCCACGGACACGGGTCGGCGTCAGCACCCCACAGAGGCGCTGGTGGGCCGAGGGCACTGCTGGAGGGTCGCACGAGGGGCAGCCTTCCTTCTGCTGGGGCCCTTTCCTCCCTTGGCTTTGCCGTGAGGCCAGCTTGCTATGGCCCTCCAGGAGGGTGAGGGCAGAGTGGGCGGCCCCGAGGGCCAGGCTCTCCACTCAGGCTCCCCTCCCCCGACACCTGCTGAGGACACAGTGGCCCTTCCAGCTCCTGAGCCAAGTCAAGGTCCTTTGGGAGCTGTCAGCTCATACTCGGGAGGGGGAGGAGAGAGGGAAGGGGAGGGAGAGAGGGAGGTATCACTGAGACGGTGCCGGGGACCTGGCTTCCGCGCTCAAGGGCCTCCTGGTGCTCCCCTCCCTGCAGAGAGCCTCCAGCTGGGCCGGGTGGTGGTGGGCCCCTACATGTACGCCCGCGGCAAGGAGCTGGAGCACTGGGACGCCATGCTGAGCAAGCCCAAGGAGCTGGTGAAGCGCTGGCATGCGCTCAGCTGTCCCACCGAGCCCTGACCGGCCCCAGGACGGGCCCGCCATGCTCACAGGTGTGCATGACAGCCACAAACATCACCAGGCTGCCAGGCTGGCCAAGCAGAGGGAGTGAGTGCTGCTGTGCAGGGCAGAAGGGGACAAGGAAGGCCTGGCCCGCCAGCGTCTGTGGCCAGGGGACATTCCCAGCACGCCTCACTTCCTGACCTGTGGGGCTGCCTGGGCTTGGAATCCTGGCTTCTGCTCGTCACAGCCCTGACCTGGACCAGAATCTCGGGTGCTCAGAAGGAATGCACTGTTCAGTGACAGCATGGCTGTCTGTGCCGGATGGAAGTGCAGAGGGAACGGGCGTGGCCATCCTGGAACGCTGATGTGCTGACGCTAACCCACGCTCTGCCTTCTGCCTGCCGGGGAAGACGCTGCTCTGCAGGGTAACAGAATAACGGAGGAGGCAGTGAGCAGCCCGCTCAGGTACCACGCAGTGGACGGGCTGGCAAGGCAAGGTCGTGCCACAAGGTTCTCCCTGGGTCTATGGCAGATCCCACCCACATCAGGCCAAGTCTCACCTACGGCCCACCCCAGAGTCCAGAACCTCACACCCCATCTTGCAGGCGTCCTGCTGCTGGTGTCGGTGGGCCCGTGATTAACACAGATCAGTTCCTGGGGGTCTTGCACTTGGGGTTGGAAGCAGTGAAAGCACTTCCCAGGCCATGAGCTTCTCCTGTAAACCTCTGGACTCCAGTGTGACCACTGTGCGGTGGTAGGTGTCAGTGAAACACTCGAAGGTGGCATTTCCCACAGCTGCCAGTTCACCTCCCGGTTGGGACACCCCGGCTGAAGAGAAGCCACGTTTGTCACTAGGACTGTAACAGGTGTTTGTGTTTGCATCCCCGTGGAGGAGTCTGCAGGGAAGGCTCTGTCCCCACATGACTAAGACAAAACTCTGAGCCAGCAACTCTCTTTTCATACACAGTGAAGCAGTAAGAGTAAGAGAAGGTGGTGACTACTATGCTGAGATTATGCCTCTTCAGTTTCACCTCTGAGCTCTGTCAATGCACAAATGCAAGGTTAGCTTGGCAGTTGTCTGTAGGGGCAGAATATCTTGTGTTTGCTTTTCCTCACCTATTTCACTTCACAGTTTCAAGTTATCCACAAAGCTGCAGCGCCTAGTGGCTTCATAGCATGTACGTAGCATGCACATAGTAGGAGTCCTCTGCATAATCACAGAGCAGACTACTGAAATGGAGCTGGCAGTCCGACAGGTGTCAACCACCTCCACATTCTAGGTGAGATCCATTGCCAGCAGCGGCCTTTCTAGGGCCACTTAGAAAAGTCAGTTAATGTCTTCTTTAAAGGACAGAGTGAACTGCTGTAGCCAACTCATTTCTGAAAAGTCGAAATGGCAAGAGATTAGCAAGTTCTCTGCTCTGATAGGGAAAAAGAAGGGTTGCCCCCCTGGATTGGCCTCTGCCTACAGATGTGGTCAGTGCAAGAAATACCCTCAAGCTTCCCATGGACCAGAGAGCTGGCCTAGATTGTCTCAGATCTTGTCCACAAGATGTCTCTGGAAGAAAGGAGCCCTTTGCATTTCCATAAAATATGTTGGAACCACTGGGTCAATTTCCTAAAAATAAAATGTTTAGAATTTGATTGGGTTTCATTGACTTTGAAAATCATTTGGGGCACCGACATGGTCACAATATTGAATCTTCCAGTTCATGAACATGGTATATCTTGTTCTTTCTTTAGATCTTTTATAAGTTTCTTAAAACTGTTTTGTGTTTTTCAGCAAAATGTTTTTGCACATCTTTCATTAGATTTATTCTTAGGTGTATTATATTTGTTTGTTGCTAGCATATACAAACTTTATTGCTACAAAAGGGTCTTGACTTCATATCTGTTGCATGACCTTGCTAAATTCATTTATATTGTAACAGATTACAGATTCTTGTATATAACCATGTCCTTTCAACGACAGTTTCATTTTTTTTTCTTTTCTCAGATGTTTTGCCTTATCTCTTACTATATTGCAGGAATTGAGAAATTCCACAAGTATTTTTTATTCTCTCCTGCATTTCTGTAATTCTATCTTAGGTGAGTTCCTTCTACCTAAAGAGCTCCCTTTAATATTTTTTTTAGCAGAGAAGTTCTGAAAGTGGAATTTCTCAATTTTTGAAGAAACATCTATTTCAAACCCTTTTTTTGTTTGTTTGTTTTTAAGAGAGATTTTTGCTATAGGGTGGATGTGCTCATCAGAGAGACAGGAAGAGACAGAGAGGAAGAAATCATCCCCAAGGGGGAATGGCCATGCTGCAGCCTTATCCGCCATTCTTTTCTCAGGATTTTGGGCATGTACACACACCTGGCATGAGTTTCAAGCTGCCAGGTCTGGCACTCGAACTGCAGTTGACTACATGAGAGTCCAGCTCCTTAACCACTACACTTTGATATATTTTTAATACTCTGTCTCTGTTCTTCAGCCTAGAGTGTTTATACTGCCCTATGGTACAGTTCAATAAATCTTTCCTTTGTTAAGTCTAATTGCAGCTAGCCCATATGCTGTTGTTTCAATTTCATATTTCTCAGTTCTAAATTTCTATTTCATTCCTTTGTAAAGTTTCTAGTCCTTTAATGAAAGTTTCTATTTTATCAATCGACTCTGTGTCTGATAACACCACACCTGGGTCCCTAGTGTGTCAGTATGTTCTTCCCTCTTGTCCTTATTTCTGTGCTCGATAATTAATTGTTGAATGCTGACCATTAGATAATTAGAGATGGGGCCAGCCAGTAGCATGGTGGTTAAGGCATCTGATCCCACAGTTCAAATCTTGAACCTGGTGGCTTATGAAAGATGCCGGGCCTATGTGTGTGCATGCCCAGAGTCCCAAGAGTCGAATGGAGTAGAAAGAACTGTGGCATGGCTATCTCCCCTGAGAGGTGCTTTCTTACCTCTCCCTCCCCATCTCTCTCCTGTGAGCATGTGCACCCACTAATGAATTTTTTAAAAAAGATAGTGGCTCCAGAGACATTATTTATCTGTTTAGAAGGCATCATACTGTCTTTCTCCAGAGCATTTACTATGTCTCTGGCAGGCAGAAGGAATGGGAAGAGGTCACCTTAATCCAATTAGAACTGAACTCATCAGGGTCTGGGCTGTAGTTTTATAGGGCTTTGTCTGCAGCCCTGGCTTGCCCTGTTTCTAGAGTGTAGTCTTCCAAGGATCCCAGCCGAGAGCCTGATGTGATCACTAGGCAATTCTTCCTTGGAGGATACCAAGCTCCATTTTTGTAAACACTCATTTATTTATTTACCTATTTATTTGTTGTAATTTTCAGCCCGCCAGGCCTGGAATTTGAGCCACAGTCGGCCATGTGGGAGTCCAGCACCTCAACCACCACACCAGCTGCTGCCTTAGGTGAGCTCCCATTTTTATCTCACTAGTATCATGATGATGCCAGAAACTACCTTCCATTGGCCTTCTGCTTAGCTTAACAATTCATCAAATGCTTTAAAAAAAAAGTATCAGAATTACTCTGTGTCTCCCTTCTCTCCGACATCTTCGACCCTCCAGGCCCGGCTGCCTTGGCAACCTCACTCTCCAGTTTCTTGTCACTCAATCTCCAGAGACCCTCTGCCTTTTCTGCCTCTGAGCTGTGGCCCTGGACCCAAAGTCTCAGCCTCTTAAAGACAATAAGCGAATTTCCTGAAGGGAAGCTGGGCTCACAGTGCAGCTCGCCTGCTGTGTTTTCCTTCTGAGCTCACAGCCTCCAGATGCTCCTCAGCTTGGCAACATTTCAGCAACTTCTAAAAGAGCTTTTCTGTTTTGTATTTGTCCTTTCCAGTTGTTCTTGGCATGAACACTGGTCTCCCTCAAAAGAAAAAGAATTATTTTCTCAGAATTCTTTTCCCAGCCTTCCTAAGATCTGTGTAATCTATTTCCCTGTATTAAAACATCACTCTTTGCAAAGAATTCTCAACAAAGACTGATTTTATACAGGAAAGTAGATCACACAGTCCTTGAGAGGACTAGTGAAGCCAAAGAGGGAACAGGTGCTTGTATCAGTCAGCTATTTTGCTAGTGGTGCGTAACAATCACGACTTCTCAGTGGCATGCTAAAATGAGCATTCATGATTCATACATCTGGTCAGCAGGGGTGCGGGCTGCTCTAGGGTGGGCAACTCACTTTCAAGCTGTGGCTCTGGCTGGGCTTGGCTTCTCACCCAGGCCTGCTCCCTACTTGTTTATTCTTACCACAGGCTGAAGGGGCAGCAGCTACCCAGGAAAAGTCCTCTCCATGGTGAAGGCAGAAACAGAGGGCAACCCTCAATGTGCAAATGTGTTTCCACCTTCTGCTTGTGTTGTGTCACCTCATATCCCATTGTCCTGCTATTACATGGACCTCGCCCATGAACACTTCTGCACACGTGCATCCGTGCGCACGCACATTCATTCTGGGAGGAGGGTGGCCTCAGAAGTGTTGACAGGTCATAGGGTTTGCACATCTTCCAAGTTAATGGGTGAAACCAAACCTTTCTCCAAAGTAGGCGGACCGGCGTGTAGTCTCGCAGGCAGCTGGGAGGGAATGAGGGTCCCTACTGTCCAGCCCGCAGCCACACCTTGTGGGTCGGCCGTTCATTTTAGTACCTTCATCTAACTTGCATTCCCTTGATGATTGAGATAAATTTTAATTTTTTTTTTTCTTTTTTTTTTTTTTTTTGGAGAGATTTTTCACTATAGGGCGCGTGCGCTCGCCAGACAGACAGAGAGAGACAGAGAGATAGAAAGCGAGAAATCACCCCCCAGGGGGGATGGTCACGCCGCAATCCCTTCTCCTCCATTCTCCTCTTGGGATCTTGGGCACGCACGCACACGCGCCCGGCGTGAGTTTTAAGCCACCGGGTCCGGGACGCGAACCGCGGTCGACTACGTGGGAGTCCAGCGACATAGCCATTACGCTAACTGCTGGTTCCCCAATTTTAATTTTTTTTTATTGCCAGAGGGTACATGCACTTGCCAGAGAGAGAAAAATATAGAGAGGGAATAAGCACCCTCTGATAGGGCATGGTCACCTCAATCCCTTCTCATCTCCATCCTGTTGAGATTTGGGATGTGTTCACACATGGGCCCAGCATGTCCTATTCAAGCTGCCTGGGCTGAGATTCAAACCGCAGTCAGCCTGCTGTGCGCGACCAGCCTCTTCACCGCTCGGCCACAGGGCAAGCCCCAGACAGCTCTGCATAATGCTAACTGGTCCGTCCTGTGGGCTCCTTCCTCGTGAAGTGCCTCTTTGTGGCTCTTGCCTTTTTTTTTTGGCTCCCTATTGGGATATTTGTGGTCTTCTTACTTGGAGATGTTCATTTCATGTATACAGATTACACGTGTTTTTCTTATTCTGTGTTTTTTAATATCTAATATATTTTCTGGATGATAATCTACTGCCGTTTTGTGGCTTTTTAAATTTTTTTAAGAGAGATTTTTGCTACAGGGCAAATGCACGCGCCAGAGAGACAGAGACAGACAGAAAGTGAGAAATCACACACACACACACACACACGGCGGATGGCCACACTGCAATCCTTTCGGGATCTTGGGCACGTGCTCACAAATGCCTGGTGTGAGGTTTAAGCCCCTGGTCCGATACTCAACCGCAGTCAACTACATGGGAGCCCAGCAACATAATCCTTACGCCCTCTGCTGGTCCCTGCGGCTTTCTTTTTAATGTTAATATTGTTAAATGAGACCGTCTTTTGTATTAGAGCTTTCCGGTTCCTGTTAAGTCCTCCCATCCCTGATCACGCAGTCTCCTACACCATTTTCTGGGAACGTTAGTATTTTGCCTCTCACAGCCCAAATCCACTTGACATCAGCATTTATTTAAGTTATGACGTGGGACTTTTCTTTTTTCCCCCATAAAGATACCCAATCATCCCGGCACCACCCACTGGTCTAAGGTAGCCCCCAGGCCCTCCACTGGTCCCTGTGGCTGGGCCTTGCCGGCCCTTCTGCCTCTGCTGGGCTCCCTTTGCTGCTGCTGAGTGGCTGACGCCCTGAGGAGCGCCTCGCTAACTGGGCACTCCGCATTTTCACAGGGATTTACAATCAGCTTGCTAAGGCCCTCCCACTCCCTCTAAAAGCAGGCCTATTGTGATTTTGACTGGGATGGAATTGAGGTTATAAATCACTTCAGGGGAGAACTGCTGTCTTTAAAATACTGAGTCCTCTAATCAGCCAACCCTGTGTCTAAACGACGTTTGTAGTGTGCCGTGGAAGGGCTTTGTATCTTGTTCATTAAAGGAGTCTCTAGACATCTGATTTTTTAATGCTATTGTAATTGTATTTTTTTAATCTTCTCAGTCACGGTAATATATGGAAATAAAGTTAATTTTCTTATTTCGACCTTAACCTCAGTACCTCTTATCATTAATCTGTATAGCCTTTTGAGCTTTTAGTATACATGATCATAGTTTTCTGTCTTAGTTCTGATCTTTTTATTTTTCTTCAGGTTTTTGCTATAGAGTACTTGCACTTGCCAGAGAGAGACAGAGAGAGGGAAAGTGAGAAATCATGCCCCAGGTGATATGGCCATGCCCCATCGCTTCTCCTCCATTCTCTTCTCAGGATTTTGGACACACACACACATGAACCCCCGTGACTCTCAAGCCGCTGGGCTGGAGACTTGAGGTTGACCTTCTGGGACCCAGTCACCTCAACCTCGGCGCCACCTGCTGGCCGCATTGTGAGACACGTTTTAAAGCCGGAAGCAAAAGTCCCGTTGTCCATTTATTTCAAAAGACACATCATTTCATCATTGCAGTACTTCTTCCTAGAACGCGGACGATGTCTTCATCTGGCTCAGGAAGGGCGCAGCTCCGCACTGCTCGCTGGCAGCCGCAAGTCCAGTAGGGAGAACTCCTGCCGCAGCGGGCAGCTGTTCTCGTCCAACACAAAAAGGCTCTGGATCCTCAGCACGCAAGGCTCTCCGCCGACCGCCAGCAAGGAGTGTAGCAGGTCCGCTGCCACCAAGCCATAGGTGACCTCCGAGGACGGCACTGGGAAGGTCAGAAGAGACGCACGCTCAGGGCCTCCTGCAGCCCACAGACGCCCACGAAGGGGTGTCCTCGTTCCCACACGTCGAGTCTCACCACGCTCACGGTCTCTCGCAGGCCCTGGCAGAGGCCGCAGCTGCAGGCACTCAGGGCGGCGCAGCCCCGGCACAGAGGGCAGCTGCAGACGCCTGTCCGGCCCGCAGCGGCTCTGGCGTGGCAGCCGTCGGCTTCGTAAAGCCATTCAGTAAGGAGCTGGGACTAAGGTTTTCCTCAATTAAGACGGAGACAAAAAGGGCACCCCGTAGCAGAAAGCCCCCCAGTTTACTATATGGCATGTTCTTATGAGAGAGAGAAGGTGAGAAATCACCCCGGGGGGAAGGGGCCGGCTACACCACATCCCTCTCCTCCACTCCTGGAATGTGGGGCTCTCACCCAGCCTGTTTCTCAAGCCACCCAGTCTGGGACTGGAACTGCCGGGTAGGCCATGCAGAATTCAGCTGCCGTAACCTCTGTACCACTGCTTGCCCCAGGAAAGTACTCTTCCACCTGCCCAAAGCCATGCTTTAATCACAGCTGCAGACACACACATTTGCTTTTTTATATCAAAGACCCTGAATCAGCTACTTAATGAATATCAAGTCACTCAAACAACGAGGCTGAGACTGCAGGTAGCTCAGGCGTCTTACTTGCAGCGGCCTGTACCCTTCCCTTCACTTCGCTGGGAGTCTGAGGCTGATGAGGACAGGTCTGGTCATCTGACAAAGGGACCGGCTTCCCCTGGTCCCAGTGCCAGCCTGCCCCATGGCGCCTCGCTCTCGGGGCCGCACGCTCACTCACTTGACTGTCGTAAACCAGGTCCGCGTGTGGCTGCGTAGCAGCCAGAACCAGGCCCAGGAGCCGCGGGCTTCCCCGCAGGTCGTGTTCTGCACGAGGACGCACGCAGAGCACACCCCCCCCTGCACAGGCCCGGCTGTCCCCAGCCGAGTGTGCTTCTGCCCGCACAGGGACAGGAGAGCCCGCGGCTCACAGCACCTGCTCTCGGCCCCAGGAGGGAGGCCCCAGGAGCGCCCTGGACAGTGTGGGCGCGTTACCTATGGCGCTGCGCAGGCGGTCTGCAGGGATGTGGAGAAGCAGCTTCTCGACCAGCTCCGGCCCCACGCTGACGATGACGTCGTGCCTCCCGTCGCGCACGGTCATGACAGCTGGCCTACGGAAGCGACAACAGCACACGACTTTGACTTTCAACTAGACTTCGAAGGAGAGCAATGCGTGAGTGGAATCCAAGGCTGGAATCACAGGACCCAGGTGGGGCTCGTTTCCGCCCTGACACAACCCTGCGTATTCTGAAAACAAAAGCTTTAAAACAGTTTTCAAATGGTACGTGGATCCATTTATTTTTCCCGTCTTATTTTAAAATTTCAGATCTAATATAAGAAAAGATACTTCGTTTTACACTATCATGTACATTCTTTTTAGAAATAAAAATAAAGGTGAAGATCACAGTTTCAAGTTACTTTTTCCCCTGGATTTTTTCCTACCCAAAATAAACCAGTTTCCGTTTCAGTAAAAAGGGGTCTGAGTAAGCCTCTGTGCCCTGCACTGTGAGACCAAAGCAGCGTGAAGGAACGCGCCGTAAGGCTCGGGAAGGGGCGGCACGGCAGGCTCGGGGACTCAGCGTGAGCTATGCCATCTGCCCGTGGACTTGGAAAGAGAGGGACAGAGCCAGGGACTTCAAAAAGTTAGTGGGAAAATGCAGTAAAGTACAAGCTTATTTTGGTACCAAAAAACCCTGAAATTTAGCGCAATTTTTTCATAATAGGCACTTTTATGGATTGTTTTTCCAGTTTTGCTCTAGGGCCTGTGCACTCGCTGGAGAGAGAGGAAGAGAGAGAGAAAGTGAGAAATCGTCCCCCAAGGGCGATGGCCATGCTGCAATCCCTTCTCTTCTAGTCTGTTCTTGGGATTTGGGGCACACACACACGCACCCGGCGTGAGTTTTAAGCCGCCAGGTCTGGGACTACCACGGTCGACTACGTGGGAGTGCAGTGACGTAACCATTACGCCGTCTGCTGGTCCCTGAATGCTGTTCTTACTTCATTTTGTAAAAATTACTTTTATTGGGGCATGGAAAACTCATGATGCATTTTGCATAGAAAAACAGAAAAATGTGTCCTGCCTCTTCCAATGACTCAGTGAAAGAGGCAGTGCATGGCACGGCTAAGATGCCGACGGGGGTGCCTGTCTCTCTCTCTCTTCAGTGAGCACCCATGCCCTATAGCAAACATCTCTCTTAAAAATGCTGATATTCGGAGACTGACTCTGGTGGCCCTGGGCCACTTCCTCTGTTCCCTCTCCACCTTCCCCAGGCACTCTCTACCCCCCCATCCTTTACTTTGTGAACACAGATGAGCCGTTACGTGATGTGGACCTTCTCAGCACTGGGTGAACTCTGTGGATGAGACAGGTGTAGTTTCTTCACTCAGGAAACTTCAGTGTTTAATGGGATAGGAAGAAAATAAGCTTTTTGGCAATGATGCCAAGATGATTCAATGAGGAGAGAACAATCTCTTTTTTTCTTAAAGGAATTATTTTATTTAATTTTATTTATTTATTTAATTTGACCACAGAGGGACAGAGTAAGAGAAAGAGGGAGATAAAGTGAGAAAACAAGTCACCAGGTCCAGGACTCGAACCATGATTGGCCATGTGGGAGTCCAGTGCCCTTAACCACCATGCCACCTGCTGGCCCTAAGAGAGAATCATCTTTTCTTTCTTTCTTTCTTTTTTTTTTTTTTTTTTTTGGAGAGGTTTTTGCTATAGAGCACGTGCACTAGCCAGGAAGACAAAGAGAAGGGTTAAATCGCCACGACCGACTCAGTGACGACCCCCCTCAGCGCGGGCAGCAAGAAGAAAGCCAGGGAGAGTGCCGCAAGAAAGCAGAGGAAGGCGACTGCCCGCGTGTGGAACAGAGCCGGTCAGACTGCAGGGGCTGCGCGGACCGGGTCAGCAGGGGCTCCCATGCCTGGGCGGCTCCACCTGCATGTCCACGGAGACCTGGACAGGCCCGCAGTAGGATCGTTTAGGACAGCCAGGACGTGGCCATCAGCGATGGCCGCCCACGCTGAGCTCTGCGCCATGTCGGGGTGAATGCTGCCACGGGGCAAGCCCGCAGACAGGGCGGACAGGAAAGGCGCGGTCAGGCAGGCCGCACACGACCCCACCCCACTCCCGGCGGGGTCCGGGCAGGCAGACCCACAGGGCTGAGGCAGACCCGCGTGCCAGTTAGGGCGGGAGCCAGAGGGACGGCTAGTGGGCGAAGGGCTCTGGGGAGCCGTGTGATAACCGTCCTGGGCCACTCCCCGACACCTGCACAGCGGGGGGAGCACGCGGACACCGCTGGCCCGACTTGGGGTTCATCTGATGGTCTGCACATTTTGTTTCAGTGAAAACGTTTTTCACTAAAGACAGCTAACCTGCACCTAACCACCTACGGGGTGCAGCAGGGGCACGCGGGCACTGTCGCAGGGGTCCCAGGGCTGGGCACGGCCTCTCAGAAGTGGCATGAAGGCCAGGGCACCAAGCAGCGGCCTGCACCCTGGGGAGGAGCAAGAACCTGCGAGAAAGTCCTCTGGGAACACCGGGCTGTCCGCTGTGGCGGCCAGAGGAGAGCAGCACAGGCTGCAGGGCACCTGGAGTGACAGGCCCTGCTGGCGAGAGCGGGTGACGCCGCCCAGCGTGTGCTGCCAGGGCAGGGCGGCGCGGGGCCCACCACGGCACGGGGCTGGGTGAGGCAATCTGCCGTCCTACCCTGGCGTCGGGGCCGGAGGTTCGTGAGGGCGCTGTAAGCAGGAATGCCGGGGCTCCACAGAGCAGGGTATCCCCAGAGCCACAGCCCGGTGCGGAACGTCCCGGCCCTCTGGAGAAACACTGGCTGAGGCTAGCAGGGACATGCCAGAGCAGGTGCGGCCCCTCAGTCTCCCAGCACTAAACACCGGCGGCGAATGTGCACGCCAGGAAATGTCTGACTGGCCACGTCCTGGAAAATGGGAAAATGAGCGTGGGAACTTGGTCTCACTACTACAGCTGCCGGCTCCATGTTGCTGGTCACGGAAAGAGAGTGCACCAGTTCATCTCAATACTGTCTTTTCAAGGAGAGCCAATAATCTAGGTCCTAAACTGGAAACAATTTAAAGCTATTAAATAAACAAAAAAAAAACAACTTTGCCACAGCAAGTCTATTCACATCCCAGCAAGACCAGGAAGGCGCCTCTCCCCCTCGCACAGGCCAGGCCGGGCTCCCACACCCCGGCCGCCTACCGTTACCAGGTGACATTGCCCTGGACAGTCACCCTTTACAATGGAGATTCAAAGGTCCTCCTCGCCACAAGACTATACCCAGGCACTGCTTTCGCCCAACGAATGACTCCACTGGCTGGAAACATTAGGACCGATACAAAGCTAGGCACCGCTGCGTACTCTCCGGGGCCGAACCATGGAGAAGTCCTCCTTCATTTATTACATCGTGGTATACCATGAGATTCACTTCACTTCATCTCCTTTCCATAAAAGCATTTTTCCAAGTAATAGCCAAGTTCCCTTCCTATTTCTAACAGGCATAAGCATCTCCAAGGAAATGGGATTTGGGGACTGTCTCTGCGAGCTGTCCTGCAGTGTGTCCTGCCGACGTGCCACACCCTGCACTCGTGCTCACACCCCACCGTATTTAGAAAGACGAGGAAGAGAGTGAGGCTCTGGATGCTGTTTTATAAATCTAGAAGGTAAAAAAAGGATCATGCAAGACTTCGAACACACATTACTGAAAGACCACGCTCTTCCCTGAGCTCAGTAGCAATTTTATCGTAGAAGACATATTTGCTATCTTTAACTTTTAAGGTAAAGGAGGGACAGCTGATCTATGGAAAAGTTAAGCATTTTACCTGTTTCCACAGCAACTCAAAGGTAAGATCATATCATTACTTTGCTTTTAATTTATCTTAGGGTGCATGCGCTTACTGGAGAGACAGACAGAGAGTGAGAAAGTACCACCCAGGGATGGCCATGCTGCAATCCCCTCTCCTCCATTCTCTCCTCAGGATTTGGGGCATGCACACACATGTGCCTGGCATGTTTTCTAAGCTGCCAGGTCTGGGACTTGAACCATACAGTTGACCATGTGGGATTCAGCTGCCTTACCTATCACACCACTGACTGGCCCCAGATAATGCCTTTTTTATTGTTATAGGGTACATGTGTTTGCCAGAGAGAGAGAGAGAGAGGGGGAGAGAGAGGGGGAGAGAGGGAGAGAGGAGGGAGAGTAAGAAATCTCCCCTGGGCGGATGGCCACGCTGCAATCCTCTTTCCTCACGGGATTTTGGACAGGTGCACACACATGCCTGGCATATTTTCCAGGCCGCCAGGCCCAGGACTCAAGCTGTGCAGCTAGCTATGTGGATCCAGGGTCTTGATCTACATGCTTTGGAATACTTTTCATCTTCAAATTCTAATTAAATGTGAAGGCAACAAACTAATGATTTATGAGCCATTTGGATCTGATTAAAAACATAAACCAAGTAAAATTTTTCTTCAGTATAGCTGATGATAAATACAAGATCAATAAAATATCTTTTGAAAACAAATAAAAGCTTCCAATGACTGCTTTCAAAAATTCCTTTTAAGAATGTGGGACATTTTCTGCTTTCATAAACAGAGATCTGCTGCCCTGGGGAAAATTTAATTCTCTTGGATTAGCTCTAGTTAGTTCTGTCAGAAAGTGAAGGTTGGGCTGGCCCCGTGGCCTGGAGGTTAAGGTGGCCAAGGAGGCCAGATTCCACATGCTGACGACATGGTTCAAGTCCTAGACCCAGCAACGTGAAAAACACACCAGGTACATGTGCTTGTGTGTCCCAAGTCCCAGCAGGAGGGAGAGATGGAGGAGAAGGGACTGTGGTGTGGCCGTGACCCACGGTGGTGCCGTCCCCTCTCTCGCTCTCTCTGTAACTGTGGGGTCATTTCCCTCCCTATAATAAACCTTCCCCCAGGTGCTGGCCTGGCCCTTACCTATAGTGCGTCTTCGTGGTGGTGAGCGGCAGGCAGCGCAGACACTGCCTGTAGATCTTGTTCTCGTCTAGCTCCAGCTCCAGGCCGCATTTTGCGCAGCCCGTGTATACGAGGCTGGGAAGAGAGGAGAAGATGGTCTTCAGAGAGCTGCGGGCATTGAGGACCAGCTTCTGAGCTGTGGTGATAGGAAACACCAGCTCTAAAATCCGGGCTTCAATCAGAACCACTCCTTTAAAAAAAACACACAAAAAAGGAAGACGTTACGGGACCAAGGGGTGACCGTGACTTACAAACCTGGCTGACGCGGCTGTGTGAGGAGAGCAGCTGCCCCGGGGCCTCGTCCTTGGTTTCCTCCTCACTCCCTCCTGGACGGTCCCGCTCACTCACAGCTTCCGTTTACTGAGAGTCAAGGGGCGACCTGCCTGGCCGATTTGGCTGGACAGATGAACCCATCCTGCCTGCCCACTGGAATCACTCCAGGAAGCCGAGTCCCTCCTGCAGGGACTCCCTCCTGGGGCAGAGCCGCGGGGGCACCCCCACGCCCTCTCCAGGCACAGCAATGCCTTGTCCGCCCAGTGTGCTAGCTCCTGAAAGCAGAGATCAAATCCGAAGGCTTGCGGGGGCCTGTAACCGCGTGGGGGCAGGAAGGGGCACCTGCCTAGACACGGCCAGGCCGAGAGGAGTGAGTGAGGATGCCTGGCCCTCCTGGCCTGTGGCAGGAGTGGCTCTGTGTCCGAGTGCGAGCAGAGGGCAGGGCCCGTGCGGAGGGGCGCCAGGTGGAGGGCCTGCTTGGGGCTCCTGGTGAGTCCCACACCTGGGCTGTGGTGAGGATGGGAGGGAAACCGGAAAGTAAGAGGTTAGAGAGAAAACAGCACTGCTGATACGTGTTTGGACAGAGTAAAGAATAAAAGAATAACGTAGCTCCTGTTTAGGCTCTGACTATGATCAGTTAAAAAGACAGGGCAGGGAGAGAGGGCATTTTACCCAGCTGCTTCTGCCCCGCCCGTCCCACGGGGCTCTGACCCTTCCTCTCCCACGGGGCTCTGCCCCCTCCCCTACCACGGGGCTCTGCCCCCCTCCCCTACCACGGGGCTTTGCCACCCTCCCGCGCCACGGGGCTCTGCCCCTCTCCCCTCCTGCAGGGCTCTGCCCCCTTCCCTTCCTTTGCTTATAGCCTCTCCCACTTAACCATTCCTGAGTGCTGTCCTATTTTATAATGAACCAGGAAGTAGAAGTAAACTGGTGGTTTCTTAAAAAGCTAAACACACACCTGCCATGTCATTCGGGCACTATTTCTACCCCTGGGAGAAATGTTTACTCGGGAGAAAACAGGCTGTGTCCGCAGGGAGCTCTGCGCGTGGATGTTGGTGCATTTTATCTGTCATAGCCGAGAACTCAACACATGAAGAAATAATCATGGCGCGTCCACACGAAAGGTGAGAGGGCGTGAATGTGCGTGCAGACACTCCTCAGTGCTGTGCTAAGTGCAACATGTCAGCCGAGCAACACACGGACACGATTCTGTCCATAGAAAACCACGGAAACTGGAGCCTCCACCTGGTGACAGACGAGGTTGGGGTTGCCTGGACGGGCTGGGGGCAGGGCGGACGGGTGGATTACAACGAGCAGAGGGGATGCTACTCTGACTGTGGTGGTAGGTCCACGTCAAAACTCACTTTATTACTAGAGGGCACGTGCAATTGTCTGAGAAAGACAGAGACAGACGGAGAGAAAGTGCCCCCTTGGGGTGTCACACGCTGCAACCCCCGTTCCTCCATTCCCACCCAGTCAGGACCTGGGCATACCCAGGTGCCTGGGATGGCCTTCACGGCAGCAGGCCCGGTTCGAGCCAGTCTGCCACATGGGATCCGGCTTTCTAAGCACAGGACTTAACCCCTGCATTATGGGGTCAGCCCAAAACTCACTTGAAATAAGTGCAATTTATTGTATAAATATTACAATGCATTAACCTCGCTAATTTTTTTTTTAATCTAACAGTCTGAACCACGTTTGAGAAGTAGTAACTCTGAAATAGCACCCAACTATTAAATTTCTCTGGATGAGGACCAGCAGTTAGCGTAATGGCTATGTCACTGGACTCCCATGTAGTCGACCGTGGTTCTAGTCCCAGACCCGGTGGCTTAAAACTCACGTCAGGTGCGTGCCCAAGATCCCGAGAGGAGAATGGAGGAGAAGGGATTGTGGTGTGGCCATTGCCCCTGGGGGTGATTTCTCGCTTTCTGTCTCTCTGTCTCTATCTTTCTGGGGAGCACACGTGCCCTATAGCAAAAACTTCTCAAAAAAAAAAATTTCTCCGGATGTACCAAAAGGGGGAGCCCATAGCATGTGGAAAAAACACCCCAGGAGTACACCTGAGAATCTCAGCATGAGATCTCTTTTTTTAAAAGAGAATTATTCATTTAAGTTTATTTATTTGTTTGTTTATTTATCGTAAGAGATAATTTTACTATAGGGCACATGCACTCGCCAGAGAGATAGAAAGCAAGAAATCATCCCGCCAGGGGGATTGCCACACTACAATCCCCCCCCTCCATTCTTCTCTTGGCATTTTGGGCATGCACGCACACACTCAGCATGAGTTTCAACCCACCAGGTTCAGGACTCAAACCGCAGTCAACTACATGGGAGTCCAACAACATAACCATTACACCATCTACTGGTTCCTATTTTTTAATTTGCTATAGGGCACGTGCACTCACCAGAGAGAGACAGAGAGAGGGAGGGAAAGTGAGAAAGTAAGCCACTAGGTCTGGGACTCAAGCCACGGTCGACCATGTGGGAGTCCAGTGCCTTAACCACCACGCCCACCTGCCGGCCCCAGTAGCACAGGGTCTCTTAGGAGTTGTGGTTTACTTCATTTTGGACTAGATTCTTTTCATTAGAAGAGTTTTAAAACCTTATTCCACGTAGTCTATGTGTACCATTTTATAAAATCTAGAGTTTGTTTTTGTTTTGTCTTGTTTGAGTGATTTTGGCTATAAAGCACGTGTGCTTGCCAGAGAGACTGAAAGCAAGAAATCACCCTGGGGGGATGGTCATGCCACAATCCCCTCTCCTCCATTGTCCTCTCGGGATTTGGAACCGCATGCACACATGTCCGTTGTGAGTTTCAAGTTGCCAGATCTGGGACTCAAATCACAGTTGACCACACAGGAGTCCAGCACCTTAGCCATTATGCCACCTGCTGGCTCTGCTTCTTATAAAATCTAAACCCATGTAAGAATTCAGAAAATTGGGACCAGCAGTTGGTGTAATGGCTATGTTGCTGGACTCCCATGTAGTCGACTGCAGTTTGACTCCCGGACCCGGTGGCTTAAACTCATGCCGGGTGTGTGTGCATGTATGCCCAAGATCCTGAGAGGAGAATGGAAGAGAAGGGATTGTGGCGTGGCCTCCCCCTGGGGGGTGATTTCTCACTTTCTGTCTCTCTGTCTCTCTCTGTGTGGAGAGCGCATGCACCCTATAGCAAAAACCTCTCCAGAAAAAACCACAAACAAACAATAAAACAAAAACAGAAAGGATTCAGAAAATTATTTGTGTAAGTGGAAGAATTAAGTTAAAATTTGGTGTCAGGATCTAAAGTTTCTGAATTATGCTTAATAACTTAGCTTAGACAAGCACCAAAAATGGTAATCATATACAAATTCTTTTTTTTTTTTTCGGAGAGGTTTTCTCTATAGGGCGCGTGTGCTCGCCAGACAGAGAGAGACAGAGAGACAGAAAGCGAGAAATCACCCCCCCCAGGGGGGATGGCCACACCGCAATCCCTTCTCCTCCATTCTCCTCTCAGGATCTTGTGCACGCATGCACACGCGCCCGGTGTGATTTTTAAGCCACCGGGTCCGGGACGCGAACCGCGGTCTACTACGTGGGAGTCCAGCGACATAGCCATTACGCTAACTGCTGGTCCCAATCGTATACAAATTCTGAGATAAGTTCTTGAACAACTATTTTCTTCTTTATTAAAAATCTGAAATTGTGTAACGAAATAAACCTGTGGATACATTCCATTTTCTTCAATCCTTATTTTCCCTCTAAATGCATCTGCTCTAATGGCTTACTAACTTCCCACTCATCTCCAAAACTGGTATCGCCCTTTAAGCACTGAAAAGCACTTACTGCTTACTGGCATTTAGCTACCAGAAATACAGTGTTAAATGCTATTTAATTTATTACTCCTCAAGTTAGGAGTTAGCATTATCTAATCTAATCATTATCTGTCATCACCTTTCTAGCATTTTCTTTGTAGACGACGTCCACTGCAATCTGCTGAAACATGCTCCCTGCTAACGCCGTAGAATTATCTAGCACTTTCCCTACTGAACTCACTCTCCATTCCAAAGTCCATGGCCTTTGAACCTAAAACCTATTCTTGCCACTTCCTTCATGATCAATCACTTCAGGTGTACTTTATCAGTAGAAAGCGAGTGAGTATGTGTGTAAAAGCCGTCACTGCGGGCACTCTCCACGGAGCATGCTTCCGAGGGTGAATTTCACACAAGCACGTCAGTTCAAGAAGTCCGGTTTACACTTTACAGAGCACTGAGTCATGCGCACAGCTTCTCCATCAGTGCTGAGTCTGTAACCGCCATGTCTAGATGACCGCTTAGTGTACGCCGCTGGTAACTGCACAGATGTGCACGTGAGTGCGCGCACACACACACGCACAAGTTTTTCACTATAGAAAACATATATGAGAGAGAGAGAGAGAGAAGCACCCTTGACGGTCCTCACGCCACAACCCCTTCCCCCAGCCCTCCCACTCCCCAGGATCGTGGGCTCCCAGTGCACCACTTTCAGGCCAAGCAGGACTGCACCCCATGGCCTGGTATGCCCCGGAGACTGCAGTCCAGCACACGGGACTGTACCCACGGCTGAGCCCCCACAAGCAGTGTTTTTACATGATTCCTAACAAACAAATTAACCTCAAAGGATAGGAGGTAAAAAGCTAAGAAGCGGGCCAGCAGGTGGTGTGTGATTCCCACATGGCTAACCACAGTTCAAGTCCTGGGCCTGGCAACTTGCTTTCTCGCTTTCCCTTTCTCTCTCTTTCTCTGTCTCTCTGTGGTCAAATTAAAAAATAATAATAATAGTAACAACACATGGAATTAAATTTAAAAAATTTTAAAGCTAAGAAGCTGCTGATATTGGTTCAGCTCTTTGCAAAGATTTATATTTCATTTCTGTATTCAATTATATCTATTTCTCACAAATGGTAGCTTCTTACATTAAAACCAGCAATATTTCATAAAAATCTTACCTGAACACTTATCC
The DNA here is from genome assembly GCA_026018925.1 of Tupaia tana. Classification (NCBI taxonomy): domain Eukaryota; kingdom Metazoa; phylum Chordata; class Mammalia; order Scandentia; family Tupaiidae; genus Tupaia; species Tupaia tana. The sequence continues at coordinate 85,429,837 of JAKSZU010000010.1, forward strand.
TTCAGGTGGGTTGCTAAGTCTGAAATCTTCACAGGGGAGGATACCCTTTTCTGAAAATGTTCTTTGAAGGAAACTGCCCTTGTATCATCATCAAACAGGCACTCGCAGGACGACCACGGCGTGGTATGCAGCTCTAAGCTCTCTAGTATGCAGTTGCGCTGAACGAAAAGATACTTAAATTCCCAAATGTAATCTTAAACAAAAACAAAAACAAAAAGTCATGAAAAAGAAAAAGTCTAGGTTAACAAGTAGATTGAGCAGTTGATTTGATTAAATCAGTTAGATGTACATTTTGTCATTGAAGAATGTGGGTACCAAGAGACAATACATGCATTATGGCAACAGGATAAGGATGACAATTTTTTTATTTTTCTTTTTTTAGGTTTTGCGATAGCTCACTGGAGAGAGACAGAGAGCGGGGAAGTGGGAAATCACCCCCCAGAGGGGATGGCCATGCCGCAAGTCTTTCTCCTTCACACACACGCACACACACACACCCCTTGATTTTCAAGCGGCCGGAACCACGGTAGACCACGTGGAAATTCAGAGCCTTCACCACCACACCACCTGTCGGTCCTGGTAAAAGTAATTCTAATAAGATCTTTTCTAAAGATTCCCTGGTCTCCTAAGTAGTCTTGATTTAATATAACCAACTGCTTTATAGAGTAGCAAATTCTCATTTTGTTATCTGCAGGCAAAGATTTCTTTTGAAGGACATCAAAACAGACATAGGTCTTCTCTAATCAGTATTCCAACGTCTCAGTCATCTTTTACCTAACTTTTTTCTAGAGTAACAGCGAAAAGCACTTAAACACAGTGGTACCTGTTTTTATTTCTTTTGGTAATAACTCTGACTCTTAGAGCCATAGGAACATAGACCTTTTTGCCAAGTAATTATGTTCTGTATTATACTGTAATTATATTCTGTAATTCAACTTTAAAACTATAATAAAATGGGGACCAGCAGTTAGCGTAATGGCTATGTCGCTGGACTCCCATGTAGTCGACCGCGGTTCAAGTCCCGGACCCGGTGGCTTAAACTCACACCGGGCGCATGTGCATGCGTGCCCAAGATCCCGAGAGGAGAATGGAGGAGAAGGGATTGCAGCGTGGCCATCCCCCCTGGGGGGTGATTTCTCACTTTCTGTCTCTCTGCCTCTGTCTTTCTGGCGAGCACACGTGCCCTATAGCAAAAACCTCTCCAAAAAGAAAAGATCCTGAGGTATTGAGGCAGACTTACATATAAATATATATTTATAAACAGATGTTTGCTGGGGACCAGCAGATGGCGTAATTGTTACCTCGCTGAACACCCAAGTAGTCATCCACAGTTTGAGTCCCAGATCCAGTGGCTTAAAAACTTACGCCAGGAGTGTGTGCATGCGGGCCCAAGATCCCTAGAAGAGAATGGAGGAGAAGGGACTGCGGGGTGGCCATCCCCTCTGATGGGTGATTTCTCACTCTGTCTCTGTTACTCTCTGTCTTTCTAGTGAGCACACATGCCCTATAGCAAAAATCTCTTAAAAAAAAAAAAAAAAAGATGTATACTGAATGACTGAACAAAGAACTACATCTTAATTTCTGCATTCACATGCACTTAACATTCATCTAAAAGGACAAAATTATCTGCAGACAACTGTAACTTCTCTTCTGTTGACCGAGTAGCTATTCGCTGTAGAAGCATGTTGGCGGGAGCAGGACCGCCAGCCTCACGACGGGTCCTCTGCACCTTTGCCCTACACACCGCACGCCCTGGACACGCGGGGGCCGTGAGCACGCTGAGCCTGTCATCGATACGTGTTTGTCCAATTTCTCAACCAAACAAACATCTGTCATGCTTTGATCCTAACATAAAAGTCAAAAGTCAGACTTCCTTCAAATCCTAGTTATAAGCTATTAATGATTAAGAGAGATGATATGACTGATCCTACCTACAGATAACCAGTTGGGAGGTATAAGTTTGGAAAGAGACATTAACTCCTTCAGGTTAAACAAACTACTGGGTCATACACTTCATCAACCTCTAAATGTGTTTAGTGGGGTAAAAATAACTCGTGAGTCATTAATTAAACTACTGGGTTGTCGGAAAAGTCATGGTGTATTTTTCTACATTTTTCTATGTAAAAATGCATCATGACTTTTCCGACAACCCAGTATCTCTGCTTGTTCCAACTAAAGAGTTTCACAGTAGCAAAAGGAAAATGTTATACCGTTTTATCAAAACATCAGTTCCATGTAATTCAATACACCATAAAATCCTCAGGATTTGGGGCATGCAGGCACACATGCCTGGCGTGAGTTTCAAGCCTCTCAATCTGGGACTTGAACTGCGGTGACCCATGTGGGTGTCCAGTGTCTCTCACATTATGCCATCTGCTGGTCCCAACACCATAAATTATTAACTCAAGTTTTAAATAAAAATGTAAACATGCATATTTTAAAAATGAATATTCTATGAGTAGCTAATAGTCCATACTTTAAGAACAACTAGAATAAAAACCTGAGACAGGGCAATTTATTTAACAGTAACTATGACCTGAAAGAGTTAGCATGACCCTCCCAACATCTGCCTGATAGCCAGAGAGAAGTTTATTTATCACAGTACTTTGGCAGGGGAAAAAAAAAAGAAACAGAAAAGAAAATTGTAGAAGCTACTCCAGAATTAAAAATTTTTAAAGAATTTTTTTAATGTTTAAAAATCTATTGTTGTTATTATTATTATTACATAATTCGCTATAGGGCACACACACTCATGAGAGAGACAGGGAGAGAAAGAGAGAGAGAAAGCAAGCAAGCCACCAGGTCCAGGACTTGAACGGTGGTCGGCCACGTGGGAGTCCAGCACCTTAACACCACGCCATCTGCTGGCTCCCAGAATTAAATTTTAAAAAACATTATTTGAAGGAAATAAGTTCTTCACTAAAAAGGCAAAGTAAGATAACTGGGAATAAATTTAAACCTTTATTTTGCCACCATTAATTATAGAGAAGTTTTTAGATAAAGACATCGCTCCAAGAAGTATAAAATGATAACAGAAGAAATCCGCAGAATATTCAATCATGATCACTTTGATTTCAAATGTCGTCTCATCTCTTAGGACTCTCTTCATCTCAGGCTCATAAGCATTAATCATTTACCAAAATACAAATAGGGTAAATGCTTTCCTGGTATATTTACCTCTTCTCCTTTGAAGTTGAGGGCACCAGGCAGCTCCAGGACCCCACAGCACCAGCACATAATGCTGGCCTTGGGCCTGCTCCACGGTTACCAGGACCTTCCTCTGCGTCTGTCCCCTGTAGGTGTACGACGCCTCTGGGAAAGGACAAGGGGTCTCTTAGCCGACATTACCCTCTCCCGGGCGATACCTTCCTTCAACATCTGATGATAAACACGTGGTAACCACGCGGCACCTAAGATGGTCTTGTAGCCTCATTTTTTTATAATACAAAATCAGGAGGCATTGGGAATGTCTACCTGTCAGGACAGTGACCCCGACGACTCTCAGACGGGCATGGACTAATACATCAGGCTGAAGTCGCTCCAGCTCTGCAAACTCCACGCTGCCAGCCCTCGGAGGCCGCCTGGGAGGGAGATCTCTGAGATAGGAATGTCTTGAAGACACATAAGCCAGTAGGTCCTGAAGGACAGCATCGCTGACGATGTGGGAACCTACCCAGGAAAAACACAACAAAGACGGCAACGCTATATCCTCTCACCACGAGGTGTTGTCTGAAGTGCATTTGTGTTATAGGCCACCACTGGAGGACATTTCTACAGAACACGTACTCACTCTTGGGTCAGTTTGGATTCCAGAATGAAGCATGATCCTTTTAGCCGATCCTTTTCACCCAACTCCAAACACCGGCTGCTCCCTTGCTCCTCTGCTTGGTGAATACATGTTTGCTTTTTCACCAATTAGCCAGACCCCAAGTTTCTGTTATGGCCGAGCATCTCCATGGTCCTGGAGCCCGATCCACCCCGTGGTCCCCAAGCACCCCGACTTCTCCCATTCTGCCTCTGCCAGCCCGGCTGACCGGCTCCAGGAGCAGCCTCATCCCCTCTCCTCCAAACGCACCTGCTCTTCCATGTCGGAGCCGGGTTCACACCACTGTCGCCACTGTCCGAGCCTGGGTGCCGCCTCCCTCCTCTCCCCTCATCTAAGACCCAGAAGAGCGTGGCCACACCAGACACTCCCACCCTGCCCCTCCCCTGGTCACTGTCCCACCCCGAAGCTTTACACCTCGAAGTCCTTGGTCTTTCCAGCCGTGCCACACTGTGAGACTTCTCTAGATGACTGGGCTGGTTATTTCATTCTTCAGCCATGATGTCACTAAATGCTCTGCTCTTTCTGGGGCCAGCAGATGGCATAATGGTTATGTTGCTGGACTCCAATGTAGTCGACTCTGGTTCAAATCTTGGACTGGTGGCTTAAAGCTCACACGGAGCGAGTGTGCACGCGTGCCCAAAACCACAAAAGTGAAATGGAGAAGACGAGACTGCGGTGTGGCTCTCCCCGGGGGGCATTTCTCACTTCAATGCTCACTTTCTCTTTCTGGCATGGAAATGTACCCTATGGCAGAAAATACCTCTAAAAAGACAAAAACAAAAAATGCCTTTATCTTTCCTGTCTCAATTCTTTTTCTCGGTTGTTAAGGAAGTATACTTTATATATAAGTAATAAGTAAGTTGATGAGTTCTTGCTGATTAAATTTTAATTTCCCTAAAGGAAAATTGAATACATGATTGATTTTTTTTTTTATTTTTAAGAATTATCTTACTTTACTCTCTTCATTTGTTTATTTATCTTAATTTGACCAGTGAGGGACAGGGCAAGAGAGAGAGAAAGAAAGTGAGAAAGCAAGCTGCCAGGTCTAGGACTTGAACTACGGTTGGCCATGTGGAGTCCAACATCCTCGACCACCACACCATCTGCCAGCCCCAATACATGATTGATTTTTGACTTTGACATTTCAATTTTTTTTTCTTTAGTTTTTCTATAGGGCACAAGTACTCGCTGGGTGTGGGGCGGGGGAGAGAGAGCTCACCCCCTGCAAAGGGCTCAGGCCACCCGCAGTCCCGTCTCCTCCATCCTCTTCTTGGGGTTTCTGGCAGGCACACACATGCCTAGTGTGTTTTCAGGACTCAAACCACTCAGTTGGTCATATGGGATCCAGCAACCTAAACCACCACGTCACAGGCCAGCCCCAAACACCCACGTTTAAGAAAGTGAAGTCTCCTAGCAGATGCATAATCCACCCTTCGGCCTGCCTGTGCGCCCCTCTATGTACTAACACCCCCATCACCGGTCGGGCCCACGCTGTGCGCCAGGCCCCGCCCCAGGGGCTGGGGAGAAAAGACGAGGCGCAGTGGGTGGCTAGAGGGCACCAGCACACACTGGGCAGGGGGACAAGGACAGCGGCCTCCAGGAGCACACGGGGAAGGGACGGATGGGCGGGTGGAAGGGCCTTTCTTGAGGAGACACTGAACCTGGGTTTGGGGTAAGTGTCCAAGTTTCTGTGCAGCAAACAGGATGGCCACATCTCCAAGTACAGAGAAGGTGATTGTAGGTCTTGCCAGACCGCAGACGCTGCTGGCAGTCTGAGGAAGTGTATGTACTGGAGACAGAACTGCATCTGTCCTAACAGCTTTCCAGAGGACTCATTCTCATCCCCAAAACCCACCCTTGGGAAGCTATAGTTCAGTGGTTTTTTTCAGTAGTTCACAAAGTTGTACAACTATTACTACTATTTAATTTTCTTTTTTTTAGAGGTTTTTGCCTTAGGGCATGTATGCTTGCTGGGGAGGGAGACAGAGACAGAATGAAAGGGAAAGTGAGAAATCATCCTGGGGGGGGGATGGCCATGCCACAATCCCTTCTCCTCCATGCTCCTGGGATCTTAGACACACACGCACACACACCTGGTATGAGTTTCAAGCAACTGTAGTTGGCCATGAGGGAGTCCAGCGACATAACTGTTATGTCATTTTCTGGCCCCACTACGATTTCATTTTAAAACGGCAAATATTAACATTACCTAATTATAGAAAATTTTCACTACAGAACATTTTTAAATGTATAAAATGAAATACTTAGGATTACAAAGAAGATCAGTTATATGAAGATACAGTATTTTTTTTTAGAGATTTTTGCTATAGGGTGTGTGCACTTTCCAGAGAGACACAGAGACAGAAAGAGAGAAATTACTACCCGGGGGGATGGCCACACTGCAATTCTTCTCTATTCTCCACTTGGAATTTTGGGCATGCATGCACACGTGCCCCACCCCCGTGAGTTCTGGGGATTTTTTTTTTTTTTTTTTGTGAATTTTTTCTTTTTTTTTGCTATAGGATGCGTGCACTCGTTAGCAAGACAGAGAGACAGAAAGGAAGAAATCACTCCCCAGGGGGGATGGCCACGCCACAACCCCTTCTCCTCCATTCTCCTCTCGGGATCTTGGGCACGCACACGCACCCAGCGTGAGTTTAAGCCACCGGGTCCAGGACTCAAACGACGGTCGACTACATGGGAGTTCGGCGACATAGCCATTACGCTAACTGCTGTCCCCCCCCCCCCCCCGCCCCCGCTCCCATCCCCGTGAGTTTTAAGCCGCCAAATCTAGGACTTGAATAGCGGTCGACTATGTGGGAGTCTAACAATGTCACCATTACGCCAGCTGCTGGTCCCAGTCAAAATATTTTTAAAAGCTTAGATAACTGGGAACAGCAGTTAGCATAATAGCTATGTTGCTGGACTCCCATGTAGTCGATAGCAGTTCAAGTCCCGGACCTGGTGGCTTAAACTCATGCCGGGCGTGTGTGCATGCGTGCCCAAGATCCCAAGAGGAGAATGGAGGAGAAGGGATTGTGGCATGGCCATCCCCCCTGGGGGGTGATTTCTCGCTTTCTGTCTCTCTTTCTCTCTGTCTTTCTGGAGAGTGCACATGCGAGTGCACATGCCCTATAGCAAAAACCTCTCCAAAAACAAAAACAAACTGAGATAATTTACGTGCCCCGTTAACAAACTAAGTAACGAGATAGAGCAGAGTACCTAACAGCTCCTCTGCTGTCAGACTAGTGATGGGCCTCGATGACGTTCAAGGTACCTGTGACGACAGCACCAATGGGTGTGGTACCGGATGCCGCGGGCCGGGAGCCACGACTGCGGAGGGAGCGTGGACGGCTGCCTGGCTCACAACGGAAGGAGACATGAAGTTTCAGCTGACGATGCCTGAAAACAGACACGTAGTTTCCACGGTAACGCTCACGTGGAGGCAGAGGACAGGCGGGCCGTGGGGGGCGGGAGCGACATGCTCAGCAGGAGGGGAAGGCAAGGAGTGGTGGGACCTGGGGCTCTGTCCACGGGCTCGAAGGCAAACCAGGAGCACCCACGTGGAGGGTAGGAAGGGTTAGAGGACAGCAGGACTTCTAGCACAGCTCAGCGGGTGGGTTACATATGGTCTGGGCCAGCTGGCAGCGTGGCACACAGGGCGGCTGGACTCCACATGGCCAACAGCGCAGTTCAAGACCCGGAACCAGTGGCTTGGAAAACATGCCGGGAGTTTGTACGTTAATGCCAAAATCCAGAGAGGAAAATGGAGGAGAAGGGAGTGCGGTGTGGCCATCCCTCTGGAAGCTGCTTTTTCACCATTCCCACCCCTTCCAACAAATGTACATGTCCTATGACAAATTTTTTTTTTTTTTGAGAGGTTTTCGCTATAGGGCACGTGAGCTCACCAGACAGACAGACAGAGACAGAGAGACAGAAAGTGAGAAATCACCCCCCGGGGGGATGGCCACGCCGCAATCCCTTCTCCTCCATTCTCCTCTCGGGATCTTGGGCACGCACGCACACGCGCCCAGCGTGTTTTAAGCCACCGGGTCCGGGATGCGAACCGCGGTTGACTACGTGGGAGTCCAGCAACATAGCCATTATATTAACTGCTGGTTCCCTCCTATGACAAATATTTTTAAAGTTTTTAATGTTTTTAGACCTTTTAGACCCTATCCTAATTAACATTACTCAATTCCTAAATGAACTTTATAAAACATTTTTATGTTAGTCTCCGCCCTGCCCCGCTCCCCTTCTCCCCGCCCCTCTCGTCCCTTTCCCATCCCCCCTTAAGTTCCTGCTCATCCCTCCTGGGTTTTCTTCTCACAATACAGACGTGTCTGTTTTCTCCCTCCTCCCTTCTGTCTCACATGAAGGACAAACACCATGTACACTTCGGGGCTTGGTGTTTTCCAGCAACAGTGCACCCCTGGAAAGCACTGCACATTCGTTCAGAATACCCTTTCATTTTGTTATTTTATTTTTTATTTATTATTATCATTATTTTTTAATTTGTCATAGGACACATGCACTCACCAGAGAGAGACAGAGAGAGAGAGAGAAAATGAGAAATCAAGCTGCCAGGTCCAGGACTCAAACCACAGTTGGCCATGTCAGAGTCCAGTGCCTTAACCACCAGGCCACCTGCTGGCCCACCCTTGCCTTCATTTTTTTACAGCTGCGTAGAAGCCCTGCATGAATGCACTGTGATTTAGTCACGCATTCTCCTACGTGTAAGCACTTAGATTTTTCCTCATGTTTTGCAACTACAAGCAATACTGCAATGAATCACCTTGTGCATACATTGTTTTGGGTTGTTGGAGGTGAGTTCTCAGGGTAGATTCCCGGGAGTAGGATTCCTGGGTCAGAGCTAAGTGCGTTCGTTATTGCAAAATCTCTCCCCAGAGGGCTGTAGCAACGTGCGTTCCCCCCACCAAGGTGTAAGAGGCTGCTCCCCCACAGCCTCACTGCACCACATGTTCACATACCTTTAGCCCTGCCGACCCGACAGGTGAGAAGTTATATCTTCATATGGTTTTAACTTGAATTTCTCTATAAGTGAGTTATATTTTGGGGGGAGCTTTTTTTAATGTCAAAGTGTGCACGAGAGTGCGTGCTCCTCTCGATGGGGTGTGGCCACGTCAGGATCCTTCCCCTCTACTTCTCTACCCCGGCAGGACTGGGGCACGCAGGTGGGTGCACCCAGTGTCTTTCAAGCCTCTAGAGCCTGAGATCCAAACCGCGGCTGTTCTTTATGTAAGAGGGCTGTTAGCCCTTTAGCCAAAGGACGTGTTGCAAATGCTCTCTCCACGTTGGTCAGCTGTCTTCTGAGTTTGCTTGCGGTATTTTTGGTCGTGTAAAATCTTATTTTTCTACAGTCAAATTTATAAATCTTGTCTTTTATTGCCTCTAGAATCTGAATACTATTTAAAAAGCCCTTCCCTTTCCAGGGGCCAGCAGGTGGCGTGGTGGTTGAAGCTCTGGACTCCCACGTGGCCAACCATGATTCGAGTCCCAGACCTGGCGGTTTGAACATCACGCCAGGCGCATGTGTGTGACTGCCCATAACCCCAAGAGAATGGAGAAGGGATCACACTGTGGCCACCTCCCCTGGGTGATTTCTCATCTTCTCTCTCACTGTCTCTCTCTGTCTCTCTCCGTCTCTCTCTGGCAAGTGCACACACCCTATGTCAAAAACCTAAAAACGAATAAAAGAAAGTCTTTCCCTATATCAAGATTATTTTGTTTAATTGCCAGAGAGTAAGTGCATTAACGAGAAGAGATGGAGAGAGGAAAACAGAGTTCACTCAGTGGGGTGTGCTCACACCATAATTCTTTTTCCTTCATTTCTCCTTCTCACTAGGATTTTGGGCACACTCACATGTCCTATGTGCTTTTCAGGTCACTGGGGTGGGTATTTAAACCGTGGCTGATCACATGAGATGCAGGCCCAATGGACAGTGCTTAACCACCGAGCTACGGGGCCAGTCCCTACACCAAGATTAAAGAGAAATTTATCCACATTTCCTCCTAGCAATTGTATGGAAGTTTTTACATTTAGATTTTTTATTTTTAGAGAAATATTTGAGTATGAGCTCACCAGAGAGACAGAGACAGAAAGTGAAAAATTATCCCCCAGGGGGATGACCATGCTGCAATCCCTTCTCCTCCATTCTCCTTTCGGGATCTTAGGCATATACACACACGTACCTTACATGAGTTTTAAACCACTGGGTCTAGGACTCGAACTGAGGTCAACTTCATGGGAGTCCAGCAACGTAACCATTATGCCATCTGCTGGTTCCTAGAGATTTAGATTCTTAATCCATGTGGTGTTTATTATTCTGTTTGTTATGGGAAGGGGATCTAATTTTGTCTTTATCCAAATGGCTACCCAGTTGTCTCAAAACCATTTATTAAAAAGTTAGCCTTTGGGAACCAGCAGGTGGTGTGGTGGTTAAGGTATTGGACACTCCCACAAGGCTGACCAGGGTTCAAGTCCCAGACCTGGTGGCTAGCTTTCCCACTTTCCCTGTCTCTTTTTCTCTCTCTGTCTCTCTGGTCAAATTAAAATAAATGAATGAATGAATAAATAAATAAATAATTCTAAAAAAAAAGTTAGATGTCGATAATTTCAGATACCACCTCCGTCATACATGCACGCACGTGTACACATGGAAATCTTATGTACCACAAAGGAGGTATCTGAAATCTGAAATTCCAACCTTCCTGTTCTGTGTCACTGGTCTGTCCGTCTCCTCCTACCCCAGCACCTCGCTGTGCTGATCACAGAGGTTCCGTGGTGTGTTTCATGCCTCACGACCCTTGCCTATCAGCTTTTACACGCCACCATATACTCTGTGGCTGTATTTATTGAAAGTGCACTGAGTTTACATACTGAGTCAGAGAACTGACATTATTACACCGACAGCCCACCTACCCAAGGACAGGGCATGTCTTTCGATGTACTCAAGTCTGTCTGTCTGCAGCGCTTCGAATCTTTCCTCACTCGGGTTTGCCCATTTCTCATGGCACTTACTTCGGAATGGCTCCACTGTTATTATTGTAAATAAGTTTTCCCCACCGCGATCCCTCTGCTTACCGTTCGTGCTTATGAAGTCTACTGGGTGTTCTAACGTTAGTTCTGTGTTCCATTACAGAGCTGAATTATTTCGTTGCTCTCTGGGCCTTCCGCGTATGTGACCAGAACGTCTGTGAACAGAGCGCTCCGTCCTCACTCACCCGGATGCCTGCCAGCCCAGCTGCCTGGGCTCGCGACTCCAGCATTAGGAGCCACTGCCGCAGCGGCCGTGCCGGACCTGCTGGTGATCTCGGTAAAGTGCCTCTACCGTCTCTCCACGGAACCAGACGCTGGCCTTAGGACTAAGTGCATCCACTTAGTGACAGAGTACTAGTCACACTGCAATCGTGACGCTGTATTGCCACCACATCTGCTGACACGGAGGAGCAAGTACCGAGAAGAGCAGCTGGTAACTGTACCGGGCCCAGCCACAGTGGCCCGGCTGGAGGGTACCACTGCACGGTACTGGTGCCCAGGTTTGGACCCCAAGTCAGTCTGAACACGTGGGGTGCACACACATCCACACACAATCCTGGCTGGCCAGGAGGCTGCGGGAGGACCACAGTGTGACAAGGCCCTGTCAGGGTACCTGTCTCTCTGTCCTCTCTCTCATGAAAAAATAAAAGAAACTTCAAAACCAATAAACAGTACTAGGCCAGCGTCAATTTCTGGCACCTCCTGAAGTTTATGAGGGCTAGGTGTCGCCCACCTTCGGCGAACGCGGGGTGAGGGGCCCGCAAACTCATGCACTCCTTTTGCAGTCCCCTGTGAGTCCATATTTTCATAGAAAATATTTGAAAATTAAAACTTTTGGGTAAATAATAAAATAAAGGAATATTATTTGTGTGCTAACAATTCTAAAATGTATATTCGAATCTTAAACCTGCCCTGAGTCCTGGCCTTGGCTTCCACTCCGACGTGCACCTCCACTCAGATGCCCAAAGACGTCGAAGCCTTCCAGGCCCCCACAGAGACCTGAACCTTGCACACGAACCTGCTCCCGCTCGTCTTTCCCGGGTGCTTAGACCGATAGCCCTGCAGCAGTAGATGCCTCCCCCTCCACCCCACATCCACCCCGCAGGAAACCCTGCTAACTCGCTTTTCAAATACACTTCAGATCCACGCTTCCCTTCACCTCCTCTCCACCTCAACTACCCTCACCACTGCCCACCTCTGCCGCCACTCTGCGGCCAGCGCCCCCCACAGCGGCACCACTGCTCAGCCCTGCCAGCTCCTCCCACCATCACCTACACGTTTCTCTAATGCCAGAGCGCGCATGCATGAGGCAGACGGATGGACAGACGGAAAGCGCCCTCAGCAGAGCTTAGTCACCTGCAGATTCTTCTCCTCCGATTCTCCGTCCTGTCAGGACCTGGGCACGCACTTGCCAGGAGAGCTTTTCAAGAAACTGAGGCCAGGACCTGTGAGATGTGGGACCCGGCCTCTCTGTGCAGCGTGTCTGCTGCACGGGCCAGGTCTACACGCATTTTACTTTCATGTCTGCTCGCTCTCTCTCCCCACAACCCCCTGTGTCTGTCTCCACATGAGAATGCGAGCTCCCTCGAGGCAGGGCCATCCCGCCCCGCGCAGTGACGCGCTGACACTCAGCGACCACACCCTGGACACCGCCGCGCTCTGTACCAGCTCTTTTCTGAGAATGCGGCAGGTTTTCCGCTACCGCTACCTGAGGGCAGTGAAACGTGCCCTTTCCAAACAGCGCTGCCCTCACTACGGCTGACCTCTCCTGCTTCCTCCTTCTCAGACACTCCAAAGGCTGGCACTCCATGCTCCACGGTCGGCAGCTGTCATAACCCCCTGTGGCTCCAGGGGACTCCAGGTGTGAGCGGAGGCCTCCCTGGCTGCTTGCTGTTCCACTGGTCCAGTCTCCTACCAAAGCCTGCTGGGGGTCCCGGCGCCCGCTGGCGCACGGTGCTGTTCGGACACGGCCTGCAGCTTCGAGCCTCACACTGACCACCTTGCTTCATCTTCACGAGACCCTCTGAGGTATATGTGTTTTTATCTCCATTTCATAGATGAGGAAACAGAGATGTCTTAAGATTAATAACTTGCCTAAAGACAAAGACTTTGAAAGGTCTAGGGCCAGGATTCTTTCTTTCTTTTTTGAGAGGTTTTTGCCTTAGAGCGCACACACTTGCTGGAGAGAGAGAAAGAAAGAGACAGTGAGAGGGAAAGTGGGAGATCGCTCCCCTCTCCCGAGGGGGAATGCCCACATCACAACCCCTTCTCCTCCATTCTCCTTGGGATTTTGGGTGAGCACACACACACCCAGTGTGAGTTTCAAGCCACTGGTCGGGGCCTCAAACCACGGTTGGCCACGTAGGAGTCCAGTCACGAAAGCTCTATGCCATTTGCTGGCCCCCAGGGCCAGGATTCTAATTCTGATCTATTTGACTACGAAGACCATAACTTCCAGTCTATCCTGTTTCCTCTGTTTTGTTTGATCACTTCCTGGAGAAAAAGATACCTGTCAGTTTCTTCATTCAGCACTTATTTTAAAAATGAGAGAATGAACATCAGAGAGAAGGCCGGTCTCCCCGAGCAGCAGCAGAGCAGGGCTCACCCCGCTGTCTACGGATACGAGAGCCGCAGTCTTCTCAGTGTGCCGAGGGCTCTCAACTGGAGGCTCAGAAATCTCAGAGGAACTGGGCTGGCAGGTGGCGTGGTGGTTGGGGGCGCTGGACTCCCACATGGCTGACCATGGTTTGAGTCCCGGACCTGGCAGCTTGCTTTCTCACTTTCCCTCTCTCTCATTCTGTCCCTCTCTGGTCAAATTAAGATAAATAAAGTTAAATAAAATAATTCTGAAAAAAAAAAAGAAATCTCAGAGGAACTTCGTAGGCCTGTGGAACAGTGTAGATTATAAGGAGGTTGTGTGTGTCTCTGTAAGTCCAGTTTTCTGGGGAAATGGCCCACACACCCTCGAAGAAGGCCACGACTCTCTGAAAGGCTGAGAAGCGCCATTATACTGACTTCCTGAGAAAACTAAAATGAAACATGAACCTCAATACACCTCCTCCTTCTTTGCTTACTAGATTAGTGGTTTATTACAAATTACATATAATTTAAAAATAGTTTTTGCTGGGGCCAGGAAATGGCATAGTGGTTATGCCGTTGGACTCCCACTTGACCAACTGCGGTGTGAGTCCTGGACCCGGTGGCTTGAAAATCACACCGGGCTCGTTGTGCATGCACCCGAGATCTGAGGGAGAGAATGGAGAAGGGACTGTGGCATGGTCATCCCCTCTGGGGAGTGATTTCTTACTTTCTCTCTCATTATCTCTGTCTCTCTCTGGTGAGCACACACACTCCACGGCAAAAACCTCTAAAAAGATTTTTTTTTTTGCTATAAAGCATATGTGCTCATCAAAGAGAGACAGAGACAGCGAGAAAAAGAGCGAGGGAGAGGGAAAGGAAGAAGGCACCCCTACAGGGATGGCCACACGACAATCCTTTCTTTTCCATTCTCCTCTTGGGATTTTGGCCATGCACACACACACACCCTGCCATGTTTTTGTTTTTGTTTTTGTTTTTGAGAGGTTTTTGCTATAGGGCATGTGCGCTCGCCAGACAGACAGAGAGACAGAAAGCGAGAAATCACCCCCCAGGAGGATGGCTCATCTCCTAAAATTGACTTGGTTCTTCCTAAAGAAAATAAAAGCGTGCTCTCCAGCTGTTTAGGAAACACTGTCAACAGGCAGAGGTTTTAAAAGCATTTTAACTCTGCTCTTCCTAGTCTGCTTACATGCTTTAAATGCTCAGACATTGTCACATTCAGAATAGGACTTACATCCGCCAGGTCGGATGGACGAAGAGCTGCCAAGATTCAGCAACTGACTGGTAAACGTCGACTGCAGTGTCATCTCACCTGCCCACCGGTCCTCACGCACGGTGACATCTGGAGAGGGAAGAAAGTCCCGGTCATGCTGTCACACCGTGCTCAGAGTGCCAGTCCCCGCAAACCAGGCCACAGCCTTCCACGTGCCAGGCAACCACAGCTCTGCCAAGTATATGACCTGCCTGAAGGCGCCAAATGGTGAAATGGCAAATCCAGGTGTGAACCCAGTATGTAGACAGACAGGTAGAACACGCACACCACTCTGCACATTCAAACAATACCCACGCCGGGGCTCCCACTACAGAGAAAGGCCGAGCGGCGTTCGTTCACATAGGCAAATGTTAGATGCCATTTCCGACATAATCTAATCTGTCAGGAGCAGGAAGCGATGCAGTGGCCCACGGCAGCGGTCCCTACAAGGGCAGTGACGTTCAGAACACCCCACTCCCCCTGCTGGATCTGACACAATGAAGACACTCCACAGCATTGACCATTTTCCCTGAACGGCAGGTCGGCATCTTCTACAGATGCTGGAAGTGAGGACACTGGGCGTAGCGACACTTCCCCAAGGGGACGAGAGTTGAAGGAGCGAAGAGGGACAGAGAAGAACCCTGTGGTGGAGCTAAGCACGCCTCCAGGTAGGAGCAGTTCCAGGCAGAGCAAGAACTGTGAGTTGTAGAGGGAGGCCTCCCAGGCAGGGTATACGTGCACGGTGCCAGAGGTGGAAAGAGGTGTTAACGGCAGCAAAGTTCTTTGGAGACAAAAACAAGGGTGCACAACAGAAATCTGTATTTGTCACCTCGCTGAGAATGTAAGGCGACAGTGTCACCGAGGGTCCGGTGCAGTAGCAGAAATGCTATCCTTTCCCATGGAACCACTACAGAAAAGGGCTAAGGGTAAGACGTGCACAGACCAGACCCTGAGTGACGAAAGAGGCCCGGTGGCGCATCCGGACTCTCGTGGGGAAAGCCGAAGGGGCGGCAGGGAAGGCTTCCCAGGGAGAAGGCGAATGGGGCTAGGGAGAGCCCAAGACAGCATGCAGGACAGGGCAGGGAGAGGACGCGGCGGCCTGCGGGGTCGATCCTGCACCCCAGGAGGCACGTAGTAAAGACATGGTCCTCGAGGACTTGAAGAACGAGGAAAACAGAAACCCACAAGCCAACCATGGTCATAAAGCAAACGGCCCCCGGGCAGGACGGCCTCACCTGTGAGTAGAACTATGTCACCGAGAAACACGGTCAGTGCCCAGAACGCCGCGGCTCTCCACAGGCACACCCTCCTCTTCCTGTCCGACTGATCTATCACCGTGATGGCTGCTAACGGCACTTTGGTGCCGGCATTTGGTCCCGATCTGATGTGTATTTCCTTCACGTGACACGGAGACAGCACCATGACGAGACAATTGTACTTGCGACCTGCGTAAGTGCAGTCTCCGATGAGCGAGGTTTCCCTAAGCCCCTCCAGCGCAGACGTGGCCCCCGGGCTCCGCACTCCGGCAGAGGCTCGCGGCTTAGACACCAGCCTCATCTTCTTAGCTACTTGCAGGACCTTAGATGGCGCTCGGGAAGGGGCCCGGTTATCGTCAGGGGCCCGGTTTCTTTTGCCAGCACTCCTGGGTGGGGGCCCCTGCTGGGAGCACAGCACCCCCGCGCTGCACAGCTCGATGTGCAGCCCCTCTGGGGGCCACTCGGCGTCAGAGCCCAAGGGTTCTGGACCCGCTGTGGTTCCTTCGGGGCCGTGGCTGGGGTGCGCCTGGACGGGGCAGCTTCCTGTTTCAGGACAAATGGGACTAAAAAGTTCAAGGGAATACGCCTGGGTTTGATCACTTCCATGTCCTTCTGCAAAACCGTCAGGCGGGGTCAAGTGAGCTCCCGCTGCTGTTACCTCGCCAGGACTCGCCTCTGGCCCGGCCTCCTCGCTCGTGGTCCCCTCATTTACAGAAGCCTGTCCTTTCTCCTTCCTTTGAGCTAAAAAAGCAACCTGGCTGGCAGTCATCACACTGAGAAATTCCGTGTGGGTTGATACTTGGAGGCCTGAGCCCGGCCCGCCTGCTCCTTCCCCCGGGGGCCCATCTCCTGGGTCGGAGGACAAGAACCGCGGACGCTGGCTTTGCACTGCGTGACTTTCTGTGGGCACACGCGTGGTCGGGACTGGGTCAGAGCCCACGTGAATCTGCTCGGTGCCACGGACCAAATCCAGCAGACCTGCACACGGTTGGCCCGATGGGAAGGAGCCTGTCTGCAAACTCTGACCACAGGTACCTGCCCGAGCCTCGGGCGGCCCACCCACCACTGTCCTGTATCCACCGAGCAGCTTTGGGGGCATTCCTTGGTCACTGACAGGCTCAGCTCCGTCCTCACCTCCGCCCATCTGCACCGTGGAGCCAGCTGCATGGCTCAGCCCCGTGGGGTGACTCTGCTGGGGGAGTGTCGCCTGCGTTTCAGAAACAGGACATGCAAAGTCGTCCTTCACGGGAGCAGGACTAGTCACACAGCGTGACGACGAGTGCCCACAAAGACCCAGAGGGCCGACAGCTTCGGGGCCCCGACGGGACTCAGCAACCCCGTGCCGGAGACCTCCATCCCTCAGGCGTCCGGACTGCTCATCCCACAGGAGCCGGACTTCCTTCCAGGGTGTGGTGGTCGACATTAAAGAAGTTGTGTCCTGTGATACCGTCATTTTCAGGGGACCCACTGGAGCACCCCAAAAAATGTGGACTTGTGCTCCTCCACTCATGGTTTCTGATAAAAATAAGAAAACCCATATTAGCATTCTGTCAGTAGGTTTTTAAATATTGATATCAACTTAATAACATACTAAAAGAAAATGTAATATAAACTAGGAATCAGAAACAGTAATAGAGGTGATTTATGTTAGTACTCCATTTAATTGTAAAATTTGTGAATATGTAAGAAATTGTAAGGAGAAATCAAAATATTCACAACATATGTCCACCTAAAGACTGTCTTTAAGGAAAATAAAGCTAAGTGTACTAAGGAAACAGGTAAGGAACTCTCACTGCGCTCAGCTCTCGTGTTGTCAGAGACCTGCCCCGGTCACACAAGTTACACGCCTGCCCAGCAGCACAGGGGAAAGTGCCGCAGAGGAAGCTGGACCCCACGTGGTCGCCAGGGGTGGTCCTGGGCCCAGCGACATGAAAAACACACCAGGCAGGGAACCGGCAGTTAGCGTAATGGCTATGTCGCTGGACTCCCACGTAGTCGACTGCGGTTTGTGTCTCGGACCCGGTGGCTTACAACTCACGCCGGGCGCGTGTGCGTGCGTGCCCAAGATCCCGAGAGGAGAATGGAGGAGAAGGGATTACGGCGTGACCATCCCCCCTGGGGGGTGATTTCTCGCTTTCTGTCTCTCTGTCTCTCTCTGTCTGTCCGGCGAGCACACGCGCCCTATAGTGAAAAACCTCTCCAAAAAAAAAAAAAACACACCAGGCACAGGCACACGTGCCCAGGACCCTGATGGGATGGCCAGCAGGAAGGGAAGGGACCACAGAGAATGGAGGAGAAGGGATTGCGGCATGGCCATCCTCCCTGGGGGGTGATTTCTTGCTTTCTGTCTATCTCACTCTCGCTCTGTCTTTCTGGTGAGTGCACACGCCCTATAGCAAAAAACCCTCCCAAAAAAAGAAAGAAAGAAAGATTTTTGTAACATTCAAAAATCCTAAGGGAAAAAAAAATTGAGAGGTAAGAGTATGGATATTTTTGTTGGTTCCTTTTTAGAGAGATTTTTGCTATAGGGTGCATGTGCTAGCCTGAGAGAGAGAGACAGAAAGCAAGAAATCACCCCAGAGGGGATGGCTACACCACCATCCCTTCTCCTCCATTCTCCTCTCAAGATCTTGGGCATGTGTGTGAGGCTTAAGTCACCAGGTCTGGGACTCGAACCACTGTCAACTACATAGGAGCCCAGCAACATAACTATTACACCATCTACAAGTCAAAAATTACAGGTTTTTAAAAATATATATTTTAAAAGCTTTACTATGATGGGGCCAGCAGGTGGCATGGAGATTAAAGTGCTAGATCCATACGGCCAGCTGCACAGTTCAAATCCCAGACCCAGCAGCTTGAAAAGCACACCAAGGACACGTATGTACATGCCCAAAATTCCATGAGGAGAATGAAGTAGATGGGATTGTGGGGTGGCCATTCCCCCAAGGGGTGATTTCTCATTTTCCTCTCTGTCCCTGGCCGGCACATGCGCCCTACATCCAACTAAAATGGAAGTTTTTACTATGGCGAGCAGTGAGTGCTACTGGGCATCAGGAAAGTCACAGCACACTCTGGCATAGAAAAACACAGCATGACTTTCCCAGTGACCTCATTTAACCAGAGCTATGATTTTCATAGTAACCAAATCTGTGTGTGTTTGGTAATTTATGGTTTTCTTTCATCATCTCCAAATCAAACATAATATTCCAGCAGTTACGTAGCAATGGCCCCGTATATGACACTGCGGTATACAGGCAGGGACGACACTGCAGCCGGTAGACCACTCACTCTAAAACGGCCGTCCTGCAACACATACTTTACAACGGTGCTGTTACTCGGGAGACGGAATTACAGTAACTTTAGGTGTCGCGTTCTGGCCCGCTGCAAACCAGAGGAGGACTAAGGGTCACTGTAATTGCTACCACATGTCACCCACACTTGAGCCTCACAGGAAGCAAGGCCTGCAGGAGGAATAGCTGAGGTGTGAGATCGAATTCACTCCTTACATGTCACCATTATCTTCACCACGAGGGGGCCCCAGATAGCACAGCAAAAACCTCCAAGTTCAAAATTACTGGACTGGGCCAAAACCAGGAGGAAAAAGAAGAAACAGGAACCCAGCATGTCAGTGGGACTCTGTGGGCATGCGCAAACCAGACGCAGCCCAGTGCCACGGTAACCAGCTCTTGAACCTTTGGGTTTCTTCTGCAGTGGTTTCCTCCCTTGAGTCCCAAACCTTTCCAACAAAACCCAGTGAAAAACGTCTCCTATTTTGTTTCTTTGTTCTCACTTCACATTTATTCAACTCACTTACGCATGGCTTCTATTCCAACAGGTTTGCTGTAATGCTTTTCATTATGGAAGCCAGCGACCTTCAGATGATCAAAGGTCAGTTTTCAATCCTTATCTGACTGCCACTTTTATCGCTTTTTGCCACTGACACTGTTTATCAGTCATTCTTTCTTCAAACATTCTACTTTATTAATTCTGTGAGACCACCAAAAACTGGTATTTACTGGTTTATTTTTCAGTCAGTTGCATAACAAACACTCAGCGCAAGGTGAAGCCTTGTGTTAGGTACCAGGGACCCGCCACCACCTAGGCCTGGACGGGCTGAGTCTCAGGAGAGCCACTGACGACCACGGAACTGTCACAACCTGTTACAGGTGTCCCCAGGCAGGAGAAGCGTGTGATAGGCTGTAGCCCGTTAGCAATACAGATAATCACAAACGTCTGCAACTGGATTTTAATAACGTTCAGGGGGAGAACGTACGACACAGCCCCCAGAGTCTCCCCAAATGGGGCCCAGGAAAACTGTCCGAACGGCCCTCCCAAGCACAGGCTCGCTGTGTGACCTCCAAACACTCAGTGTAAGACCCTGCCCCGTGTCCTCGCCTGATGCTCTCCCCTGAAAGTCCTCAGCCTGACTTTCACTTTCTGTCCATTGAGACGATGAGTCCAAACTGCCAAAGTACTCACCGACTCTGCCCCGCTGAGCTCCCTCTGGCCTCTGCCTTCTGGCCGGATTAACACCCTCCGCCGCCTTCCCCAGCCCTCCTTCCTTCCTCGGGCTCTCTCCCGAGTCCACAGCGCTCCACGCCATTCATCTGACCCCACTAACCCCACACACCCGCTGATGCTTTACCCCAACTTCAGGCCTGAATTTCCAACACCGACGCGTGCGACGGGTCACAGCAGAACCAAGGACGCTCAGCGCCTGCCGCGCCTGCACAGAGGGAGGCGGAGGAGCGCTCGGAGCGGGGCCACGCCGAGCGGCCTGGACAGTCCGAACAGCCCTCGGGGCCACACCTGCCCAGACCGCTCCAGGAGGCACAGGCGGCTTGCCCGTAACAACTGCTGGGCTGGGCCCTCCTCATCTGTCTAAACGAACACCCCTCCCAGTGTGGGGCTCTGCCATTCAGATAAAAAGCTGACTGAAGAATGGCTCCTCTAGTTATTAGGGAGGCAGGTGTTTTGCTGTGCAAAACTGTGTCGTGACTTTCCCAAAGGCCCAATTAAAAAGCAGTCATTTTTTTGGTCAAGCCTTTAGATCCGAGACTCAAACCGCGCAGTCGGCTACGTGGGGTCCAGCCTCCTCGGCCCCCGTGCCTCCTGGCAGGCCCAGCTGCAGACTTTCTGAAAGTCTTTTATTTACACTGAAGGCTGCTGCTCCTGCTAAACACCCCCATTTACAGGAGTCTTGAGCGTGGGCGAGGAGGATGGAGAACGGGGAGTGGGGAAGAAAATATGCAGTGCCACAGACTTTCGCAGAGGAGGAGGTGAACCGTACGGCCGAGGAACTCCCCGATTCCGGGGTATGTTTGAATGTTCTCGGAGGGTTAAAGCTCATTAAGATACCAAGCGGAATTTGCAAGTACACATCCATTACCGCAGTTAATCATTACACCATTTCCCAATCTGCAGAAGGCCACTTCCCTCAGAAAGACCAACACGGCCACGGCCTTATCTCCGGCGTGGTCAGAGTCTGATGAGTGGGTCAAAGATTTAGAAAACAGGACAGACTGTATCAGCAGGTTGTCTTCGCAGGCACCGAGGCAAAAACACACTTATCGCCAGACACGTTTGGTTAAGAGTGAGGTCTCCGTCCTAACAGCCACAGCCTCACGGTTATAATGTTTTTCCTGTCAATTTTACCAAAATCACGAATCGATCATAAAATTGGTAGCAACAAGTGACGAAATGAAAGGCGCCACCAAGATTACCATTAAGAGCGTGGGTTTTGGAATAAGACGGGTGTGAGTCCAAACCCCGACTCCGCAAGGTGCTACAGCTGGAGGCTGGAAAGAGTTGAAGCAAGGTGAGGGTGACGGGGCCATTACTGTCCCCGTTTCTGTATGTCCTTGAAAACACCCACAATGAAGTGTTGGATTTATCTGTCCCAGGAGAACTAAGTTTATTTGTCAATTGAGAATCTCACTAACCCCTGTCTTACAGTGCTGCCACGAGCTAGCACAAGGCGATTACTCAACAAACGTGAGCTTGTCATAGCAGTAAATCTAGGAAGTCACACACACACACTTGGTGACACACACTCCCCATGGTACTTGGTGTTATTTTTTTTAGGTTTTTGACACAGGGCACATGTGCTCACTGGAGAGAGAGAGAGAGACAGTGAAAGGGAAAGTGAGAAATCACCTCCCAGAGGAGATGGCTACGCCACAATCCCTTCTCCTCCATTCGCCTCCTGGGATTTTGGGCACGCACACACATGCGCCTGGGACGAGTTTCAAGTCGCCAGGTCTGGGATTCGAAACACAGTCAGTCATGGGGAGTTCAGTGCCTTCACCACCACACCACCAGCTGGCCCCCATTTTTGTTTTTACATGTGTATTTACACTGTGATAACCATAAAATCAATTATAATTTTATATTCTACTTGAATTCAGGTGGTTACCCTTTATGTCAATTTATAAACTTCCTGATCATGTTTTTAGCAGTGTGTTTTATTTATTTATTTAGTTTGCCACAGGGTATGAGCATTTGCCAGAGGGACAGAGAGAAGTGAGAAAGCTCCCCGGGGGAGTGGCCACGCCACAGTCTCTTTTTCTCCATGCTCCTCACAGGACTTAGGGCACACACACACCCAGCATTTGATTCAGGTGCGTGGGCCTGGAACCTGAACTGCACAGTCAGCCAGAGGGGATCCAGCTACCTCAACCACCAATGCCACTGGGTCCCTCTCCCAATCATTTTTAATGCTAACTTAATATTTTAATAATAAATCTATTAACGACTACTCTAATTCATTAACTTGTCTCTAATGTCATTATTATAAATATTACTGTAATAAATTATTTAGTGCATTCAGCATCACTTTTCAATTTCTTATGATAAACTCCCAGGTATGAAGTTACTGTGTCAAAGATAAAAACAATCTCTGCCTCTTAATAGCTATTATATTATTGTCTACAGAAGTCGTGGGCCATTTCTAATGCTACAAACAACAGCTGAAGGGAGCTGTCTTGCCACAACCTCTAGCAAATTTTTAAAAAAGAAATAGGGTTAGAAAGATAAGCAGGCATACTACAGAAGTCTGACCGCTTTTTCCTATTTCCAAAATCCTTCCCAGGGCCCACAGACACTAACAGACCGTCCCGGCCCATTGGTAACAGGATTCTCCCTGCATCCCGCCCCGGCGCAGCACTTTGTGATGTCGATTTCGTCTTCTCTGTTAAAGAGGTTCTTTTCTGATCTCAGCAGCCTTTCTTTTTCAATCACTACCCTAAAAACTGTAAACCCACCTATAGCCTACAAGTCCCCCCTTCCACATGTCCCGCCTTTTTGGGTCAGATCAATGGAAAAACTCTTCACTAAATTCCAAACCCTGTCTCTCACTCTCAATAAAAGGTACCCCTGTACCTGATCACCCTGAAAAATGCACGTTTTGCTTCTTCCCTGGGCCTAAGTCACTCATATTCTGCTTAGAAATAAACTGCATTATTATTTTTACAGAGTTTGTTATTTTCCATTGACAATCTTAAAAAGTATTTTTCCAAATAAGGGGACAAAGGTATTTAATTTTATTTGCATTTTCTTAGTTATTTGGAAAGCTGAAGAAACAGTGAATTCTGAATTACATTTGGATGAGTATCTTTTTTTTTTTTCCAGATGTTTTTCCCTTAGGCAGGTGCACTCACCAGAGAGAGACAGAGACACCACAATCCCTTCTCCTCCATCTCCCTCCCGGGATCTTGGGCATGCACACACATGCCTGATGTGATTGTGAAGTCCCCGAGTCTGGGACTCAAACTATGGTTGGCCATGTGGAGTCTAGCGCTGTAACCGCTATGCCATCCGCTGGTCCCGAATGCAAATGTAGACAAACAAAGTAACAGAAAAAATAAGTTATGGGGCTGGCCCCATGTGCTAGCAGTTAAGGGACCCACATGGTCTACTGTTCAGTTCGAGTCCCAGACATCAAGGCTTATGAAACATGCCAGATACATGTATGTCCAAAATCTCAATAGGACAGAGAAACGGAAGAGAAGGGATTGTGGCATGACCACACTCCATCAGGAGGTGATTTCTCTCTCTCTGTTTCTCTCTGGCGAACACACAGACCCTCTAGCAATTTTTTAAAAAGAAAAAAGGATAGGAAGATAAGCAGGCATACTACAGGGAAAATAGTATTGTGCTGGCAGGAAAGCCAAGACACATTTTTGCACAGAAAAATATTTCATGACTTTACCGACAACCTACTGTATAGTTTAAATCACTGCAGAACACTCATCATCCCAGGGGCTGGCAGGTGGCATGGTGGTTAAGGCACTGGAATCCCACATGGCCGACCATAGTTCAAGTCCTGGACCTGAAGGCTTGCTTTCCTACTTTCCCTTTCTTTCTCTCTGTCTCTCTCTGGTCAAATTAAACAAATAGTAATGATGATAAGAAATTAAATGAAATAAAATAATTTTAAAAAAGAACACTCATCATCCCAGTAAAATGAAAGAAAAATGTATAAATTGATAAGAAAACACTTTCTACCTATTAAAGTAACAAAAATTCATTAAAAAGGTGCAAGGGTACAGGAAATAGTTTATACTTGTAGGATTTCAGTAAAAACTTTCTAGAGAGCAAATAGCAATGCATGTCAAAAGTCTTAAAACTGGGAACCAGCAGTTAGCGTAATGGCTATGTCGCTGGACTCCCACGTAGTCGACTGCGGTTCGCGTCCCGGACCCGGTGGCTTAAAACTCACGCTGGGTGCGTGTGCGTGCGTGCCCAAGATCCCGAGAGGGGAATGGAGGAGAAGGGATTGCAGTGTGACCATACCCCTTGGGGGGTGATTTCTCGCTTTCTGTCTCTATGTCTCTCTCTGTCTGTCTGGCAAGCACACATGCCCTATAGCGAAAAACCTCTCCAAAAAAAAAAAAAAGAAAAGTCTTAAAACTGTGTACCCTGTTGGTCCCACAACTACACTCCTAGGAATTTAAACTAGGGGGAAGCGGCCATGATACCTATGCTCAGAGATTCTGCTACGAGGATGTTCACAGCGGTGTTGTTCACAATGTCAGAGAAGTGAGGGAGATGTGCACTGATGGAAATCTGGCTACATAACTTACGGCACATCCACAGAAAGGCGAACCGCATAGCCATTTAAAATCACTGTCGTAAAACCATGTTCTCAATATATCGATAGGTAAAACAAGGAGACTGCAGGTAATTATATATGATAAGATTTCATCTCACATATAAATGTCATATCAAACTTAAACATTTTTCAAAACAATACTCAGTTTGCCATTATTTACCTTGAGATTCGAAACCCTTCCTTCTCTCATGTAAGAAAGGTTTCAAATACGCATATGTTCTCCGTGGTGACTGACAAAAGTGATAATCACAAAAAAAAAAAGTTCTTCATTCTTTCACTTCATTTAACCAATCCAATTTGTTACTTAAATCATCTGTGCTAACAAATAACACTGAAACTAATAACCCATCTACAATGTGCACTCATGCTCAACTCTTGAGAATTACTAATAGCTATTGGATGTTAATGTCTAACTTACAATTTGAAATGATAGAACATTTCCACATTTTATGTGACTTACACAAGGACAAAAGATATATTATTTGTTCCTCAGGAACAAAAGCAATTGAACTTTAAAGCTTCTACTCATTCTTGTATCTGAACTAATAGTTACTAAAACAAACCTGTGAACAGACAACTGATTTCGTAAGTCTCCTTTGATCAGCCTTGATTCCCTTTGCAATGGCCTTCGGCATGTCAGTGAAATATCTGTAACCCCCTCGAACCAGCACGCGAAGTGCCCCACGGTGAGGGCCGAGCAGGCGAGCGTCTGACTCCTGTGTGCAGTTCACTGAGCCTGTGCACCTCGCCCCCACTCCAGGGCATCGGCCTACTCCCAGTGAAGCCCAAATCTTCAAACAGAAAGTGTTCAGTTAACCTAACAGGTTTTGTTTTTCTTTACAAACAGGGTGATCATACATTCTGTCCAGAACTCTTAGCTGAAGCAGGCTATCCCAGTGGCCTGTTTCTCTTTTTTACTCTCAAAACTGTCTTAAGTTTAAAGAGAAATGATCTATGGGGCCGGCAGGTGGCGTGGTGGTTAAGGGCACCAGACTCCCACATGGTCAACCGCAGTACAAGTCCTAGACCTGGTAGCTGACTGGCTCTCGCTCGCTATCTCTCTCTCTCTCTCTCTCCTTTTCTGGTCAAATTAAAATAAATAAATAAAGTTAAATAAAATAATTATTTTTAAAAAAAGATAAACAATCTAGAAACCCTAGTGAAGAACCACATGCATTCATGTTCTATAAATGAAGAGCATCCCTGCTAATATATTTTATCAAAAATATTATGCTAATAGGAATAACTTAAAAGGTGAAGACAGGGACTAGCCTCATGGCCTACTGATTAAGGGAGCTGGATCCCACATGGCCAACCACAGCTCAAACCCGGGCCCTGGTATATGATATGGGTGAGCGTGCATGCCCCAAATGCCAATGGAATAGAGAAATGAGAAGGGAATGCAGCATGACCACGCCCCACAGAGGGCTGCTGCCCCCTCCTCTTTCTCTTCCCGCTGTCTCTCTGGCAAGCACATGCATCCTCTGGCAATTAAAAAAACAAATAAATAAAGGTAAAGAGAAACATTCTTTCCATTTTCCTGTTAAAATGCTTAAATAACAATGAGATATTAATTGAAAAAAGGTTGAATTATGCCTAAAAGTTATAATTTGCATTTGAGAATCTCAACACAGAGATAAAAATTAAATGAGGTAGGAAAGAGAATTAAACTGTATTTTGCATCTAAAAGGAAAAAATGGAGGGTCTGGCTGTTGGATCTGAGTAATGAGCCTGCAGAGAACAAGATAAGCCTTTCTGGATCCAGACTACCAGAGGTGGCTCAGACAGCCAGAAGTCACCTTACCCAAGGTCACCCTTCCTAGGAAGGTCAAAGGAGAGATCTGAAATTCCAGGCTCACACTCCACTCGCCCCTCATCCTTGTCAGGCAACGTCAAAGGGACTGAACTTCAGGATGGGCAGCCTGGAGCTTACGCCTTCGGTGCGTGCCAGGGATCTGTCTGCTGACCCCTGCGCCTGCTCTCACCTCCCCACCTCCTACAAAACTGAAAAGCAAAATGAACGAAATGGAAATGAAGAAAAAGATGTGCTATTTATGCCCTGCCTTTCCTTTATAAAAATCATACTCATCTCAACAAATGGCAGATCCATTCCTCAAGCCAAAACCCTGATGTCATCACTGAGTCTCACTTTTTCTCATACTCTATTCCCAACTGGTCAGATCCTGTTAGCTGAACGATTAGAATTCATTTGGGACGTTTAGAATTCACTTTCCTCCACCACCATCCACTAGATTAGGCTCAAATCACCGTCATCTTGATTATCTGCCATACCTCCTGCTGGTCTCCTCCAGCCCCAGGGAATGCTGAGTTTAACTAAGGAACTGCAGCCAGGTCACAAAGCCTGTGGGCAGTGGAGCGGGACTGGAATGCAGGAAGTCAGGAACAGGGCCCGTGTATGTCCTTAACCACTGTCACACTGGCCGCTGGCACTCCTGTTTTCTGTCTTTGTGCAACAGTACAACTACAATCGAAGCCAGCCCCTATCCAGGCACATACACCACTGGGTCAAGGTGAACAGGCTCAGGAAGTGTTGACTTAGCAGGAAAGGTATGAAAGGAACAAAGCATCAACATAAAAGAACTACCTCACCAAAGACTTCCCACTGAGGAAGTTCACTGGAAAGTTCCTAATGGAGGAATGAGTCATGGTTTACGAAGACATCTGTTTTTTCTTCCTTACTTAACTCATACTCAACACACTTACTCATTCTCTCCTTTTGTTTCTACCTGGTGATGGGGTGCTAACTTAGAAGCAATGAAACCTCAGGCCCAGTCTCCGGTGCAGTCAGGAGCGTACCGGGCAGCACGGAAGGACAGTGCATTCCCACTGTGGTTCCAGCGTCCAGTCCAACGGGCCTGAAAACACACCAGGCATGCGCGTGTGTGCCCGGGACCTGGAGAACGGGAGGGAGCGGGTCACGGGGTGGCTGCGCCCTGGGCAGGGTGCTCCCCTCTTGCTCTGTCATGATGCATACGTGCTCGATCATGAATATGTAGTTTTTAAATTAAATATTTAAAACGGTTTGTATCATTGCTTGGCAAGTTAAATAGGAGCCACTGTAAACCAACTCCCTGCGAGAGCTGACTTTCTGCCTGCACTTCTCGCCGCTTTCTCCCTTTCGTCTTCAGCATCTGCGGGAGTTGGACTGTCCCCTTTAAAACTCATGCTGGCCCTCCATTGCCACTGGGGCAGTGGTACGAGGTGGGGTCTTTAGAGGTGAGTGGTGACGCAGGAACGCGGGGGTGCGAGGTGATCGGGCCCACACTCACAGTGAGACATGGGTTCTTGTCCCACGCTCAGAAAGAATTAGAATCGCCGACACAGAGAAGAATAGCAAAGTGGGGAGTTTGTTCAAGGAGAGGGAAGGAAAAACAGAGCTCCCAAGGGAGGGGTCCTGGAAATGGGCTGCTAAGAACGAACTGTGGTGAGGGTTTTTTTGGGGTCAGGAAGGGGTTTGTCCAGACCTGTTCTAGGTGGGACTTGTGCATGTATTCCCTTCCTGGTGGGAAGGGGCGCATGCTGGGTGGGCCCAGTTATCTTCCTGACTTTGGAGTGGGTAGCAAGGTCAGGAGATTCTTTGCCTAGAACCTTGGACCAAGAAAACCATTATCTTATCTTCTTCCTGGACGGTGGTAGGGCCTGGAAAAAGCCTTTGTTTTAGGTCTAGTTCTGCCTAGGTCAGTCACTGAGCCACCGCTGCCTCCATCTCAGACTTAGCCATTTTGTGATTCCATTTTGGGTCTATACCCTAACTATATTTTTAGGGTCCCTGTATGTCCCCTCTAAGACTCAGGCTGAACCTTGAGTGCCACTGTGACAGTGGTACGAGGTGGGGTCTTTAAGAGGTGATTAGCCCATGAGGGCTTGACCTCTGTACAGGCATTAACGCTGTTACCTCGGGAGTGGGTCAGTTAGCACCGAGTGGGCTCCTGATAAAAGGATCCGTCCAGTCCCCGCTTCCTCCTGTGCTCACGTCCACCTTCCAACACGGAGTGCCCCTGTGCCAGATGCCACGGACATGCTCTTGGGCTTCCCAGCTTCCAGAACCACGCACTAAATAAACTTCTGTGGCTTGGAAACAACCCAGTCCGTGATATTCTGTTATGGCAGCAGAAAACGAAAGAAGACAACATCCCAAAGTGTGCTCAGCCCCTCTGCACTTTCTGTGCGCTCCGCCTTTAAACACGCTCTCATCGCTATTTTTCCAATACAACATCTGGAGTGCAAGTAAACACAGAATAGCATGATCTTCAGAGTTCTGCGGGGTGACTACTGACAACTGTCTTCACCTGTGCAACCACCTCCCAAACCGAGGCCCGGAACACTTCCACAGACCCGGCAGTTCCCCGTATCCCTCTCCCACACTCTCCACCCTCCGCCCTGTTTCTCTCTGATTTCTAGCACTGCGGGATGGTCTGCCTTTCCTTGGACTCCACACAAGCACACAGTGGACGCTCAGGTATGCCCAGTTCATTCCACTGAACACAATGCTTTAGGAGTCCTCTTGCTGCCGACTGTCGGCTTCAGCACGGCTTAGGGTCTGGGAGTGATCTGCTGAGTGAACACACCACGGTTTATCAGCTTCCCAGCAGATGGACGTTTTCAGTAGTTTCTGATTTTTGGCTACTATGAAGAAGACTGCTGTGAACATTCGTGAGTTCATAACTGGAGCACATACGTTTCCGTTTCTCCTTGTTAAAGACCCTGGAGTTGAGCTGCCACATCATAGAACAGATGTCTGACTTCATTAGACTCCCAAACAGCTCTCCATCGTTGCTGATCTGACACACCCACCAGTCGCCCTAGAGTTCCAGGTGCACAACATCACATTCACTGGTATCTGCAGTCTTTCTCCTCGGCCATTCTAGAGAGCAGGACTGGTATCTCGCGGGGAGTTTAATTTGCATTTCCCTCTGACTGTGTGATGTGCCCATCAGGCCCTGGTGCTCACTGGACATGAGTACCCCCTCTCTGGGGAGTATGCTCATGTTTCTCCTCATTTGGTTCCTGGGTTATTGCCCTTTTCCTCATTTTGCTGTTGGGTTATTACAGTTCTTTATGAAGTCTAGATGCAAGTCCTGTGACACATACATAAGCTGGAGATATTTCTGCCCCATTCTGTGATTATCTACTCATTTTCTTAATGGCATCTTTTAAAGAACAGTAATTAGATAATTAAATGAAGTCTATTGATTTTTTTTTTCTTTTACTTATCCTCTTTCTCTTAGGATGTTATCTTTAAAAATCCTTGAAGATTCCAAGGTCATAAGGTTATTCTTCCTTATTATTATTGTAAGGAATGGGCTGACCACGTGAGAAAATAGAAATGTAGAGCCTTTATTGGAGTGTTCCCGGGCGAGGTTCGCTGGCCCAACAGAGAAAGAGAGAGGGGGCCAGAGAAGTCGCAGCCTAGGGCGGGGTTTAGCGATTTTTATAAGGGTATAGGGAGGGGGAGCATCTTAGAGGTAGAAACAGTCCACGTATGGTAAAGGTTTAGAGGGAGAGCAGACTGCTGTGCACGTAAGGTCTGGTGATGTGTGCAGCGCAGAGCACCGTGTGCAACATCCAGTTGGGTCCGAGTACAGCAGCAGGTCTGAGGACAAGCTACACCCAGGTTCTATCAGCTGACTAGGGCCTGGCGTCCAACCCCACATCCAAGCTGCCCAGGCCTCCAGCCTAACAGTTATTTTCTAGAAGCTATGGTAATTTAAGAATTTGCCACAAATTCTACAATGAGTCACAGTTTCCATGACTCTCTTGAAAATGCCCTTCTTTTCATGCCTGTTGCTCACCTTTAAAATTAGCTCTAGTATCTTTTTCGTAATCATCTTTAAATCCCTACCTGATAACTTAACCATCTGGATTATCTCTGGGTCTGCTTCTACTGATTATTTCCTCTCTTGACTTTTGGTCACATCCTCCTGCTGCTTCTTGTGTCTCATAATTGTTTTCATTTCCTGTCAGACATTTTATATAAAAATACAATAATGGTTAAAGTAATGTTTTATTTCCAGGAACAAAAATGATGCCTTTTTCAACAGGCTACTTGAATGGGGTCTGCACCAATCTGACCCGTAACTGAGCTGGATCTGGGCTTTGATGTAGTTTCAGTCTGACAGTTCATCCCTGGCTTCAGGTATTTAGAAAGTGGGATCAGGACTTTCACTTCAGCAGGATCTGGCACACGAGCCCGAGTATGATTATAGCTAAATCAGCAGTCTTCAAACCTGTGGGAGTGATTTCCATGTATCCCGGAATTGAACGACAAAGCAACTGAATGGCAGATGGTGGGACCCAGATTTCTCACCACTGGAATGGAAGTTTACAGATAAGGAAGAGCAGGAGGGTAGACGTGGTAATGGACTTAAGTTGGACACATCAACATGCAAACACACTTAGGTTAAAGAGACAGATGGGGACATGGAGAAACACGTAATGGCAAGTTAGATACACGGGTTAGAGTACACACTGCATTTCCTGTCTCTGTCCACTGGGACAAACTCCACACAAGCATCAACGCCACAGTAGCGGTAAGTACACCTAGCTCCAGGAATTTGGTTTCTCCATTTTCTAGTAAAAGGAACCAAAGTTCCATAGAAAAGAGGCTGATTCAAAGACTGGGGCAGGAGTTACACAAAATGAACCTGGAACACCTTGTAGTGTCAGAAAGTAAAGAAGTGCACGTACACACACACTCATACTCATGATGGGAGTACTCCAGAGACACAGCAATTGAAAGAACTCCCAGTGGTCAAATCTGAAACAGTTTGAGCAGCAAAATAAAACAGTAGTTTTTACTTAAAATAAAACCCAAAATACAAAACAAATATCCATGGAGTTAAAAAAAAAGTCTGAGTTTATACTAATAAAAAAAAAGACTGAATGAATAAATAAATAAGAAAGAAGAAACAGATCCTCCATGGAGAAGAAGCCCTACTAATTTATGAAGATGCTGCACCCATGTGAAGGAGAACATAACGCCCTTACCCCTGAGCACAGGCCGTGCATACGTGACTCCCTTCCCGAGAGTACAGTGTATACAGACGGGGAGAGAGAGAGCCACTTCACTAGAGAGAACCTTGACGACACCGTCTCAGACAGGTGATCCAGACCATTCTCAACAATGATAAGTTACGTTGACAGTATCTCCCTTTAATACGACACGATTAAATGGCACTTGGTGCCAGGTGGGGGCACTGTGATAGCATGACTAGATCCACATGGGAGAGGTCTGGGTTCCCATCCCAGGAGCTCCAAAGCGCCTCCTAACCCAGCCTGGCCCAGGCTAGATGAGACTGGGGTGGGTCGTGGCACTGGGTCCCAACAGGAGTGCCTGTCTCTCGGTCTATCTCTCTGTCTCTCTCAGGACCCTATTTGGAGTGTTGGTTTTCTCCTTTTCTCTCTCTCACTCTCTTGCTCATAGAAGAATGAAGGAAAAAAAATTTTTTTAAGTGAGCAAAGGACGTGGATAGACATTCCTCCAGAGAAGAAACATAAATGGCCAACAAGCAAATGGAAAGATATTCATGCATCAGTCATTGGGGAAATGCAAATGAAAGCCATGAGATCCCCTTTACACCCACTAGAACGGTTGAAATAAGAATTAAAAAAGAAAAGGGAAATAACAGGTGTGGCAAGAACATGGAGAAATGGAGCGCCGCGCACTGCTGACAGGGACATGAAATAGCACAGTGGCATGGCAGCACGGCAGTCCGGCCTCCTTCAGTAAGTTCAACACAGACTCACCACGCGGCCCAGCAACCCCACTCCCAAGTACACATGTACCCAAACGACCTGAAAGCAAATGTTCAAGCAAAAATACAGATACAGGTGTTCATGGCGGCACTGCCTACAGCAGCCAGAAAGTGGACACAACTCGAAAGCCCACAGCTGATGGATGCATAATCAGAACACCGTACCTCGGGAACCAGCAGTTAGCGTAATGGCTATGTCACTGGACTCCCACGTAGTCGACCGCGGTTTGCATCCTGGACCCGGTGGCTTAAAACTCACGCCGGGCGCGTGTGCGTGCGTGCCCAAGATCCCGAGAGGAGAATGGAGGAGAAGGGATTGCAGCGTGACCATCCCCCCTGGGGGGTGATTTCTCGCTTTCTATCTCTCTCTGTCTGGCGAGCGCACACGCCCTATAGCAAAAACCTCTCCAAAAAAAAAAAGAACACTGTACCTCATAGGATGGGAACTTCACGGCCGTGATAAAGCATGAAGCCCCAATTCAGGCTCCACCACAGATGAAGCACAAAAACATGCTAAGCAAAACACATGACAAGAGGCCATGAGTCCTAACTCCTGCCAAACGCATGACATCCGTAACAGAAATTCTCAGGTTTGGGGCATCTGTTCCCTGGTCTATAACGTGGGTCTCACAATAGCATCTCCCGAGCAGGACATGGTGAGGTTAAGGCTTTGTGTTTTCACATCAAATCACTCTGTTGTCACAATATCCTGGAGAGTTTATTTGAGCACTTACCTTGTCTGCCCAGGATTGAAGGCCTCTAGGCCTTGCACGTAAGGCTCCTAAAAAAACTGAGGCAAGGGAGACAAAACGAGTCTGATGATCCATGCCCAAGAGAAACAGAAAAGTTAACAGGGCCAGCAGGTGGCAAGGTGGTTAAGCCACTGTTTCCTACATGGTCAGCCATGGTCCGACCTCGTTTTCTCACTCTTCTGCACCTCCCCCCCCCCCGTGTGTGTGTGTGTGTGTGTGTGTGTGTGTGTGTGTGGTAAGTACACATGCCCCATAGCAAATTTAAAAATAAGAGTCTATATATATATATATATATATATATATATTTTTAAATTATCAAAAGTTGTTTATAAAAATTCCTATCACACTGAAGAGCTGACTATTCCTGAAAAACTACTCAGGTCACCATGCTTTATCTTACACTCCTCAGTGGCCATAATCAATCATTTGCTCACACTAAGCAAGTCAGCAATTAAAATGAAAAACTTTGTACCAACTATATATTAAGTCAGTAATGCTGAGGCCAGCGTTCCTCCGTTTCAGAGCAGATAAGGCCTCCACCTTCTGCAGACTGGGTTCAGGAATACTCATACATGTGTGTGCAGAAGTTCAGAAATACTCGTTCTAAAACAAGAAACATTTGTCCAAAGCAGCAACATTAGGAAATAAAACCAAGACTTGGACAATAAACAAAGGCTAATTTAATCCATGAAGTACCTGAGAACAATGAAAAAGGAAAGGGATAAACAGAGTAAGGTTAGGTGACCTTTTTCATGTGTTCCCGAGAACTCGCAAAATAAAAAAAATTTAAAAATTAAAAAAAAAAACAGCATTTATTTAAGATTAGGAACTGTGTCATATTTTGTTTTGTTCATCGTTGGATCCTGCTAACACGAATAGTATAGAACACGGCATCTGCCTTCTCTCAGGAACTTAACCTATTCTTTAATGAATGGTAAATAAGAATTCAGAGTGCCAGTCAAATAATTCTGTTCCTATGGAGAAATATGTTCCGATCTCCAGCTGAAGAATACCCTCCCTCCCCTCAGCGGCACGAGCAGAACTGGAGTTCTGAGAGCAATAAAGTGTGTGCAGATGCTCCACCCAAACTTCACCTGGAGTCCCAGTTCACCACAGGTCACTCACGTTATTGCAAGTAAATCATTAATGTGGGTTTTCTTGACATAAATTTGACCTCCTTGGGCAGGCCCTGGGTACATCGGGAGCTGAGTCCCGGTTTGAGTTCCAGCCCAGAGGGTTCAGAAACACACCGGGTGCCTCAAATCCTGATGGGATGAAGGAGAGGAAAGAAGACTGCAGCACGACCACGCCCTGTGGAGGGTGCTCGTCGTCCTCTCTCTAGTGTGCACACGCACCTTCTGTGGGTGTGCACAAAATAAAAAAAAATTAAAAATAGAGCCATCCCTTGGGACCTGCAGGTGGTGTGGTGGTTAAGGCACTGGACACTCCCACACGGCCGCCCATGGTTCGAGTCCTGGACCTGGTGGCTTGCTTCCTCACTTTCCTTCTCTCTCTTTCTCTCTCTGTGTCTCTCTCTGGTCAAATGAAAATAAATGAAGGAATGAATAAAATTAAATAAAGAATTCTTTATAAGAAAAAAAAATAGAGCCATCCCCATAGCCTAATAGCTAAGGGAGGAGGACCTCACATGGCTGATCATAATTCAAATCCCAGTCCCAGTGGGTCGAAAAATACACCGGGCGTGCACATGCGTGTGTGTTGTGCCCCAAACCCAGACAGGATGGAGAAATGGAGAAGGGACTGTGGCATGACCGTGCCTCATCAGAGGTGCTTTCTCCTCCCTCTCTCTCTCTCTCCAAGCACATGCACCCTCTGGCCACTTTAAAAAAAAATCCTTTCTATTTTGAAATTCTATACTTTCAATAAAACCAATTAATCTTATTTCTTTGCAATGACTTTACTTCGTGTAAATTTATAAAGGCTATTCAAATATTTGGTAAAACAAGTGTTAAGAGGTTTATTGGCAACGACTGATGAGCGACAGCAGCAGAGACACAGGCAAGGTGGTCAGTGAAGGGAGAGATGTCTCTAAACTTCCTGAGACATTAATGCAGTGTTTTCACAAAAAGGCTTTTTTTTTTTTTTTTTTTTTTTAAGGTTTTTACCATAGGGCAAGTGTGCTCACTGGAAAGAAAAGGAGAAAGACAGAGAGATGAATAGTGAGAAATCAACCCCACACCCAGGGAAGATGGCCATGTCACAATCCCTTCTCCTCCATTCTCTCGAGATTTTAGGCACAGAAGCACCTGGCGTGAGTTTCAAGCTGCTGAGTTGAACCGTGGTGAGCCGTGTGAAAGTCCAGTGCCTTAGCCAGCACGCCACATGCTGACCTCATAAAAAGACTTTTAAATGACGTCTTTGTACGATATTTTCAAAAAATATATCCAAGGACACTTAGTTACAAGTAATTAAATCTACTCCTAGGGATTTAAATGTTAATAATTATTATATGGATTTTTATGCATGAAAATATTCAAGCATTATTTCAGACATTAAAATAGAATAATTTGTATTCACTTGCTTTAAGGCCATTTTCAAATCTGAGATTCAAATATTGGGTTGTTGGAAAAGTCATGACGTATTTTTCTATGCAAAAATGTGCCGTGACTTTTCCAACGACCCACTATAAAACGATAGCCCTCCCAAACTAGAAATCTCAAGTTAAAGTTTTATTCAAAAATATCTTCTCAGGACCATCAGCTGGTGTAATGGTTATATCGCTGGATTCCCACACAGTTGATAGCGGTTCAAGTCCTAGAGCTGGTGGCTTAAACTCATGCCGGGCGTGTGTGCGTGCATGCCCAAGATCCCAAGAGAATGGAGGAGAAGGGATTGTGGCGTGGCCATCCCCGGGGGGGGGGGGGTGATTTCTCGCTTTCTGTTGCTTTGTCTCTGTCTTTCTGGTGAGCACATGCGCCCTATATCAAAAACCTCTCTAGAAAAAGAAAAGAATATCTTCTGTAGGAGCCAGCAGGTGATGTAGCAGCTAAGGTGCTGGACTCCCACATGGCTGGCCACAGTTCGAGCCCAGGACGCGTTGGCTTGAAAATCACACTGAGCACGTGTGTGTGTGTGTGTGTGTGTGTGCCCAAAATTGCAAGAGGGGAATGGAGGAGGAGGGACTATAGTGTGGCCATCCCCCCGGGGGTGATTTTTCACTTTCCCCTCTCTCTGCCTTTCTCTTTCTGTCTCTGGCAAACAAAACCAAAAAAGAATAAAAAGGACGTTTTCTGTAGAAAGAGCAATGCTTAAGCTGTCTGCATCAGCAAGCTATGTAGTAAATAAGAGCCTCGTCAAGGAAAAGCAGCACAGGATCCCCAGCATGTCACTTTTAGATAATTACGCTCGTCCCAAAGTAAACACCATGGATTCCAAACACGGCCCGACTTCGGAAGAAGTAGGTGGGGAGAGAATGAGGCTGGCATACATTCCGACGCTCTTCCTACGGTGTGGGTTTATACTTCAATGTTTTCATTCTGAAAAGCAAATGAGGCAAATCCAGACTTTTTTATCATCCATCTGGTTTGCCAGAAGGCCTGCCTTGATGTGTTAATAGACTTTTCTCTCGTCTCTTCCAAGTATTCCAGCATTTAAAACCACACACCATGATACGGCTGCTTAGGAAGTTCTCGAAAGGTCACGCACAGCATTTCCATGTGACAGCGATTCCATCCTGGGTGTACAGCAAGGGCTGAAAACAGGTTAGAGGATGCTTGCTCGGAGCAGCCTCAGGCCTACGGCCAGAAAGAGGCACGCCTCCAGGGCCCCGCAGCGGCGGGTGACATCCTGATGCGTGTGCCCTGGGACACCATGCAGCCATGAAGAGGGACAAAGCGCTGATCCGTGCTGCGCGGGAACGCTAAGAAAAGCCGCCGCACGCCGAAGGTAGCACAGCACACGGCTCCAGGCACACGCAACAGTGACATGGACAGACGGCTGGTCACACGGCGGACGGGTGCTGCCGGTGCCAGGGGAGGTCGGGTGAGGGACGACTGTGGACAGGCGGAGGTAGTAACGGGGAGGTTCTGGAACTGGGCAGTGGCCATGTGTGCACACCAGTGTGCACGTACTCGGCGGCACAGAGACTGGGATGGCATGTGGACACACACCTCAACCCATGAAGGACACTGGTCGGCCCGTACGCGGGGTGACACATGGGGCATAGGGAGCCAGAGCCCACGTGGCCAACCGCGGCTCACATCCCACCCACGTGCTCATGACAAGATGGAGACAAAGGGACTGTGGCATGACCACGCCTCACCGGGGAACGCGCTTGCTCGCTCGCTCGCTCTCTGGAGCATGCACATGCATTCTGGCTAAATAAATAACTAAACAATGGAAGCCTACATAACAGAAAATAGATGTTGACTTCTCATCAGAGAATGGTAACTTCCAAATTAAATGTAGATTAACGTGGTGCCCCTTTAAAAAGCTTACTGTGATTTTGATAAGTTAAACACGTTATAAACACTTTCGATATTAAGTCTTTTTTTTTTTTTTGGTTAAGGAATTACTTACTTGATTTTATTTTTATAATCATTATTTTTTTAATTTGCTATGGAGCATGTGGGCTCACCAGTGAGCTAGAGAGAGAAAGAAGGAAAAGCCAGGTCCAGGCTTGAATAACGGTCCACCATGTGCAAGTGCAGGTCCTAACCACTATGCCACCTGCTGGTCCTAAACCTTCTATAATGCTCACTCCGTAAGCTTTCCTATTTTCTGGGAATTCTCAGGGTGCTCTTAGTATCACCTTTGTGGCCCTGAGTCTGCCAGAGCAGGAATCAGCTAAATGACTCACGCAAATGTTTAAGTGGGCAGAATATTTTATTAAATTTGGCTTCCCAATATTATGCAAATTTTAGTATAGGAGAAAAATATGTTTTATGTCTGAATTATTTATTTATTTATTTATTTATTTTAGTATGCCATGAGGTGCAAGCACATGCCAGGGAGAGAGAAGGAAAAAGAGAAAGTGTCTCCCCAGTGGGACCTGGTCATGCCGCAATCCCCTTTCCCCATTCCCCCCTTCTGTCAGATCCTGGGCATATGAGCACATGCACACCTGGCTGGTTTTCAAGCTGTCAAGCTGGGATTCAAACAGTGGTCAGTCACGTGGGAGCAGACGCCCTCCAGACGAGGCTAAACCACTGCACTAGGGCACTGGCCCGAAACATGGGTATTTCTTTTTCTTTTTTTTTTTTAGAGAGATAGATTTTTGCTATAGGCTGCATGTGCTTGCCACAGAGAAAGATATAAAGAAAAGGAGAAATCGCTCCCCAAAGGAGGATGGCCATGCTATATATAATGCCTTCTCCACTTTCTTCTCGGGATTTTCAGCATACAGGTTCATGCACCTGTCATGAGTTTTAAGCCACCGGGTCTGAGATTCTAACCACAGTAAACAACGTGGGAGTCCAGTGACATGACCACTGTGCCATCTGCTGGCCCCAAACATGTGTATTTCTAATACACAAGATTAGTTGAGATGAACATTTTAATTTTTGCCAGAGGGCAAGTGTGCTTAAAGAGTGAGAGAGAGCACGTGCCCCCAGTGGGGTCTGCTCACGCTGCAATGCCTTCTTCATTTCTCCATTCTGCTGGGATTTGGAGCAGTCATGCACACGTGCCCAGCATGTGTTTCAAGCCACTGGGGTTGGGGTTTGAATCATGTAGTCAGTCATGTGGGATCCAGCTTCCTCAACCATCAGATCACCTGGCTGGTACCAAAGTTTTTAGATAACAACTTACCTGGTCTGCCTTAGCACTCATGAACCTCTGACAATCTTTTTTTGTTATAATTATTTGACTCATTAATTTTTAAATTAAATATTTTTTCCAGTAGGGAAAGGCAATGTCAAAAATGCTAGGCTGGCTGCAATAACGAGCCCATCAGTTTCTGTGCCTGTTCGCCACCTTTGCTGAACCTAATCCCAGCACTCCACAGCAGCACACCCGCACTGGTTCATCTCCAGTGTTCCTGCTGCTCCTGACGGGGCTGGGTCGGGTAGGATCTCTGGATCCATGAAACAAATACGGAAGTTATCAGATAAATGGCACTTGCAAAAAATCAAAACATTTATTTGAGCCTACACAAACCAGACGAGTGAGGTGCTTTGTACATATTATTACTCACTTTCCTCCACATACTTAGCTCAAGTAGTTGGTCTCAGGTCACAACCAGTGTATTGCAAGGCCAGGACCCAAACCAGTCCATCCCACAGAAACCGGTTTTCTCTGACACTGCAAGCGTGGGCCACAAAGAACATATCTGGATGCGGCTTAAGTGCACAGGCAACAGCAGGGACAAAGGTGCCTGAAAGGCACTGCACTGCCAGAGAGTGGCAGGAGACACGTGCCCCTACTGTGTGTCTGCCCTGTGCCATGAACCACCGTGCCACAGAGCAGGGCACAGTACTTGGTGCCCGCCTTGACGCTCCAGCCTACCCACAGCCCCGGGGCTCTCCTTGTACCTGTGAGGACGCTGCAGCTCGGAGAAACCTTCACGGTTACGGGAGTCACAGAGACAGAGGTGGGGCTTGAAATAAAACTCCACTCATCGATAAATATTTACCGAGGACTCGCTACGCACCAGGGTGCCAGGAAGCACTGGGGAATGTTAGAAATGCCCACAGGCAACCCACACCAAACCCGTCTTGCCTCCCTCTCCCTCTTTTTTTTTTTTTTTTTTTTTTTTGGCTATAGGGCACATGCACTCACTAGAGAGAGATAGAGAAAGATAGAAAGAGAAAGTGAGAAATCACCCCTTGAGCGGATGGCCACACCACAGTCCCTTCTCTATCCTCTCTCAGGATTTCGGGCACACACGCACATGCCCTGGCGTGTTTTTCCAGCCACTAGGTCCAGGATCAGACCAAACGCGCAGGTGGCCATGTGGGATCCAGCCACCTTAACCACCATGCCACGAGCTGGCCCCACGCCGACTTTCTCTTTGCTTAAGGAGTAAGCTACCGTGAAACTGAAACAGCCCTCTAGACGTTTTCAACAGCACTGTTTTAACTGGCCGCGCTGTTTCTTGTATTACCCACAGACCACGGTGACCGCGGTGAAAACCCAACGAGCGCGTGCAGGGGCAAGTGCGAGGACACAGCCATCTGTCCTTACACACGCATCTGAAACACGCCAGAGAAAACCAGTCTGGAGAGGACACCTGCGGGTTCTGGGAGAGGACTGAAACCAGCAAGCGCTCTGGGAAGCTCCTGATGGTCTGGCAGATTTCACGGCAGCAGTGAAATTTCAGAGAGCAGAAGTCAGCACCAAAGCTAGTTTGACATTAGTAATAAGTGAGCTAATACCCAGGCCCGTGTTTGCGCAGCCAGGCTGTGCTTACATGTCAGCTGGAAAGCAGGAAGGAAACCGGATTGAACTCCCGTCCAATCTGCACCGTGACGATCGCGTTATCAGCAATGGAGCTAACGTCAGCATAAACCAGAGAACGCCCGGGTTTGCAAGTGCCCTTTCCTTCCAACGACTGCAGCCATCCATTCCGGGTAGAGTTGTGACTGTCTCCTTAAAGGAACAAGGGGGCACTGAGACCTCCGTAGAGAGTAGAGAGCGGTCTGAACTGGCATTTCACTCTCCAGCCACCCTGCAAGGCATCGTCGTCACTGAGAGAAGTGGAGTATATCTCTAAGGTCACATACCCGGGACAGAGGCAGAGCCATGCCCAAACTCAGATGAGAATTACTAAAGTGTTCCACAGCACTGAGGAGCTGCCATTTTCCTAGCCTGCAAGGAAACTAATAAAAGTGTAACTTAAGAGGTGATCTCTAAGACCTCTGAACATTACAATTTTATGATAATACGACCTCATCGCAGAGAATGCAGAGTGAAACACTGGTTTGGATTATAGACTGTTTTAGGACCTCAGACGTACTCTACACCAATGTCAACCTTTCAAAAATTCCTGGGAAGGTCATTGTGAGAGAGAACATGAAATGCCTTGAAAGCAAAACACTAGGCTTTCGAATGGAAAAGGAACAAATAACTATAACGTAGTATTATCAACAGAGAGCCACGTCAGAAAGCAGCTCGTTCTGTTCCGAATCACCGTGACCACAAGTGCGGACCGGCTCGGGCAGCACCTCCAGGGGCCACTGCGTGGACCGCTCACCCCTGTATAAACACAGAAGGGTAATGCGGTTCCAGAGCCAAACAAGTCGGGAAAACGCTGGTTCTGCTAACCCTGCTTTTTACTGATGACTGGCAGAACAAGGGAGAGGTTCCCAGCTCGTGGACCCCGGTCTTGCTCAGCTTTGATCCCCCGGCTCTTCCCCTAGCTTCGCCGTGTGACTCGGACACCACAAGCTGTAAATACTAGAAAGTCTTACATGTGGGGGTCTTAGAACAAAGCCTTGGAAAGTGCTCAACAAATGTTAAATGGTTACTAATAATAGAAGTTCAGGGAGCCTTTTTAAAAAAAAAAAATTTGGAGAGGTTTTTGCTCTAGGGCACATGCGCTCACCAGAAAGAGAGAGAGACAGACAGAAAGCAAGAAATCACCATCTCCCCCAACGCCCGGAGGATGGCCACACCGCAATCCCTTCTCCTCCATTCTCCACTTGGGATCTGGGGCACACACACATAGGCGCCCAGCGTGAGTTTAAGCCACGAGGTCCGGGACTCGAACCATGGTCGACTATGTGGGAGTCCAGTGACACAGCCATTACACCAACTTCTGGTCCCAGAAGGAGCCTTTTAAAAAAAAAAATTTTTATTTAATTGTATTTATTAGTATTTTTTTTTTTTTTTTTTTGAGAGATTTTCGCTATAGGGCGCGTGCGCTCGCCAGACAGACAGAGATATAGAGACAGAAAGCGAGAAATCACCCCCCAGGGGGGATGGTCACGCCGCAATCCTTTCTCCTCCATTCTCCTCTCGGGATCTTGGGCACGCACGCACACGCGCCCGGCGTGAGTTTTAAGCCACCGGGTCCGGGACGCGAACCACGGTCGACTACGTGGGAGTCTAGCGACACAGCCATTACGCTAACTGCTGGTTCCCAGTATTATTATTTTTAATTTGCTATAGGGCACATGTACCCACCAGAAAGAGACAGAGAGAGAGAGAGAGAAAGCAAGACTCCAGGTCCAGGACTCAAACCGTGGTCGGCCATATGGGAGTCCAGAGCCTCAACCACACCACCGCCTGCTGACCTGGGGAGCCTTTATTAATCTGATGTAAACTGATGCTGTGAATCACCAGGGAGGGGGGTTACAGAACGCAGTTCCCCGACTTATGTGATGACCAAACCCACTGCTGTGCAAACACCTCACAAGAAGAATGGTACATTTCTTTAAAGAAACACACGAAAAAACCTCTGAGAAACAACAGAAAATTCCTTCACTAAAAATAAAATATTTTTAGAAAAGACGAATTGTTCTCCCCCAAATTTTCCTTAACCCTTACCTGCTACTCCCT
The DNA here is from genome assembly GCA_026018925.1 of Tupaia tana. Classification (NCBI taxonomy): domain Eukaryota; kingdom Metazoa; phylum Chordata; class Mammalia; order Scandentia; family Tupaiidae; genus Tupaia; species Tupaia tana. The sequence continues at coordinate 85,472,930 of JAKSZU010000010.1, forward strand.
GTCTCTTCTAAAAGATGACAAAAGAAAGGACGCAGGGCAAGTTGGCCTAGATGGAAAACGGTGAAATGTGGTCTCTTTCCAGCGTTCTCTGTTACCCTGTGAAAGGCGGAGACGGCTACCGACGTAAGGAAGTCAGCTCCCACTAGCAAATCTGCTCTCGGTTTCCAGGCAGAATTTCAGAGTCCCTTAGTGCCCTGCCAAGACATCAGGTGCATCATTCTAAATGTTTCATGATCCGAGTAAGTCTGAAGCCTTTTTATTTATTTACTATTATTATTTATACATTTAATCGCTATATACCATTTAGATTGTAAAGAGACTTTACCCAGCATATACACCTCAGTCCACCCCAGTTGAGAATACTATACACGTCCTCATCAACAAATAATAAACCAGGACCAGCAGTTAGCGTAATGGCTGTGTCGCTGGACTCCCATGTAGTCGACCATGGTTCAAGTCCTAGACCCGGTGGCTTAAACTCACACCAGGTGCGTGTGCATGCGTGCCCAAGATCCTGAGAGGAGAATGGAGGAGAAGGTATTGCAGCATGGCCATCCCCTCTGGGGGGGTGATTTCTCTCTTTCTGTCTCTCTATCTCTCTCTGTCTTACTGGCGAGAGCACACGTCCTATAGCAAAAACCTCTCAAAAAAAAAAAAAAAAAAAAAAAAAAAACCCAAACGAATAATAAACCATATCTGTGTCCTACAAATGTCTTTGTTCTCTTTTTTCCCAAAATTTCCTTTCCTATACTCTTCCCCTCCTACACTCTTTCCACTTTGTCTCTAGTGTCCATAACAATTTTTAATGCTTTTATGTCCTCCAGTCTTTCAGTCTCTACCATAGAGTGTGAACAGTCAGCATATGTTAAGTGGAGACATGCAATGTCTCTCTTTCATAGCCTGACTTGCTTCACTCAGCCACAAATCTTCCATATTCGTCCACTTTCTATCAAATTCCAGGGCCTTGTTGTTTTTTATGGCTGAGTATTATCCCATGGTGTATATGTGCCACACTTATTCAATCCATTCATGTTTGAGGACATCTGGGTTGGTTCCATGTCTTAGCAATCGTGAATAAGGCTGCAATGAATATAGATGTGCAAGCGCTTTTCCAACTGGGTGCTCTCCTGTCCTTTGGGTAGAAATCCAGGAGTGGGATTGCTGGATCATTTGTTAGTTCTATTTGAAGGTCTCTGAGGAACCTCCATATTGTTCTCCACAGTGGCTGGACCAATTAACATTCCCACCAATTTACATTCCCCTTTTACCACATCCCCTCTAGCACTTATCAGTTTTTATTTTTTTAATCTTCACCATTCTGACTGGGGCTAGGTGGTACCTCATTGTGGTTTCAATCTCCATCTCCCTTATGATGAGGGATGTTGAGCATTTCCTCATATGCTTTTTGGCTATTCATATGTCTTCCTTAGAGAGTTGTTTACTAAGCTCATTTTCCCATCTTTTAATTGGGTTAATCTTTTTCTTCTGGGTAAGCCATTTGAGTTTCCTGTGTACTCTGGTTATCAGTCTCTTATCTGAGGCACAGTTAACAAAAATCCTCTCCCATTCTGATAGCTGTTGATTCACACTAATTACAGTGTCCTTTTCTGTGCCTGAAGTCTATTTTAAATATTCCAAGGACTATGTAGTATAACCTTTGGTTTTAAGACAGGCATTTCTAAACAGGTAAAGCTTAGAGAGTAACATTTTGTGATTTTATGAACTGAAATATTTTCTAATATTAAAAATATGAGAGACTTCAAAAAGTTCATGGAAGAGTAGAATTAAAGTACAGAAAAAATTTGAAATCCATGCAGTTTTTTCATATGCATTTTTCATGAACTTTTAGAAGATCCCTTATACTTTTTGTTTTGTTTTGTTCTTAGGTTTTGCCATAGAGCATGTGCACTCAACAGAAAGAAACAGAGAGAGGGAAAGTGAGAAATATCCTCCCCAATGCAAGGGAAGATGACCACGCCACAATCCCCTCTCCACTCTCCTCTCAGGATTTTGGGCATGCACGCACACATGCCTAGAGTGATTTTTTTAAAAAATTATTTAATGTTATTCATCATTGTTATTATTTTTTTCAATTTGACTCCAGAGCAACAGAGAGAGAGGGAAAGCAAGAAAGCAAGCTGCCAAGTCCAGGACTTGAACCAGAGTCAGCCATGTGGGAGTCCAGCACCTCAACCACTCTGCCACCTGCCAACACCCCAGTGTGATTTTTATGCTGCCAGGTCTAGGACTTGAACAGCAGTTGGCCACATGGGATCCACTTCCTTAAACTCGATGCCACCTGCTAGCCCTGAAGATGCTTTAATATGCAGAATTCCAGGTTATACTTTAGAACTTAAATGTGACATAAATATTGTTGCAATATTGTTGAGTTTACATGTCCTGAAAGAGCTCAGGAGGCACTCACACTGAGATGCCATCCCATGGGTACTTGGAATGTTTCTACACTTCCCTCAGCCTGGCATTAAGCTATGCAGGAGCCTGAGGCCTGAGGGCTGCACCCCAGCCTGGACTGAGGGTTCTCTGCACGCCCATGTACACGTCGGACATGAGACTGCCAAGGCCAAAAGACTGAATGAGCACCAGCCACTGCCACCCAGGCCTTCCTGGGAGCCGAGCTCTCCCGAGAATGGAACCACGCCCTGCAAGGCTTTGTGACAGGCTGAGGAAAGGCCACAGGCCCCCCCACTGCTGTGCAGGCCTGGTAGCGAGGAACTCATCTTGTCTTGCTCGTACCTGGTAGCTCCGCCTGTCAGCACAAACATATCTTCCACAAAACGAATAAAAGTTTTCACGTTGGCCAAGACCACTAGGTTCTTACTGTTGTTTTTAAGTTGCTACACTGCATGTGCACTCACCAGAGAGAGAGAGACAGAGGGAGAGAGACAGACAGAGAAAGGGAAAGTGGGAAAGTACTTCCCAGGAGGGACGGCCACACCACACCTTCCTCCTCCATTCTCCTCTTAAGATAACTCACACCCTCAAGACTGGTGAGCTTTTTAAGCTGCAAGCTCTGGGACTCGAAAGTATAGTTGGCCAGGTGGGATCCAGCACCTTAGCCACCATGCCATCAGCTGGCCCTGACAGGTTCTTAATCCTCATCACGACCTGCCGACATTTAGACCTCAACAACTGATGTCATTGATGTCACTGTCATCTTGTCTCTGCTCTGCACCCTCCCCCTCCTGGTCCTCGACCTACACACAGGCCCTAGAGCTAAACCCCATAACCCTCCGCACTGTTCCCCATCCCACTGGGAACAATCGCCTTACATCTTGAGCCTTTTTCAAATTTTTATTTACTTATTTATTTTTGCTATAGGGCTCATGCGCTCACCAGAGATATACAGAGTGAATGAGAAACTACCCCCCACCCCCGCCAGGAGGCCGTGTGCTACCTGAGACTTGTGGACCACTCTGCATCCTTCGTTCAACAAATATTTACCAAAAGGTACCCTAGGGTAAGAGCCAGGTAACCAGGCAGAGAGGTGCAGGCTTATAATCCCGGCCATTTGGGAGGCTGAGGCAGGAGGGTCACAGTTCAGGGCCAGCCTGGGCTACACAGTGAAACCCTGTCTCTAAAGGAAAAACAAAACTTTGAGGGTTTTTTTTTTTTTTTAAAAAGGGGGGATGTAGGGCCAGCAGGTGCCGTGGTGGTTAAGGACACTGAACTCCCACATGGTTGACCACAGTTCAAGTCCTGGCCCTGGCAGGTTGCTTTGTCATTTTTTCTCTCTCTCTCTCGCTCGCTCGCTTGCTGTGTCCCCCTCTGGTCAAAATAAAAGATAATAAATAAATAAATAAATAAATAAATAAATAAATAAATAGAGGAGTTTCAAAAAAAGGGGAATGGGTCCAGCAGATGGCATAATGGTTATGTCATTGAACTCCCATGTAGTCCACCATGGTTCAAGTCCCATACTCGGTGACTTAAAACTCACACTGGGTACATGTGCATTCAAGCCCAAGATCCCAAGAGGAGAATGGAGGAGAAGGGATTGAAGTGTAGCCATCCCCCTGGTGGAGTGATTTCTCACTTTCTGTCTCTCTTTCTCTCTGGCAAGCACATGCACCTCATAGCAAAAATCTCTCAATAAATAAATAAAAGGGAGGCTGGCCTATAGCCTGAGACATCTTAAGTGACAATTGAACATCCCATCTGTTTTACATACAAGGAAAATGAAAAGTTTAACCTCAACTAAACAACAAAGAAAAAGACAGACTTAATGGACAACATACAGGCAAGGGGAGACTCCAAAATTAGCATGGTTAATTTTTTTAATAATTATTTATTTCATTGTATTTATTCATTCATTTTAATTTTACCAGAGAGAGACATAGAGAGAGAGAGGAAAAAGTGAGAAAGCAAACCACCAGGTGTAGGACTCAAACCATGGTCGGCCATGTGGGAGTCTCCAGCGCCTTGACCACCACACCACCTGCTGACAGTTAATTTTTAAGAAACCTCACGTGTGTCTTGCATGCTATGCTTAAAGGGATAACGATCTAACATGACCGGCCAGGTTTACTCACAGCAGGGAAAGGAATCTTAAGCAGGAGCTGACAGCCTCAGCAATGCAGCAAAATGGAACCTGCAGCGGGCCAGCTGGCAGGGTAACTGATGTCTGAGCTCTGAGAAGAAAGGCGCTGTCAGAGCAGGAGGGACAAGACTACACGCCCTAAAGTTTCCAGATCCTTTTCTCTGATAGTTTATTGTTTTAATGTTCCGCTTTTACAAAAGCATGCTCACTAAAGGGGACAAAAAGCCAAAATGATAAACTTTTTAAAAAGTCAATTGGAAACACTAATGCAAGTACTAGAAAAAGTTTTCCTGAAAACCTTGGCACACAGACATGGAAAACCACCCGATGCACCGAAATTACCAATACTCGAACAACAACAACAACAAAACTGGCAGATGTTTATTTTTAACCAAATTCCAAATTGCTGTTTAATGCAAATGTAACGATCACACTGCTTTAAACCAGTGTATGCAACCCGGTATCTTCAAATCAGGTCTCATTTATCTTCCACCTATGGGGGTGCTCCTCTATTCCCACGTTTACCTAGCTAATTCGTGAGGTATTAACTAGCACTTCTGAACTAAAACTTACTACAACTAGGAATATGAAGACTTGATAAAATTTCTGGATGTTTAGTTCTTTCTTTTCAACGTCCTTGTTTAAGAAATTAGACATCTGAATCATGATATAATTTGATTTTCTCATATCATTTAAACATTAAAATAGGATGACAATGTCAAATATGAACTAAGCAACTTTACAGAAAAACAAAATTCTGATGATGATTATATTTTTTTCCTAAGTCTAATTTACAACCTATGCTAAGAAGTAAAGTGATCTTGGGACCAGCAGTTAGCATAATGGTTCTGTTGCTGGACTCCCATGTAGTTGATTGCGATTCGAGTTCTGGAACCAGCGGCTTAAACTCACGCTGGGCACGTGTGCGTGCGTGCCCAAGATCCTGAGAGGAGAATGGAGGAGAAGGGATTGCGGCGTGGTCATCCCATTCTAGGGTGATGTCTCATTTTCTGTCTCTCTGGTGAGCGCATGTGCGCTCTAGCAAAAACCTTTCCAAAAAAGAGAGAAAAATATATATATTTTATAAAATATTACTGTTACAGCCTTGGTTATCTCTAGTTCTATATTTGATTCTAATCGTTCTGGAGTTGAAATATTCCACTAAGCAGACAGTTCTTTTATTGTACAGAATTTTAGGGGTTACCTTCTCATATAATTTTTGGGAATTACCATCTCAGCTTGCAGGGATCTTAAGAAGTATAAAACTCTGAATGATAAAACACTGCTAAGAGAAATGTTAAAATACCTGAATTATAGAAACACATCTATTGGTGTTCAGAATCAGAAGGTGTGAGATTGTTAAAATGACACTAATTCCCAAGCTGATCTACAGATTGGACACCATCTCCACCAAAACTCCAACTGATTTCCTTGAAGACACTGACTTAATCATCCTAAAATTCACATGGAAGCCCAAGGGACCTCAATTTCAGTATAAGCAAACAACCTTACCAAAGAACAAAGATGGAGGATGTTCTGATTTCAAAACTTGCTACAAAGCTGCAGGTACCAAGACGATGTGGCATGGCATAAGGACAGAAATACGGACAAGTGGAACAGAACTGAAAGTGCAAACATAAACCCTCATATTTACCTCAGTTTATTCCCACAGGGTGTAAAGACTACTCATGGTTTCAGACTGTTGCCACAGGCAGGTGCACTCACCAGAGATTGGGCGCAGGAAGAGGGCAATCACCGTGCGAGGGGACAGCCACCGTGCAATCCTCTGTCCTCCATCCTCCTCCGGGACTCTGGGCAGGCTCACACACACACCGCGTGTTTTTCAAGTGAAAATGCTATGTAAAGGAAGACAGTAACAAAAGGCTATATATTACATGATTCCATTTACATGAAATATCCAGCATAAATCAATCTAGAGAGGCAGAAAGTGCAAAATACGTACTTAATACCTTTTCAAATTAAATTAAAACAAAAAAAAACACCTGTTTCTGGGCCAACCCCGTGGTGCTGTGCACAGGCCTCATCCCACGCGGCTGACTGGCTCTCGTGGCCCCAGCGGCTTGGAAATCACACAGTGTCTGTGCACGCCCCAATCCTGAGGACATGGGACTCGCGGGAAAGGACCGCCAGGCCTGCGCCTCACCGGGGACATTCTCTTTCCGGCAAGCACATCCACCCACTGGCAATGCCGACGAAAACGATCGTTCTTCATGTACTTACAGGTACACATTTCTAGGTCCTAATATTCTCCTTCTGAAAGACTTTTTAAAGCACCCGAAAGCACAGAAGCATGCAGCGACAAAGGACGACAGATCTGGAGTTAAACAGTGCTGAGGAAAACGCGTGTCAGCCTCAACTACTAAAAACAGGTTTGTCTTTGCTGAATGCCATCGAATGTCCAAAACTCCCTTCAAGTTAAAATAACGGTCTTCTTTTGAACTGGAAATACCTACAATTAAATCTTAATTTGCAGATTATCTGGAGACTATACAAAGTATTAAATAAAAATTACAGGACGTCACTGGACTAGGCCCCAACGAACCAGACCAAAACAGAGTTGCTCATGCAAAAATGTCACTGCACCAAACTGGAACTTTAAAAAAGCAGACACGGGACCAGCAGTGGGCGTTATGGCTATGTCGCTAGACTCCCATGTAGTTGACCACAGTTCGAGTCCCAGACCTGGTGGCTTAAACTCACGCCAGGCGCGTGTGCATGCATGTCCAAGATCCCAAGAGGAGAATGGAGGAGAAGGGATTGTGGCGTGGCCATCCCCCACCCCACCCCACGCCGGGGGATTATTTCCCGCTTTCTGTCTCTCTGTCTCTCTCTGTCTTTCTGGAGAGTGCATGCGCCCTGTAGCAAAAACCTCTCAATAAAAAAAAAAAAAAAAAAAAAAAAAAAAAAAGGCAGACACATCCCAAAACAGACCAGTTTTTCCTGAAAACAGGACATTCCCGTTGCTTAGTCCATTACTGTGCTGCTACCCAGGGATGCCTGAGACTGGGCTGCTGCGGCGGCTCTGGTCGGTCCCGGCCACCTCCCGACACAGCACAGAAAAGCAGAAAGGTCAGAGGGCACTCCCACAGCGCACAGGTGCTCAGGCCCAGGTCCGGGAGGGAGAGCCCGGCCGGCAGCTCTTACCTTTCCTCCCCAGAGAGTGAAAAGCGCCCCTCCCTGGACGCGGTATTAGCCCACTCGGAGGGCGGAGGGCGAGGACCCCATGACCCAGACATCACTTAAAGGTCTCAGCACCTCCTACGCCATCACTGGGGAGACCACGTCGCACCCTTGGACTCTCGGAAAACGACCCGGACCCCAGCAGCCGTCCACCTGAGGCAGTGCGGAAGAAGGCGGCCTGCCCGGCGCCGTGACCAGCCCACTCTGCCAGGCTCACCGCTCTTCAGCATCTCTGCCCATAACCAGCCTCTTCTGCTCACCGACTGAACACATGCTCAGTTATGGCTGGGTCTATGCCCTGAGGCTCCAAATGAGGCTTTTTGCTCTTTCTTTATAGATTCAGCGTTAGAAATTCACTGATGAGGGGCTGGCAGGTGGTGTGGTGGTTAAAGACGCTGGGCTCCCACATGGGTGACTGCAGTTGGAGTCCCAGACCTGGTGGCTTACTTTCTCAACTTCCCTCCCTCTCTGTTTCTCTCTATAATAATAATGGATGATGTTAAATAAAATAATTCTTGGGACCAGCAGTTGGCATAATGGCTGTCACTGAACTCCCATGTAGTCGACCACGGTTCGAATCCCAGACCCGGTGGTTTAAACTCATGCTGGGCGTGTGTGCATGTGTGCCCAAGATCCTAAAAGGAGAATGGAGAAGGGATTGCAGTGTGGCCATCCCCCCGGGGGGTGATTTCTCGCTTTCTGTCTCTCTGTCTCTCTCTGTCTTTCTGGCAAGTACATGCACCCTATAGCAAAAACCTCTCCAAAAAGAAAATAAAGTCATTCTTAAAAAAAAGAAATTCATGGGACTGGCAGGTGACATGGTGGTTAAGAGCGCTGGACTCCCACATGGCAGACCGCGGTTCAAGGCCCGGACCTCATGGTTTGTTTTCTCACCGTCCCCCCACCTCACCCCTGTCCCTCTCTGGTCAAATTAAAATAAATAAATAATAAACTTAAATAAAATAATTATTAAAAACAAAATTCACTGACGGAAACAACCATAAAGCTGAGAGGCCAGATGGCAGCCCAGGAGTGAAACGAGGTGCCCTGCTGTACTCTCCAGGTGACCTGAGTATGCCAGGAACCCAGGCCCCAAGCAGGAGCAGGCTGAAAGCAGGGCTGGGCCCTGGGGTCAGGACCCTGCTGGGGTGCTGTCTGTCTCTGAGTCCTGGAGGAAATAAATACACTTTAAAACAAAGTAAGGCAGAGGCCAGCAGGTGGCATAGTAGTTAACATGCTAGACTCCCACCTGGCTGACTGCGGTTTGAGCCCTGGACCCAGCACCCTGAAACTCAAACCAGACGCTTGTGCATGCATGTCCCAAATCCTAGGAGAATGGAAAAGCACATGCACTTGAAATCCCAGGAGAATGGAGGAGAAGGGACTGTGTGTGGCCCTCCCCCAATAAGGGTGATTTCTCACTTTTCTTCTTACTGTTTTTCTCTCTTCTCCAGCGAGCTCGTGGGCCCCATGACAAAAACCTTAAATAAATAAATAAATACAAAGTGGCTGAAATTCAACTGGACTTCATACGTAACAATGAATAAAGGAAGTGGGACAGACTCTCAAAGTATTTCTTGGAGTAGCAGAATAAGCCTAATGTTCGAGTCAAACATGGGTGACCCAACCATTTACTACCTGGGAAACCACCAACAGTTTGCCAGTCTCTGTGAGCTGAAGTTCCCTTTCGTTAGATCAGAAATTAAATACCTATTTTAGTGGGAAAAGAAATACTCCAATTATTTACTAAATGGAGAGGAGGGTAAGCTGGGTAAAGTCACTCTTTTTTTAAACATATTGCACTTGAAAAAATAACTTTGGGGTCAGTAGGCGGTGCAGCAGTCAAGGTGGCTGGAACCCACCAGGCCACCAGCACAGTTCACGTACTGAACCGAGGGCTTGGAAAACAGGCCAATGTGTATGTGCGCATGCTCAAAATCTCAGGCAGGTGGTGTAGTGGTTAAGGTGCTGGACTCCCACATGGCTGACCACAGATCAAGTCCCAGACCTGGTAGATTAAAAATCACGCTGGGCGTGTGTGTGCCCGAAATCCCAAGAGGAAAATAGAGAGCAAGGAATTGCAGTGTGACTATTCCCCCTCAGGAGTGATTTCTCACTTTCTTTCTCTTTCTTTCTCTCTCTCTTTCTCTGTCTCGGGCACATGCGCCTTACAGCAAAAAACTTCCCAAAAAAATCTTTTAATGTAGTCTACAAACACAATAAACATTTTAAAAATAAAAACATTTGCGGGGACCAGCAGTTGGCATAATGGCTATGTCGCTGGACTCCAGTGTAGTCCACCACGGTTCCAGTCCTGGACCCAGTGGCTTAAACTCACGCTGGGCACATGTGCGTGTGTGCCCAAGATCCCAAGAGAAGAATGGAGAAGGGACTGCGGCATGGCCATCCCTCCCGTGGAGTGATTTCTCGCTTTCTGTCTTTCTGTCTCTCTGTCTTTCTGGAGACCGCAGGCACCGTGTAGCGAAAACACCTCTCCAAAAAAAAAGCCAGCAAGTGGTGTGGTGATCCATGCGCTGGACTCCCACATGGTCAACCATGGTTGGAGTCCCAGACCCAGTGGCTTAGAACTACAGCCCACCTGTGTGCATGGATGCCTAAAATCCCTAGAGAATGAAGGGACTGCAGTGTGCCCATCCCTCTGGGGATGATTTCTCACGTCTCTCCAGCAAGAGCAACAACCTATAGCAAAAATCTCTAATAAATTTTTTTTTCTCTATAGGATTCTTGTAGAAACTCTTCCTAAAACATCTACACATGAAAGACTCTCAATAAAATATATTCTTACATCTCTATTCTATCTTTTTTCTTTTTTTTTTTTTTTTGGAGAGGTTTTTTTTTAGCTATAGGACGCGTGCGCTCGCCAGACAGAGAGAGACAGAGAGACAGAAAGTGAGAAATCACCCCCCAGGGGGGATGGCCATGCCGCAATCCCTTCTCCTCCATTCTCCTCTCAGGATCTTGGGCACGCACGCACACGTGCCGGCGTGAGTTTAAGCCACCGGGTCCGGAACGCGAACCACAGTCGACTACATGGGAGTCCAGCGACATAGCCATTACGCTAACTGCTGGTCCCCTCTATTTTTTTTTTTAAGAGAAGTTTTTGGGAAAGGGTGAGAGACAGAAAGCAAGAAATCATCCCGTGAGGGGATGGCCGCGCCACAATCCTTTCTCCTCCACTCTCCTCTTGGGGTGTTGGGCACGCGCGCGCACACACACACACACACACACACACACGCCTGGCATGAGTTTAAGCCACCCGGTCTGGGACTCAAACTGTGGTCAACTACATGGGAGTCCAGTGACATAACCATCACACCACCTGCTGGTCCCTCACACTTCCGCTCTTTACCCCTTCCAAACCTTCTTAAATTCAGGTAAATGAGCTTTACAAGAAGCAAAGTTAAATATTTCTTTTTCTGAAGGTTACCATTATCAAGATAGAGACAAACAAGAACGAGAAACTCAGCTTTTAGACCCCATTCCACAAAACAGACCGAGGAGGCAACCTGAAATGAAGCATTTCCATGTGTATAGTGATGCTAATCGCACCATTCAGAAGCCTCAGGTTCTTCCAGGCTTCTGCCTTCCAATGCAAAATGGTGAAAGGTCAGTTCTATCAAATGAAAGGGAAATTCGGTACCTTAATCTTTTGACTCTCAAGACAAATTCAGATTCAGGTTAGAGAATATTTTTCACTGAACAATGAAAATAGAAATATAAGCATTACCAATTACAGCAAATAAGGGAAAATATAAGCTCCACCTCTAAAGAAAAGATTTCCTTGAGTACACGGAGATTAATTGATTCAGGTTCTAACCTTACACTACAGATTAAGGTGAGAATTAAGAAGTTTCTCTTCCATATTCTAAAAGATGACTTAGTGAACCCATCAAGCTGCACAGCAGTCCTGCAGGTAAAAAAGGTGTCATTTTAAAACCACCGAAGTGCACTGAGACCGCCAGGCTGGCAAGGTGGCACTGGGTGGCCGGCCTCAGTGACTGAGCCCAGACGTCACAAGGCGCCTGTCCCCACAGGGATGCCCAACTTCGTCAACTTGTAAGAGGGGACTTCAAAACATCCATGGAAAATGGTTTATTGGGGGGCAGAAAAAATGTGAGACCCATGCACTTTTTTCCATAACTGTGCATTTCCCACGTAGGTTCAAGTGTGCGTGTCACACTGGCACTGAAGACCACGTGCTCCTCTTGGGCATTCCTGCATCCTGGCGTCCTCCCTGCTTTCTTTCAGGCATCCCGAGGACGTACTTCTGGAAAGGGCGGCGCAGTGCGCAAACGCGGGGGCAGCAACCACCTGCCGGCACCGTGCGCGCGATCCCGGCGCCGCGGGGAGGAGCCCCCAGCCCAGACTCCCTCCGGCCGGGTCCCGGAAGCCACCGCCCAGCCCGACTCCGACGCTCCAACTGCACTCGGTGCGGCAGGCGAGGCCCAACCCCGAGCCCCGAGCCCAGAGCCCCGAGCCCCGAGCCCCGAGCCCAGCCTCCAACCGCCGCCGCGCCCCACTTGCCGGCGAGGGCGGAAGGAGGGGCGCCGTGACTCACTCGCCCCGGGCCCGCGGCCAGACCGCCGGCCTCGCCCGGCCCCGCGCCCCGGCCTCGTCCTCGAACGCCCCCCGCGGCCGGCCCCGCCCCGCCCCGCCCGGCGGCCCCCGGCCCGCACCCACCTGAGCGCCGCGTGGGGGTGGGGCGACTGCCCCGAGCGCCGGCCGCGCGAGCATGCGCACCGGGCCCGCCCGCGCCTGCGCGCCCCCGACGCCTGGCGCGCGCCGCCTGGGAGGCCGGGCGAGGCCGCGGCGGAGGCGGAGGCCCGGCGCCCTGGGCGGCGCGCGGCCCCCGAGGTCCGTCCTCCCCCGTTAGGCGGCGAGCGCCCGAGGGGAGGGGACAGCCAGGCAGGCAGGAAGCGGCTGCTTAAAAGGGCAGCGGGCGCCCGGCCCTTCCTCCCTGCGTCGCGGGGCCTCCGAGCGCGCCTCTCCCGCACCGCGCCGCCGCCATGTACCGCTACCTGGGCGAAGCGCTGCAGCTGGCCCGGGCCGGGCCCGCCGCTTTGGGCCCGGCGGCCGCCGACTCGGCCGTGCTGCTGGGCCGGGCCCGCGGACAGCCCGCTGCCGCCGCCCCGCAGCCCGGGCTCGCGCCGCCCGCCCGGCGCCACTACAGCGAGGCGGCGGCCGACCGCGAGGACGACCCCAACTTCTTCAAGATGGTGGAGGGCTTCTTCGACCGCGGCGCCAGCATCGTGGAGGACAAGCTGGTGGAGGACCTGCGCACGCGGGAGAGCGACGAGCAGAAGCGCAACCGCGTGCGCGGCATCCTGCGGATCATCAAGCCCTGCAACCATGTGCTGAGCCTGTCCTTCCCCATCCGGCGCGACGACGGCTCCTGGGAGGTCATCGAGGGCTACCGGGCCCAGCACAGCCAGCACCGCACGCCCTGCAAGGGAGGTGAGGCCGCCTGCGCCGGCCCCGCGCCCCGGGCGTGGCAGGCCCACGGGACAGTGATTTTTCCGCCCGAGCCGCCACGCCGTTGGCCCCTCCCCGCGGGCCGCCGCCCGGCGATGCCCTGTGCAGAGCGGGGGCGGCGGGTCCCTTCGGCCCCCGCGTCTGTGTCGCGCGGGTGGGTCCCTCCGAGAGGCCTTTCTAGAAGAGGCAGTGAACGGCGCTTCCCTTTCTGCCTTGCGAGTTTTCGTGGGTTCGTATGACCTTCCCCGAATGCGGACTATGGAATCATTTCATGTCTGCATTATTTACGCCGGTTAAAGCTATCGTATGATAAACGGACATGGGGGGAAATTGACAGTTTATTAACCAGAGCAGTTTACTTATCACGTTAATCTTTCAAACTAAGTTTTCTTTCCACTGTGATAACCTGTCTTGCACAAAAAGAAACAATGAAAACGCGAAACCCGGGCAGGGCAGCCTCGCCGACTAATAAACACCGGGCGTCCTGGCAGTCCCTCTAGGGTAAGCCGCGAGGCCTGCCAGCCAATGGAATGAAATAGCCCTGGGGGTGTGTGCTGGACCTGGCAGCGCAGATTGGAGCTCGGGAAAAGATACAGTGCGGGAAGATAGCAGTGGTCACTTAGAATTTGCGAGTCATCGCGTTACCCTCTGCGCGCACGCTTGCTGGTCCGTAGATTTGGCTTCTGTCGTCAGACTGCTTTCTTCGAAGCCCTTCCTCATTTTTCCTCCCAGTGCAAGGCACAGCACATCTTTAAAGTTGCTTAAGTCATCCAAAATAGAAAAGGCAGAACCACTTTTTGTGTTGTTAAAAAGAAAGAAAGAAAGAAAAGCCGAGGAGAGAGAAGGAAGGTGAGGGGTCTTGCAGAGGTGGTTTGGCCCAGTGAAGCAGAGGGCTCGACTTGGATTTGTCCCCCCTAAACCCGGTCCAGTGCTCTTTCTGTTATGCCAGCTGACATCTAAGGATAATTTTTAGAAATCTCCCAACCAGGAAAACTTGAGCTGCTGTTTCCAGGGGTGGAACAAAGGTTGTTTCAAGTAGGTTTAATAGCTTACTGAATTTGCATCGGCCCCACCCACTTGGAGAACTTAACCTTTGGAGCGAAATTGCCCTCTACCTCTAGTTCCTCCTGGAGCCACTGTGACCTCTAGTTTCACGTGCAGCCCCAGAATTCTGTAAGGCCCCTGCGTTGCCAGCGCCTTCCTTCTTCCTACCACTCCCTTATTCTCCAAATGCCTTCTTAGTCCCAAGAAAAGGAAACAGCTGGAGGAAGAGGCAACTACCTGACAGCAAATAGAAATTGCACTGTTTCTTTAAAATGCACATCACATTCCTTTACTGTCTTGTCAGCAGCGGTTTTCAGTCCTTTACCAGCGCGTTCGTTTTTCTGCATGTTCTGATTTTGTTTTTCTCTTAAGCTCTTCACACGCTTCTGTATATCAGATGCCCCGTCCTCTGTAAGTCATAGCTACACAAACTTACTGAGGCCACTGCAGTTTGTCAGCCCTGAGGTTTTAATGCCAAAGTTCGGACCTAGCAACAAATTGCATCCACTCTACCAAAGCTCCGTCACTGTAGCCTTGCCTGGACTGGGATGTAAGTGCAGGTCTGTACCCGGTCTACCAGCAAGCTCCAGGGAGCGGCGGTCGCCGCCCAGCAGGTGATATACAGTAAAGAGAGAAAGCTGACCCTCATGAGGTGAGACATTTATTATCTTAAAGAATTCTAAAGACTTCATGGAGAGAATAGGATGGGGGTCAGGGCCGCTATGAAAGGTCTTAAAAATGTTTTTAGTGTGCTTAAAATAATAAACAGTGTACTCAATAAATCTGTAGACTTCCATGCTTTGCTTTCAAGACCCTACCTGCTTGTCACCCTTGTCTAACTGCAGAGAATGTGAATTCTAAGAAGGACTTATTTTCAGTGGGTGTTTTTCTCCACTCAAATATTTAAAGAAAGCTTTTCTTTCCAGTAAGAAAGTTGTTGACCCTCTTGGTCCCACTTGGGTCTTAGAAATACAAAATATAATAGATTCAGTGATTGAGATATTTATCAATGCTTTGGCTAATCCCTGCAAACCTTGGTAAGTCTTTCCCTCTTAAACATATTTTAGCATATTCTTCCCTGTGCCTTCCACTAAACTGTCTTCTTTGACCATGTTCTTAGTAAAAATAGAAAACTTCTTCAAACTTTTCCCACCCTTCAGCTTTCTATATCTAATCTTCCTCAAGAGCAACCTTATACCTGTGTTTTCTAAAGTAAAATTTTTAAGGTTAAAGCAAAGCAACAATCAAATGACCATCTCTGTAGGGAAACAGGTGGCTTGAAGACCTTGGGGGGAGACGGTGTGTACTTTATTCCAAGTAAATATTTACTAACACTGTGGGTTTTGTGCTTCTCTTTTCCCATACAAAATAGAACAGAGGCCGTTAGATTTGCCACCCCTAAATATTAGCCAAAGAGTATCCTGTAGGCTCCACAGGGGCGTTAAGCAAAGCCTTGTGAATATTTTCAGTTAGATAAATATTGTGGAAATAAGCAACTGGTTTAAGAAGACTTGTTCAAAGGTTCTTGTATTTGAAAACGTCATCAGAAATTGTTCTCTTAACTTTGTCAGAATCCGTTCTCCGCTTTACTGGCCGTGGTTCTGCCTGAGACCAGTCTACCTTTAAGAAGGAACTTTAACATTTTGGTGGAAAGTACACTTGATGGCAGTTCACGGACACAGTTAATTTCTTTCCTTTTCTTCTTTCCTTTTCTTTTCTTTTTTCTTTTTCTTTCTTTCTTTCTTTTTTTTTTTTTTTTTTTTTTTTTGCTATAGGGTGCGTGCGCTGCCAGAAAGACAGAGACAGAAAGCAAGAAATCACCCCCTAGGAGGGATGGCCATGCCACAATCCCTTCTCCATTCTCCTCTGGGATCTTGGAGGACACACACGCACACGTGTCCAAGCCACCGGGTCCGAGACTTGAACCACAGTCAACTACATGGGAGTCCTGCAACATAGCTATTACATCAACTGCTGGTTCCTCATTTTTTTTAAGAGTTATTTATTTTATTTTATTGACTCATTCATACATTTTAATTTGACCAGGGAGAGAAAGTGAGAAAGCAAACACTAGTTCCAGCCATGTGGGAGTGTCCAGTGCCTTAACCTCCATGCCACCTGTTGGTGCATTCTCCTATCATTGGACTTTCCAAAAAGAGTTTCCGCGTGTGATTCTCTCATACATGGCCCTAAATCTCTGTTTAGTTACAAATACTAGCTCATGAACAGCAGATCCCATAACCCAGTGACTTGTTGGGAGCCAAAATGCAAAGACACAACAGGAGGTAAAGGGCTTTGTTCTTGTCCTTTGGTGACAAGGCCCCTGGTCCTGGAGTGGCTCTGCTTGGGGTGGACTGCAGAAAGTACTGACACTTTAAAATGAGCCAGCTCTGTCTTCTCTGGGAAAGTGCTGTTCCTGGCGTATTTCTCTATGCCAAACTGACAACCATCGATACTCGGGTGACTTGCAATAAACTCACACTTTCTGATATTTTGTTGGTATCTGCTGCTAGGAGATAAAATACAGCCTTTGTAGGTAAATTTAATGTAGAACTTGGTGTGTCTGGAAGCTCCTTTGGAAGACAAGTGATTTCTGTGTCTTTCGCCCTTATCCCTAAGGTGGTGGTGGCTTTTAATACCTTCCAGGTACGTGTGGAACTGTGTTGCTACCACAAAGCCACAGACAAGAGACAGAAAGCAAGAAATCACCCCGGGGGGGGGGGTGGTGGTGGCCACGCCGCAATCCCTTCTCCATTCTCCTCTCGGGATTTTGGGCACCCACGCACACGCGCTTGGTGTGAGTTTAAGCCACCAGGTCCGGGACTCATGGGAGCCCAGCAACATAGCCATTGTGCCTGTTGCTGGTCTCAGAATGCATTTTTCCTTCACGGAAGCCAAATGTCCCCTTCCCCCAAGCGTCCTGGAGACCGAGGACCTCTGATAATGGTGAGGGTTGTATGCCAGCGTGGCGTTCAGGCTTCCTGTCACTTGTGTGAGAGAGTACGTTCAGCAAGTT
This sequence comes from Tupaia tana, assembly GCA_026018925.1. Taxonomy (NCBI): domain Eukaryota; kingdom Metazoa; phylum Chordata; class Mammalia; order Scandentia; family Tupaiidae; genus Tupaia; species Tupaia tana. Next base: position 85,490,242 of record JAKSZU010000010.1, read on the forward strand.
TGCTTTGGCAGGAGAAGCCTCATGTGCATGAAGACAAACACTTGCCTGCTCATTATGCACAGTACACTTTGCGAGAATTGGGGCGTCAAAAATTGGAGGCTAAGCACCAGAAGATATTAAACTTCAATAAGATGGGTAGTGTCTAAAATTTAAGTATAAGAAATAAAAATGGACTTTTCTGGCTTATCATAGGAAGAAGTTGGGTTTATCACTGGTGCTAATAATTTAGATTGTTTAGGAAAATTGTTTTTTGTTTGTTTTTGGAGGGAGAGATGTTTGGTATAGGGGATGTATGCTCGCCAGAGAGATACAGAGAGACAGAAAGTGAGCAATCACCCAGGGGCGCAGGGTAGCCATGCCACAGTCCCTTCTCCATTCTCCTTTCAGGATTTTGGGCATGCACGCACACATGTCTGGTGTGAGTTTAAGCCGCCGGGTCTAGGACTCGAACTGCAGCCAGCCAAGTGGGAGTCCAAATGCAGCTTCTGAGGCCGAAGACCTTACCTTGCCTAGGATTTTTTTCCTGTCAGAAGTTACAAACTACCCTGGGGTGAGCACTGGTTGAGGGTACTCGGTGATCCCCATGCTCCGGAGAGTGGGCACCTTTGAACTCTGTCCCGAGCTCTCAGGAGGTGGCCCACAGTGGTGCGGTGGGGACGGGGGACTCAGCAAGACTGACCCTGCGGGAGGTTCCAGGTTCCTGTCCAGGGACCTCCTGCGGATGCAGGGCCCAGACGGGTCGCACCCTGCGACCCGGGGCTGGCCGAGGGCCTGACGGAGCATGGCTTTGGGCCCTGTCGCGGCTGCTGCCTGCCTCAGCCTCTCGGCCTGTCTCCTCCTGACAGAAAGAAAGAAGCTTCTTAAAAAAAACTATTAGAAAACCAACCTTCTTCATAGAAAATCAGGCATATTCAAGCCACTGCGGGTCAAGTTCATTCCCAGCGCCTAGGTCTAAAGGTCGGTCTGTGCTGATTGCTGAGGTGATGAAGTGACGCTTTACGGAGTTCTCCACCGAAAGGACTTCCCCTGCAGAGCTTGGGAGTTGAACAGATTCATGTGTTAGCCAGAACTCAGTTCTCTGCCCAAGTCTTCATGCGTTTATCTTTGAGGGTTTTCAGTTGAATCATTTTAAAATGGCTTCCTTCCAAGTGTCTCTTCATTAAAAACCAAGACAATTCTTTGTTCATCGTGAGTTGCTATTATTTCTCTTGTTTCCCAGAGAAATTCTATCAGACCTCTTTTTTAATTGCTTCTAGGCTAGAAGAAAATGTAAAAGGTGACACAATTGAAAATTAAAAAGGTTGTCGGTAGTGTGGCTCTTGTCGTTTATCGTTATCACAAATATGTCAGCACATTAAAAAGCATGTTTGCATGTATTGGGCCTGTGTAGGATTTACATGAACTTTTTTAAATCCCTTTTACAAGAGAGAAAGCAAAGCAATAACCAAAGGTGACAGTATCCATATTGAGGGTCTCCGGAGTGAGGACTGTGTTCATTCTGAATAAATAAATCAGCTTTTTGATTACGTGGGTTTTCTCCCTGTAGGCAAGGCATTTGAACTTGGTGCTTAATTAAAGAATACTCCTCATTTTGTAATTTCTGATAGCTGCCCTGCTCATTGTGTGTTTTCTTTTTCTTTTCTTTTCTTTTTTTGTTAGAGGTTTGTGCTATAGAGCACGTGTGCTCACCAGAAAGGTAGAGAGAAACAGTGAGAAATTACCTCCCAGAGTGTATGGCCATGCCGCCACCCCTTCATTTTCCTCTCGGGATCTTGGGCATACACGCATGTGAGCCCAGAGTGAGTTTAAGCCACCTGGTCCAGGACTTGAACTGCTGGTCCCACATGTTTTGTAATTGACTCCTCTGTCAGGTACCATGTTCTATGTTGGGGGAGATATTCATAACGGGCAAGGGTTTTTTAAATATATTTTTTGAATTTTTTTGTTTTTGCAATATTTGCTATAGGGCATCTGTACTTGCCAGAGAGAGAGAGACATAAATAAATAAATAAATAAATAAATAAATAAATACGAAGTCACCCCTTCTGGGACCACACCGCAATCTCTTCTCCATTCTCTCAGGATTTTGGGCACACACACAAGCAGGCACATGAGCCTGGCATGAATCTGAAGCTGCTGGGTTCAGGACTCAAACGCAGTTGACCATGTGGTAGTCCAGCACCTTAACCACTATGCCACCTGCTGGCCCCTCTTAGAACTTATTTTATTGATTTCCCCAAAATAGAGCAGAATCCAAATGTATTCTGGGCTGTATCATCTTTATTTTGCTTTTAGCTTAATATTCTGTTCTTACGTTTTCCTTTCCTAGAGCCAGTCAATAGGTGACAGTTGAAAAGACACCAGACAGGGGCCGCTGGTGGTTAAAGCACTAGGCTCCCACATGGCCGACCGCCGTGCAAGCCCAGACCTGATGGCTTGCTTGCTCACTTTCCCTCCGTCTCTCTCTTTGTCTCTCTCTAATGAGCACACATGCCTTATAGCAAATCAAAAGTAGTAATAAAATTAAATAGTTTTTTAAAAAAGAAAACCAAAACACATCAGACAGTGTGTTACTGTGGTGGGAGTAGAGAAGGCTGTGCAGGAATTGGATTGGGGTGGTCATTTCAGATGAAGAGGAGCGGGGATTCAGAGGCACGAGTGGGGCTATGTTGGGGGAGGTGATGGCCTCGTGTCTAACTGGTAAGAGGTGAGGGTTGTGACAGGCATTGATTCCTGTACCTGTTCCTTGGCATAAAACCCTTGGAGTGCCTGAGTGATAGGAGTGTCTTGTTCTGATGAGGTGACTCTGGCCGGCTCTTAGATAGTTTGGCTGTGAGAACCCTTGATTTGTAACCAAGTTGGACCAAAGTGTGGCCACCTTGGGCACCTAGTACTTGGAACTGGCCGCTGAGGCTAGGGCAGCGTCATGGGACTGAGCGTCACCGTGGGGTCTGCTCATTCCAGGTAGCCTCATACTTGAGCTAAATCGTAGGCCCCCAGTGGTGTCTTCAGGGAATCGGAGAATTGCTTCACATGGAAAATACACATTTGGTGTCAAGTGTGTAAGTGGAAACGCGGCTCTGTGTCCCTGGGTGGGTGGATAGGTAAACCTCGGAGGCCACAGAAAGCCAGGGGCAGTGGGACTGCGGGGAGAGGGCAGGTGGACATAGAGGACAGTATTCCCAACAGCGGGGGAAGCGTCAGAGGTAACTGCAGAATTTCTATCCTGACAGGCTAGTTAGCAGAATGCTGGTATCAGGGACAGAGTTAGGAAGGAGGGTTGGCTTTTGGAGACCAAGGGGACGGGCTGTGCAGGGCAGCCCTGCCGGGCACCCATCCTGCCACCTCTCCTGTCTCCCTATAACTCACTCCTCACTCTCTCGAGACCCATCTCAAATATCACTTCGGCTTGTAAATAAGTTATATGAAACTGAATATCTGAGGTTTTAAGCCTTTATCCCTTTGAACCTTTTTATAACAAGTTACCATTATCTTTTGCTAAGTATTACCCAATTTGTATTCACCAGTTTAACTAGCCTCCCTTCTACAAGCTGTTTGTAAGGAGTGACTAAGTTCACTGCTGGTATTTCTCAGAATAAGGAATCTAACAAGATTACCATTGTAATGCATAATCTTCATCCATCAGGCCATAAATTAAGTGTTAGCACAAAACAAAACTTTGTCTTTTTAGACATGTACATATGTAAATGCAGGGGAAATTACTTGGAGGGACAGACACTGAACTAAAAATGGTCACCCCTGATGACTGGTATCCCAAGTGGTAGGTAGTCAGGAGAGACTTCAGTTTTTTCTTTTCTTTTTTTGGGGGGGTGGGGGGAGAGTTTTGCTATAGGGCGCATGCGCTCGCCAGACAGACATAGAGACAGAAAGCTAGAAATCACCCCCCAGAGGGGACGGTCACGCCGCAATCCCTTCTACTCCATTCTCCTCTCGGGATCTTGGGCACGCACGCACGCGCGCCCCGGCGTGAGTTTTAAGCCACCGGGTCCAGGACGCGAACCGTGGTCGACTACATGGGAGTCCAGCGACATAGCCATTACGCTAACTGCTGGTTCCTGACTTCAGTTTTTTCTGTCTTTAAATTTTGATGAAACGTGTCACATACTTTTGAAATTCTTATGAAAAGAAGAAATACTCTTCTCTTATCAGGTAAACAGTTCCCAGAGAGCTTAAGTTAGTGTCTTCAAAATTGTTGCAGGAAGCCTAGCCTAGCCTAGATACCACAGTCGTGAGGAGCGGCAGTGCTGGAAGCCACCTGCCACCACGCGTCTGGGTGCCGCGTCTGGGTGCCGGGCTGGCCTGAGTGGTCCCGGTGTCAGACGCCCAAGGTCTGCGGAGCCGAAAGGCTGAGGATTAGGGCGTGGTCTCAGCCTGGTAAGACCCTGTCCTGGGTGCTTTTCCTGTCCTTTCTCTCCTCGTGCATGCGTTCTCTTATTTTAAAAAAATGGGTAAAGTCAAAGATTTAGGTAATGGGGGACCAGCAGTTGGCGTAATGGCTATGTCACTGAACTCCCATGTAGTCGACCGCGGTTCGCGTCCCAGACCCGGAAGCTTAAACCTCACGCCGGGCACGTGTGCGTGCATGCCCAAGATCCCGAGAGGAGAATGGAGGAGAAGGGATTGTGGCGTGGCCATCCCCCCTGGGGGGTGATTTCTCGCTTTCTGTCTCTCTGTCTCTCTCTGTCTGGCAAGTGCACGTGCCCTATAGCAAAAAAAAAAAACTCCAAAAAAGATTTAGGTAATGGGTTAAAAGTCTCAAGTACGAGTTTCCTGGAACAGTCGCCAACACCAGCAGCAAGGATCACAGTCTGCCATCTTGGCTCCCATGCACAGTGCGCCCCTTTGCCGTGCTCAGCGTGGGGGTGCCCCCCCTTTTCCTTAGGTGAGTAGGAGAGAGCGCTTGGTACCGACGGGGTGGGCTCTGGCCGGGCAGCGCTGGGAGCGCGGTGCCACAGCGCCCAGTTGTGCTGAAGCCCTTTGGCCTTCCTGGGGCTGCTGGGTGTGGTAGAACTCTGGATTTTCTGAAAGTGAGAGACTACAGCTGGAAATTGGATTTCTGACGGATAAGTCAAACTAGTAAGAGGTCCTGGTTCAAGTAATTCTGAAAACCATTTGAATTTCCATAAATGTTCTGCCGATGAGTCATCGTGAAGTGGATGTGACTCGGGAGAGGGAGAGGCGCTCTCGTGTGTGTTTGGTTTTGAGTCAGCTAGAAAAGGAAGCAAACTGAGCTGACTGGTTGCGGTTTTCACTGAGTCTTTTTATTGAAGTAACAGTGGACCTGTTTTCTCCATCACTATAGCAACTTGAGCTCCTTTTTGCTCTCGATTTTTGTTTCTCCTAAAAAGCTTCCCAGGCACCAGACTCCTGAGTCTGGGCGAGTTGGTGGTGAAGCCTGAGGCACAGCGGGCTGGGCGCGGGAAGGTCTGCAGGTGCCTGCACTTCCTCGTTCTTCGGGAGCCCCTGGGCACTGTTAACTCAGTTACTGGATAGTCGGTTTTCCTTGAATAAAAGGTACGATTTCAAAATTCCTGTCACTAGAAGTACCAGTCACCTTTGAAAACAGGGACTTAAACTGTACCAGTCTGCTCTCATGTGAGTTTTTCAACAAATATTAATATATTGGAAAGTACAGCACTGTAAATGTATTTTCTCTTCATGGCTTACTTAGTACATTTTGTTTTCTCTAGCTTTATTCTAAGAATATCATGTATACTACACATACAGAATGTGTAAATTGACTCTAAGCTTTCTGGTCAACAGCAGGCTGTTAGTAGTTAAGTCTGGGGAGAGCCAAGTCAGACACAGATTTGTAACTAGAAGGAGGGGTCAGTGACCCTAACCCCCATGTTGTCTAATCACCCATTCTCTTCTGAGTTTAGCCAGCAGTGGACTCCTGCTTTTCATTTAAAGCATCTGCCTTAAGGCCAGCAAGTGGCATGGTGGTTAAAGTGGTGGACTCCCACATGGCTGACCACAGTTCGATTCCTGGGCCTGGCTAGGAACGTGCTTCGCAACGTGCCTCTGGTGAGTGCACGTGCCCTATAGCAAATTTAAAAATAAGATAATAAATAGTTTAATAATTTAATTTATATTATTGTCATTTTTTAATTTGATCAGAGAGAGAGAAAGCAAGCCGCCAGGTCCGGGACTTGAACTGCAGTTGACCATGTGGGAGTCTGGTGCCCTTAACCACCACGCCACCTGCCGGCCCCACTATAGTCTGTCAACTCTGTAGTAGCGTTGTGCCAGCAAAACAAAACAAAAACCAAGATGGGGCAGGGGAGCAGCAGGAAAAAAGCACTGACCCACGTGGACAGGTTCCCACTTGTGTCTAGAGGCCTCCCTCAGTGTGCCTGGTGTGCGTGTGCCGGGGCCCAGGACTGCTGGGAGTGAGAGTGGATCATGGTGTCGACTCGTTTGGGGCTGCTGTCTGTCTCTCTCTCTCCCCTCTCTCTCGTGCCCATGGAAGGAGAAATGCCTACTGTGTCATCTGAGCTTTCAGGCATCTCTTTGCTGGTGGAAGGTCTCGTCTCAGTGCTGACAGAAGAGCTGCTGGCGCGTTAGGATGCTGGTTGCTGAAGGTTGTGCAGTGGCCGTTGCAATGGACGGACGCTTCCTTTCATGAAAGATCTCCCTAGCATGTGATACTGCTTGATAAATTTCCCACAGTAGGACTGCTCTCAGAATTGGAGTCAGTGTTCTCGGATGCTGCTGCTGCTGCTTCATTAAGGAGGTGTACGGACGGTCTGAATCCTTTCTTGTCATTTCAAGCACGTTCACAGACCTTCACCAGGAGTAGATTCCATCCCAGTAAGTCGCTGCTCGTCCCTGTGAGCAGCTCAGCCCCTCATCCACTCAGGGTCCCGCAGCCCAGTCCCAGCATCGGTTCCGCTTCCGGTGCCGCTGTGTCCAGCAGTGACTTCCTCCCCTGAAACCCATCCCCAAGGGTCGGGATCAGCTTTTCCAAACTCCTGTCGATGTTTGTATTTTGACCTCCCGTGAATCTTTTTTTTCTTCTTTTTAATGTGCCAAAGGGTATGTATATTTGCCAGAGAGAGAGAGAAAGGGAGAGATCCTCTCAGGATTTTGGGCGTGCAGGCACACACCCCAGCATGTTTTTCAAGCCCCTTCAGGTCTGGGTTTCAGCCACACAGTGGGCCATGTGGGACCCAGCCCCTTAACTACCAGCTGGCCCGTGAATGTTCCTTTTTTTTTTTTTTTTTTTTTTTGAGAGAGAGAGAGAGAAAGAGGTTTTAGCTACAGGGTGCGTATGCTCACCAGACGGACCTAAAATGAGAAATCACCCCCTCCCAGGGAGGATGGCCACACCGCAATCCTATCTCCTCCATTCTTTCAGGATTCGGGGCACACATCCACTTGTGCCCGGTGTGAGTTTTAAGCTGCCGTGTCTGGGACTCGAACCACAGTTGAGTACATGGGAGTCCAGCAATGCAATCATTATGCCACCTGCTGATCCCCATGAATGTTCTCAACAGGAAATAGTGAGTTTTGGGAAAAGTCATGATGTATTTTTCTGTTCTTCTATGCAAAAGTGCATCATGACTTTTCCGATGACCCAGTGGCTGGTGAATCCTTTCCAGGTTTCCAGTTTGACTTTGTGCAGATACGTCAGAGGAATCGCTGTCTGTGGCAGCTGTAGTTCTTTTTTTAAATAATAAGTCTTAAAAGTTGAAATAACTTCTTGCTACATGGATCACAGAACGGATGCTTTGTGAGCAGGTGTGAAAATGACATCCGTCTCCCTGGACATCACCACCGTTCTGGTGAGCGCTGTATCATCAACGAGCAAAATATCTGGAGAGTTATCCTTCTGTTTTCTGAAGAGTAGATCTCAGCAGGACTTAGCGGACGTGCTGTCACCCAGGGTGTGTTGTTCCTTAAGAGCACAGGCAGGGTAGACCCAGCATAATTCCTGCAAGCCCTAGTATTTTTCAGGATTATAAATGTTCGTTGGCTTCAACCTAAAATACTAGCTGTGGGGCCAGCAGGTGGCGTGGTGGTTAGGGCGTTGGACACCCACATCATCTACCACAGTTTGAGTCCCAGTCCTGGTGGCTTGCTTTCTCATTGTCTCTTTCTCTCTCTCTTCATGTCTCTCTCTGGACAAATTAAATAATAATAATAATAAATAAAGTTTAATAAATATATTTTTTTAAATACTATCTGCATCGGCCTGACAAGATAGTCAGCCGGTCCTTTGGAGCTTAGACGCCTGCCATGGACTTCTCTAGCTGTGAAGCCCCTGCGTGGGGTCCCCTTCCAGTATAAGCCTCATCTGCATTGAAGACCTGTCTGCCACCTCGGCCTTACCTTCGCGAGAGCCTCTGGGCAGCCTGCTACAGCTCCCTCATCAGCACCCACGGCCCGGACCCAAGCCCTGCTCGCTTCACGCTTCCCTGGCGTTTCCGACCTCTCAGCCTAGCGTGAAGAGAGCTGGGGCCTTGCTGCACATTAGGCTTTGGTTTAAGGGAATGCTGTGCCTGCTTTGATCCGTGTAGACTGCTGAATCTTTGTCTGTATAGGTAATAAAGCTGTTTTGCCTTATCATTCCTGTATTCCCTGGAGTAGCGTTTTTAATTTCCTTCCAGAACTTTTCCTTTGTCTTCAGACTTAGCCATTTGGCATAAGAGGCCTGGCTTTCGACCTGTCTCAGCTTTTGACATGCTTTCCTCACAGATCTTGGTCATTTCTAGCCTTTGATTTAAAATGAGAGATTTGTGGGACCCACAGATGGCTTAATGGTTTCACAGCAAGACTCCCACATTGTTTACCATGGTTCAAGTCCCTGATTTGGGGGACCAGCAGTTGGCATAATGGCTGTGTCGTTGGACTCCCATGTAGTGGACCGCAGTTTGAGTCCTGAACGTGGTGGCTTAAACTCACGCCCACACCGGGCGCATGTGCGTGCATTCCCAAGATCCCGAGAGGAGAATGAAGGACAAAGGATTGCAGCGTGGCCATCCCCCCAGGGGATGATTTCTCCCTCTCTCTCTTTCTGGCAAGCGCACATGCCCTATAGCAAAAACCTCTCAAAAAAAAGTCCCTGATCTGGCAGCTTGAAACTCACACCAGGCACATGTGTGTGCATGCCCAAAGTCCCAAGAAGAGAATGGAGGAGGGATTGAGCCATGACCTTCCCCTAGGGGGTGATTTCTTGCTTTCTGCCTCTGCACGTGCCCTACAGCAAAAATCTGTCATACACACATAATAAAAATAAATAAAATGGCCCCATTTTATTGTGGGACCAACTGTTGGTGTGGTGATTAAGGCAGTTGGTTATGGCCAACTGCACTGTTCAAGTCCCGGACCCAGTGCCTTGAGTGCATGCATGCCCAAAATCTTGGAAGGAAAAATGGAAAAGGGATTACAACGTGACCATCCCTTTTGCAGGGAGGGTGCTTCTTTCTGTCTCTGTCTCTCTCCCTGCCTTCAGCAAGCACGTGTCTGCTAGCAAATTAAGAAATAATGATTTAAAGGGAGAAACGCGTGACTCCTCACTTGAACACTCAGAAGCCATTGTAGGGTTAAGTGGCCTAATTTCAACATTGTGTCTGGGAAGAGAGGGAAGGAACTGGAAACAGGTGGGTGGCAGAGCCGTCAGAACACAGTGCTTACCGGGCAGGTCACTGTTGTATGGGCGCAGCTCTCGGTGCCCCAAACCAACCGCAGCAGGAACATCAGAGATTGCTGATAGCTGGGTGCGGTGGCGTGTGCCTGTGCCCAGCGACTCAACAGGTGAGGCCGAGGGAGTGCAGCACAGCTCTGTCTCGAAATCACTGATCACAAAGCACCATAACGGGTGACAATAGAATGGAAAAGTGAGAGCTATGGAGAGTTAGCGGATGGGACACAGATGTGGCGTGAGCGTATGCTGTTGGAAAGTGCTACCGTGGACTTGCTGGGTGCAGGGTCGCCACAGACCCTCAACTTACGCAGGAGCTGCAGAGGGCAGCAACAGGAGACTGCTGGGATTTGCTTCTGCCGAACAGCTGCCTTTCCACCTCGTAGGCATCTTACGGGCTAGCTTGTCCCTCCCTCAGAACTTCCAGCTGTGTCACGAGATGTCCTGCACAGCCCTGAACTTACCTTCCGGACCTGTTCGCAATCCTGACTTCACCGAAACCTTGGGTGCCTACCGGGGCGACAGTGAGGTTTAGCAGTTCTCAGTGGCTCTGACCCCAGCCCGCCCTCCCTGCCTGCGGGCGTCTCCTCTCCTACTGGAGCTGGTCTCAAGTGTTGCTGTAGCGAAGTTAAGGGTGCATTTGGAGATTTTTCTGTTTTTCAGATTAATAGTTTTAAGTTATCCTATGCTAATATACCTGCCGGTTTCAAGAAGTAAGAATATTTTACATCACTGATAATCGAGAAGTCCAGGTGAAAACCTGTCTCTTCCTGAGCCCAGGCAGGAGCCCGTGTGTCCTGTGTGTTCCTGCCTCCCTCCCCGCCCTCGCTCCCTGCCCCAGGGCTTCTGCAGCTCCTCCCTCTGCTCAGTAACAGAGCTGTTCACTGGTCGGTGCCCGCCCTGCGGTGGTTTCTGGGACTGCTGGCAGCGGCTCTCTGTAAATGGGTGTAGCTGGAAAGTGAATGTCACTGCATACAAGAATTCCTGGGATCCAGCCAGTCGGAACTTTTTTCTTATATACTCACTCTTTCTGACCCAGCATTCCAGGATTTCTGTAATACAGTGGCCATTTTCCCTCTACGAGAGGAAGGGGCCTGATTGTTTATTAGCATCTATGTCTGGAATGTTAGGCTTGCTACTACTGACGCACGTTACCGGTTTGGGTTTGTTTTGCTATAGGACACATGCACCCACTCAGAGAGAGGGGAGGGTGGCCACACTGCAGTCCCTTCTCTGCTCTCCTCTAGGGATTTTTAGACACATGCACACGTGCGCGCCCAGAATGTTTTCAAGCCACCGGGTCTGGGCCATTGCAGTCGGCCATGTGGGATCCAGCCACCCTAACCTCCACACCACCTGCTGGCCCACCACTTTCGGTTTTTAATCCCCCGCTGCATGGAGAGTGTTTTGTTTTTCAGATGAACAGCTTGAGTTATCCTTGCTAACATACCTGTCAGTTTCAAGAAGTAAAAACCTCCCACGTCATCCATCATCAGAAAGTGCCAGTGAAAAGCTGCAGGAGCTCCCATGTCCACTCGTCTCCTCCCACCACCCCAGCCCCGCCCGGCTTAGTCTGCTTCCACCTCATCACAGGTCCCTTCCTGTGTGGTTCTCGGGCCTGCCGGGATGTGGGCACACACCCTCAGGTGCCAGGTGTGTTTCCAGGCCGGTGGGGCCAGGACTCTGCCCACAGCCAGCCCTGTGGGCCACTTCTCTGCCCACTAGGCTGCAGGGCCAGCCCCATGTTAAGTACCTTTAAAGCTTACCAAGGTGAGGGAAAGTCTTTTCTTCCCTATTTAAGAAAGCGAAAAAAAAAAAAAAAATGGGCCTGGCAGGTGGCGTAGTGGTTAGGGGCGCTGGACTCCCACATGGCTGACCACGGTTCAAGTCGTGGACCTGGCAGCTTTCTCTCTCTCCCCCTCCCCCGATCAGATTTAAAGGAAGAGCCAGAGATAAAGTTAAATAAAATAATTCTTTAAAAAAAAAAGAAAGCAAGAAAATTTTTAAAAACATAACCTCTCCCCAGGCTCTGAAAGAGGAATGAAAAAAGGATTTCTGTGCAGGGAGGAAAATCCTAATTCATTGATTTACCTGCTCCCTGTGGATCTGTCTTGAGAAGTAAGAACAAGATTTGTTTAGCTGTTTTAACCCCCATCAATTTAGACACTCTGTTTTGTTTTGTTTTGTTTTGTTTTCTTGGAGAGGTTTTTGCTATAGGGTATGTGCGCTGGCCAGAAAGAGAAAGACAGAGAGACAGAAAGTGAGAAATCACCCCCCAGGGGGGATGGCCACGCCGCAATCCCTTCTCCATTCTCCTCGGGATCTTGGGCACGCACATGCGACTGGCGTGAGTTTAAGTCACCAGGTCCGGTACTCGAACCACAGTCGGCTTCATGGGAGGTCAGCGACATAGCCATTACGCTAATTGCTGGTCCCCGTTTTGTTTTGCTTTTAACTAGTCATTGTGCTGTGTGCCAGTACCGTGTGGTTCAGCACCACTGCCGGCGTCGCCGTTCCTGCGGGCAGGCCTGGCCGCAGAGCGCCCCGTGCAGACCAGGGGTATGCGGGCGGTGCCGCTGAGGCTGGGTGCACTCTGGCGTTCACAGCAAAATCACCCAACAGGCTTCTCGGAAGTGCCCGCCCCTTAGAAGCGCCACCCTGGGCAGAGCAGGTCAAGCGCGGGCGCCGCGCCAGGTCCTCGTCCTGACTGGTCGGAGCGCAGCGCTGGCCCGCTCAGGGTGTGCGGGCTGCGGGCACCTGGACAGCCACCCTCGCACAGTTCCCACTGACTGGCGAGCCATGTTCTTATAATAGCATTTTTAATCATTTGAAAAACACAGAAGTGTTCAAACAAAATTTTTGTTAGAAGATATAAGTGTCTGGGGCCAGCCCTGAAGGCTTGAAAAGCATGCTCAGGATCCCGACAGGCTGGAGAAATGGCAGAGAAGGGATTGTGGCGTGCCCAGGCCCCACTGGGAGCTTCTTTCTCTTGTCTCCTCTCATCTTTCTGAGGAACACTCACACCTTCTAGCAGTAGGAAAAAATACAATTGTTTCACCTTATTTACAAATTGTATTTTGATTTTTTCCTTAAAGAATTTTTTACTACTTATTCTTATTAGTATTATTATTGCTGTAAGGCACATATGCTCACCAGAGCGAGAGACAGGAAGTGAGAAAGCAAGTTGCCAGTTCCGGGACTCAAACCACACTCAGCCATGTGGGAGTCCAGTGCCTTAACCATCAGCCACCTGCCAGCCCCTTGAAGTACTTTGAGTAGGACATGGTATGTTAACTGTTAGTACTTTTAGACCTTTCATGATATATATGGATGTTTATAGTAAACTGTTTAAAACTTAAACGTATGTCAGAATTTTAGTGGCCATTGCTTTTCTGACTTACTTAAATTTCGAACGTCAAAAAATACTCAGAGCTGGGACCAGCAGTTAGCGTAATGGCTATGTCGCTGAGCTCCCAGGTAGTTGACTGCAGTTCGAATCCCAGACCCAGTGGCTTAAACTCACGCCGGGCGCGTGTGCGTGCGTGCCCAAGATCCCGAGAGGAGAATGGAGAAGGGATTGCGGCGCGGCCATCCCCCCTCGGGGGTGATTTCTGGCTTTCTGTCTCTCTGTCTCTCTCTGTTTTTCTGGCGAGCACACACGCCCTATAGCAAAAATCTCACCCCCCTAAAAAAAATTAAAACCAATCATTTTCTTGTTTTTCTAATAGACTACAGAAATTATGCTCAGCCTCAGACTTTTCTCCTTATGGTCTTCTAACAGACAGACTTCTCTTAAAACAGCATTAATATGTAGGTTGATGTTTTCTGAAATGAATAAAAAAGCCAGCTTTTTAAATTGACTTGGAAAGTTCTCAAACTGCCAGTTCATGAGATACTGTGGTACCTTCTGCCTGACCTTTGAGAGGGATCCTCAGGCCTCCATTACTTACCCATGACTCTCAGTGGGGTTGTACCAGCCTCGGGGGGCAGAACCTGTGGGGACAGAGGGTAGAAACATGCAGCTTTGCCTGGGGGTCCTGCACACGTGCACACACACACACCTGCAGTGTCGGAACCGCAGGCAGTGTGTGCTCAGGGTTTCCTGGGAGCTGAGAGGGTCTGGGAACCATGGTCGGTCGGCCATGTGGGAGTCCAGCGTCCTTAAGCACCGTGCAGCCACCTGCCAGCCCCAGAAAGCAGGATACCTTCACTGATTGGGGCTGGCAGGTGGCATGGTGGTTAAGGCACTGGATTCCCACCTACTGACCACAGTTCAAATCCTGGACCTGGCAGCTTGACAGGTGTACGGACATGTGTGCCAAAAATCCCAAGAGGAGAAGAGGTTGCATCATGACCGTCCCCTAGGGGTGATTTCTCACTTTACTCTATGTCTCTGTCTGTACCCAGTGAGCACACACACCCTATGGCAAAAACCTTTTAAAAAAAAAAAAAAAAAAACACTTCACTAATCTAGTTGACTCCTGGGAACTATAGAAAACTTACCAAAAGTAATTTTTATCTTCCAAAAATCGTATTTGCTGTTATTTCCCATTGGATTTTAGGTTCCTGAGAGGCAGGGACTGTCTCATTTATCCGTCTTTAAGTCCTCAAGAACTCCGTGCCCAGTGCTTTTAACTCACACCAGAGAGTGGACACTGGACCTTCAGCACCATTCTTTTTTTGTTTTTTTAAGAGAGCTTTTTGCTGTAGGGTGCTTGCCTGGAGAGACAGACAGAGAGTGAGAAATAACCCCCAAAGAGGGGGGCCATGCTGCAATCCAGCTCCTCCATTCTCTTGGGATTTTGGGCTCGCCACACGCAGCATGAGCTTAAGTGCCAAGTCTGGGGCTCAAACCGCAGTCAACTGAGTGGGAGTCCAGCCGTGTAACCTTACGCCATCTGCTGGTCCTTCGGTGCCCTTTTTGTCTTCGCCACGTAGACCAAACTCAGCTCTTCAGTGCCCCTGGTCGGCAGCAGCAGCCCTTCGCTTGGACTCATGCTGGCGGTCTCTGGGGCTCCCGTGCCTAACTTACTGCGAGCGTTCTTGGAAATGGCCCGGGTGGAAAACGGGGACGTGTGAACATTTTTGATTTGGGGCTTTTTCATTTAACTTACTAAATCATTTCTTCTCTTTCTCCCCCCCTTTTTAAAATATCGCCAGGTATTCGCTACAGCACCGATGTGAGTGTGGACGAGGTGAAAGCTCTGGCCTCCCTGATGACGTACAAGTGCGCCGTGGTTGGTGAGTGGCTGCGTCTGTCCCCACTGCGGGCTTGTCAGGAAGGCCTGCGTACAGAGTCCTGTACGGGTCTGTAGAAACAGACTTTATTAGAACTTTTTTTTAAGTAGTATTTTTTAAGGCTTACCTTGTTACTCATCTGGTCTACGGTTCGAGTCCCAGACTCGGTGGCTTAAATACACACTGGGCACGTGTGCGTGCGTGCCCAAGATTCCCGAGAGGAGAATGGAGGAGAAGGGATTGCGGCGTGGCTATCAAAGATACATATGTTTATCTTCATGTTGAACATTACATTATACTATACACATCTGGTAAGAGCTCCAGTTTGTTCTGTGTTTTAAGGTATGTATTAACCATCCATGTTTTTCCTGTGCCGTGGCACACCGTCCTGTAGCCTCTTCTGCCTATTTACATATGTTCTTGTGCCCATTAAAAATGCCTCGGGGAACCCTGTGGTCTGACAGTTAAGGGAGCCAGGTCCTACATGGCTAACAGTAGTTCGAAGCCCAGCAGGCACATGTGCATTCATGCCCAACATCCTGAGAGGGAGGAGTGGAGGAGAAGGATTACAGCGTGAGCAGGCCTCTCAGCGAGTAGAGTGTCTGTTTCACGCACCCTCTGGCAATTAAAAATGTTTTTCCACAGATTGCCCACGGCGGCCACAATCAGCTGCAAGTCTCCACCACTGCTCTGTCGCTGTGCGGCCGAGGCCTTCTGGTGCTGCCATAGCGTGGGGCCGTCGGTATATGCTAGGCGGAAACGTAGTGGTTGTCCATGCTCTGCCTCCATTTATTCATATTCATTCTCCATGAGCTCTTGGAAGACCCCTTATAAGTCCTTGTCCTGCATTTCTTTACATGCTCTGTAAGAAGGACCAGGCACCGTGAGGGGAACGCGTGGCACGTGCTGAGGTAGAGAAGCACCAGCTCAGCATGCACGTGGCCTCCACATCTAGAGACTGAGCAGACTGGAGTGAGAACGAAAGGATGGCAGTGCGGATATGGCCGCAATATAACGCAGATGGGACACAGCGTAGCAGCCGTTGACGCCGTGTGGGGTGTCACGAGTGAGCGCGATGGCCTCAAGTGTCCAGGCGCATGGGCACAGCGTGTGCAGACGCACTGCTTATGTGAGGGCTCGAGCGTCCTCAGACCTGGTGTCCACGGGGCTCGCGGGACTCGCCCCACGCAGACACCGGGGAGAACTGCACCTTAGAACTTGCCGGCTTTAGAGCTTCTGTTCAGTAGAATGTGGCTTAAATATGTGTTAGGAGGAAGCTGTGTGGATCTGTTTCTTGCCCTTTTTGAAATTAGAGCTGGAAGCATGGCCCATTTTTGTGGTAGTGCATGGGGCTTTCTGTCTTCACTTTCAACCTCTGTATGGAGCAGTAACTCACCCCTTCCTTTCAGATGTGCCGTTTGGGGGTGCGAAAGCCGGTGTCAAGATCAACCCCAAGAACTACACCGTAAGTGCCACAGCAGTATCATGACGCAGGCTTTGCTGTGTCCCCTGCCAGCAAGACAAACGGTCCCACTGCATTGCAAAGAGTGGGAGAATAAGCCTCCGATGAGCTCACTGCTCTGCCACGTGGCGGCCGCCTGCTGGATGGCAGTGCCCCTATTCGTCGTCTTACTTGGTTAAAAGGTTATTTATACTGTCATGTTGTTAGGTACTTACCCATGTTCAGAAACTACTGTGAGCTGAAGTTCGTGTGTTGGAATCTTTTGCTAGGACAGATACTTTAACAAATCTGGTAAAAATCTTACTGTTTACCTTGTCAGTTCCAGGTTAATGAAAACTAACATTACAGTGCTTTACCTATTGCCGAATTCATGATCTGCATACAAACATGATATCCACATGATTATACCCTGCGTAGAACTCGGCATTTAAATTAAAATATACTGTGGCAATGGGTCATGGCGTCCATATTAATAGTTACTTCCCTTTCCAGTTGGCATCTGTTACGACTCTGGGTTATTTTAACTGAGGAATTAATACAAAGTGGAACTCGGATTTGAGCCCCACTTCTGCTGTCTTGTTTTTCTAACCTGATTTCTTATCCCTCGCTTTCTCAACTTTATAATGAAAATGCCTACTTTATGAGCTGTCCTGGTGGTCACATGGGGAGATCCAGAAAATATGGCAGATAGAAAATGCAGGCCCAGCTGGCAGGGGCACAAGGGCGCTTGCAGGGGAGGCCCACGTGGAGGCCCGGCATGTCCAAGTGGTCCTGGCCGGCTAGGAGTTGGGCAGGAGGACTACCATGTGGTGACCCCGACCAAAATGCCTCCCTCTCTCTCTCTCTCCTTACTCTCTCACTCCCCTCTTCTCCAAAAAAAGAAGGGAGGAAATATGATGTGACTATGTCTTCCCAAGTGATTTTTAAATTCTTTTTTTCAATTGTGAGTTTTGCCATTTTCTTTTCTTTACAGGATAATGAATTGGAAAAGATCACGAGGAGGTTCACCATGGAGCTGGCCAAGAAGGGCTTTATTGGTATGTACTGCGGTGCGAGTTTCCGCATGAAGTGGGCACTACAGCCGGGCTCCAGTTACACCGGTTTTACGCGCCGAATGGAGTTGCCCTTTGAGAACTAGGTTTGATAGCAGACCTGGGGACATAGCCAGGCCTGTTCACAGCACATCTCCAGATAAGGTCAAAGAAATTTATGGTCTTGGAGTGGTGAGGACACCAGAAATGAAAGAACTACTTTTCCTCTCTGTGTGTGGATGTGGTAAGAGTTTGGGTCGGTGCAGCAGCCTGGCTCAGTCCCTGCTGAGACGTCCAGAAAGACCGAGGCCATACTTCGGAAACTAAATAGTATCTCATTTTAAAACATTTTTTACTATGTGAAAAGTAGTTTTGAAAAAATGTCGATTTTGTTCTTAAAGCAGTGAGAAATGTAATGGCTTTTGGAACTAGAGTTTTGTTTTGTTTTTGAATTATTTTATTTAACTTTATTATTTATTTATTTTGATTTGACCAGGGTGGGAGGGGTGTTGAGAAAGCGAGAAAGCAAGCCGCTGGGTCCAGGACTCAAACCGTGGCCAGCCATGTGGAAGTCCAGCACCCTTAACCACCACACCACCTGCTGGCCAGAAGTGTAGATCTTAAACACATGTGGCTGCCACTTTAAAGCAGCGAGGCCAGGCAGCGAGGCTAAATGGTCACTTGCATCAGTGCCTTGAGGATCTCTGAGCTCCTGCTGTGTCCTGTGACCTGTGCTCATGTGGTGATACACCAGTGTTATTTTCTGTGATACATAAATGTTCATTTTCTCTTTAATTTTCAAGTAATTTGAGTCTATATTTCTTAGTCTAGTTTTTAATTAATTTGAATAAGATAAAACACAGTTTGTCACAGTAGCCTAGTTAAACATAAAGAAAATGATTGACTGGAACCAGCAGGTGGTGTGGTTAAGGTGCTGGACACTCCCACATGGCTGACCATGGTTCGAGTCCTGGACCTGAAGGCTTGCTTTCTCACTTTATCTTTCTCTCTCTCTCTCTCTCTCTCTCTGTGTGTGTGTGTCTTTCTCTGGTCAAATTAAAATAAATAAATAAATAAACAAAATAATTTAAAATACGTAATTTTAAAAAATCATAAATAAAATAATTTTAAGAAAGAAAGAAAAGGAAATGATTGACTTAAGAGAAACTTGACTTCCTCTCTGCTTTCCTGCCCTTCTGGTTTTCTTCCCGTGTCTCCTCAGCACTTAGCCCCTCTGAAATTTGGCTGTACGTATTTTGGCTTTGTCCCGGTTGTAGAGTACAGCGAGCACTGGAGCCGGGCTGGCTCTGACCTGTCTTTCCTGGTGTGAAAGGCACTTGATCATGCCCGTCCCACACCCTGTGCGCAGCGCTCGTGCAGCACTGCCAGGAGAAGCCTGCTCCAGATGCTCGCATGCACTGACCGCCTCCTTGCTCTTAGAGAAGAAGCACCTGCAGAGCCAGGGCCGGCCAGGGTGGCCTTCGGAACCCTTTATATCACTCCTCCTCTGCCGAGACTCCACGTGCGTTTAAGAGTCTTGGGTGACTCGACTTTATGTAGTCATATTCACTGCCTGTCTCTGGGATGTGTCCAGCTTAATTTGATCAGTCTTGACGATAGGTACTTTATAGTTTCAGAAATGATTCATTAGAACACTGAAAGAAAGCAAGACTCAAATTCTAGTCATTGGACTGACTTGCCTGTGCAGAAGCCACGCTGACCCGTGGTGTGAGTAAACTGACACCCGCTCGGAAAGCTCTGTGGCACGGGAGGTGGGCAAGGAGCTTTTCCCGCTCCTAGGCAGACCTTCAAGACGGATGTGGTTTATCTATTTTCTTCTCTCTTCCCAGAGCTTTGTTTTTCTCTTTTTAATTGTTCATTTTTATTGTTTATTTTCAGATATCATAACAGTGTGCTAAAATACAATTTAAAAAACTTTAAAACTGACAAGCGATCAGTAAAGTACTAGCAGGCGGCTGGACAGAAGTAAAGGCTTAGCAGTAAACAGTGCTTACCAAGTCCCGGGCACTGTGTGAGTCACCGGAAGGGAACAAAATCGAGCGAACGGCCTTCACCTTACGGAGCTTGATCTATTTAACAGTCTGTTGAAAGCTCTCCCAGAGTTTTAGATGAAGACTCAATCCCGAGTCTGAGTCTTACCCTTCACACTCTGTGAGTTTAGAATTCGCTTGTCAGTTTCTGCCCAGGCAGGCAGTGGGTGCTTTGACAGGGATCATGTCCACTCCGGCCAGTTTGCTGCGGGCGCCGAGTTCTGCCTGTGAACTCTCCCGGCCCGTCTCCGTGGGGTGCCCGTCCGTGTACCTGGGTCTCTTTAATGTCTTTCATTGTGGCTCTAAATTTTGTGGTGGAATATTTAATGAGGACTTCATGCCTTGGGTTCATTACCTAAATGTAATTAAAGCTTCCTAGCCATGGTGACTGTTAACATACCGAATCTGAAGGATCTCAAAAGCTGGTGCCCTGCCCTGCCCTCTGCCCCCAGGTCCTGGCATCGACGTGCCCGCGCCGGACATGAGCACGGGCGAGCGGGAGATGTCCTGGATCGCCGACACCTACGCCAGCACCATTGGGCACTACGTGAGTACGCCGCGCCATGTCTCCCGGGAGTGACCCTGCAGCTGGCTGCAGAAGGCGCAGTCTGTTTTTCCTTCTCTCTCAGTGATGTGCTCGTTATCTCACTTGCATTCACTGTTCCTAGAGTGTGTGGGGCTGGCCCAGAGCACTGTGACCAAGCACTGTGCGTTGGAGGCTGCATCCCATGTGGCTGAATGCAGTTCGAGTTTGGGCCTTGACACACATTGCCGGTGCATGTATGTGCATGCCCTCAGTCCTGATGCGATGGAGAAGTGGGGGAAAGCGATGCAGTGGCCCGCGCCCCTGGGTGCCTCCATTGCACACACGCACACGTGCACCACTCCTAGCGATAAAAACGCACCACGGGGCAGTGGGCACGGGTCACGCTGGTCCTTCCGTGCTCTCTGCAGTGGGGCTGGGCCCGTCACCCGGGCAGCGTGCCCTGCTGAGGCGCTGGCAGGCAGATGCAGAGAGGCCATCATTTGTGATTCTTAGCCTCAGAGGACTTTCCTTTACAAAGTAATGAAAAACGTGAGCAGATAGAGTTCAGACACAACGTTAGCACATGAGAGCTTGGCTATGGCTTTGACAGCTCTGAATATTTTGGAGGAGGACTTAATAAATAAACTGTTTTTAAAGTTGTATTTTCCTTTTTGTTAGCATGATAAATTTGTTATACAACTAATATAAAAAGAGTGGAGAGTTACAGTTTCTGGACGAAGACTTTCTTAAAGAAATAGTCGGGCTTGACCTTGAAAACGGGTAGAGTTACATCTGGCGATTGGGGGTTGAAGCGGGGAACAGCAGGGCTCGGCCGTCTGCCGGCCAGGCTGTCTGAAGGTGCTCGCCCGGGCCTGACGGAAGGGAGCCGGGAGGCAGGACCAAGCCCCGTCAGCGGCACGTCTTTGCTTCTGGCTTCCCACCCTTTCTCAGGGAAGAACAGGCACGGGCTGTGACGTGGACTGGATGCTGGGACAAGGAGCGGGATGGGACTGTCAGCAAGGACCGGGCAGGAGGACCCGAGAATGAGAACTGAGCAGAGGCGGTGCCACTGGACTGAGGACACAAGGGAATTCAGCTCCCTGTCTCTGAGAGGGGTGGGGCCTAGAGAAACAGAAACACGGCATCGGAGCTGGAGAGGATGTCCACGCCTCCTGTGTGCCCGGCCAGGTGCAGGCAGGTGTTTGCTACAGTAGGTCAACGCTCGAGGTTGTTGCAGAGCCATGAGGAAGAAAGCCTTGGGGCCTGAAGCTGAGTGGCTGCGGCTGGGGACAAGTGTGGAGCAGACGCTGGCACCTGGGTGCAGGCCTGGCGTGCAGGAACGCCAAACTGGAAAGGCTGAAGGGCGGTCTGGCCAGAGTGAGCGCAGGACGGGTGGGAAAGCCAGTGGCAGGTCGGGCCAGGTTGCTGGCTGCTGGGTCACAGCAAGGACTTCAGTCTTTGTCCTAAAAACAGAGGGGAGCCAGTGACAGGCCCCTGTGAGCAGGTGTGCAGCAGAGCTGCGTGTGCACTGTCAGCCTGGCTCTGGGCAGCGCAGAGGGTGTGCAGCAGAGCTGCGTGTGCACTGTCAGCCTGGCTCTGGGCAGCGCAGAGGGTGTGCAGCAGAGCTGCGTGTGCACTGTCAGCCTGGCTCTGGGCAGCGCAGAGGGTGTGCAGCAGAGCTGCGTGTGCACTGTCAGCCTGGCTCTGGGCAGCGCAGAAGGGAGGTTGTGGGAGTGGGAGACTTACGGGGCCCCGACCGCCAGGGCCGGGGCAGCGGGAAGTAGGGCACAGCTGGAGAGAAGCTGATGTAGCTGGGACGGTGGCCGCTGCCGAAGAAAAGGTGGTGGCTGTTGGCATGTGTGTTGGCCTTGGGCACAGATTCATTCATCAGGGACATGCAGAGGGGATGGGATAGCAGTTGTGGCGAAGTCCCTAAGGGAGCAGAGGCCTGGGAGCTTTTCTGTAAAGGCTGGAGGGGAGATACGCTTTGGCAAGGACCAGTTAGAGACCAGCACGTTCGGGGGGTGTGCTGGCTGGGAGCAGGGCAGACCAGCTGGGTCCCAGCTCCTCAGTTCTGTGACTTGGGAGTCTTCACGCCTCCGTTCCCCCGTGTCAGTAATCCTGGCACCTACTTCGTGGAGCTGTTGTGAGGATTAACTGGATAATAATCTAATGCGCTTTGAACCGTGTATTTGAGTATTACAGCGTATAAATTGCACACGTTTCCCAAAACACATAAGAGCGGATTAGACGTGCCGGCAGATTTTGATTTTTTTACTGTTTTCCAAGGACACTTTCCGTCACCTTTTTATGTTAAACAAGTTCCAGGGATGGTCTCTTGTTTCTAAGCAGGACACTCGGCTAAGTCGTGCAGACTGGAAGGCAGTGTGTTTTATTTCTAGCTCATTCCCAGCGGGGGCAGCGGCAGGAAGGTTGTGAGGCACTGCCAGCGGGCCCTGGACCTTGCTGGTAGAAAACGCTTGAGGCTCAGGTAGAGGAGCCCTAGTTCCGTGACTCGGGTCTGGACGGGAACTGGGCGCAGGAGGCCCTCTGTCTGGCCCCACCCAGGAGCGCAGTGTTGGGGAGTGCTCCCCCAGGCTCTGGCACCATTAGGAACGCCGGGGCGCCTGGCAGCTGGCACCGGGCCTGACCCCAGACAGTGGGTCCTTCAGCTCTGCCATTTGCGTTTTCTCTGTTGAAAGCATTTGGCTCTGGGTTTGCTGCTGCATTCATAGGTGGTAATTATTCAGGGAAGAAGGCTTTGGGAAAATCACTGATTCTGGAAATCACTTTACTAGTCTGCTTCTTCTCATCGTCTTTAACCTTTTTCTTGGTAATTATACAAGTGACATAGTGAACTTTGTAAAAAGTATATAAACAGTACAGATAGAGACCCGATGACTTTTCAGTCTTGGTAGCCTGAGCTCTGGGGCGTGCCTGGTCTGTGTGGTGGGAAGTGAGGTGCTTGGGTTTCCCTTGGGGAGCAGATTGCCCAAGTTTAAATGGTGCATACTTCCACCGCTGGTTGAGAAGCCCCATGTAGAGGGCTCGTCTGTACGGGGGCCGACCTCGTTTCCTCCCTTCACTGAAGGGTGAGCCTGTGCCCAGTGTCTGGCTACCACGTGTACGTTGGGTTCAAAGCCGGCGGCCGTGGGGAAGATGGGGGTTCAGATCCCCGGTTGCCTGGCGCACACCAAATGTGTGCTGTGCTGTGTGCCCGTGATCCTGGATGGACCACCACGGCTGGCGCTGTAAGACGCCATAGTGGGTGCTCATTTTTAGAAGGGAATACACGCACACCCCCAACGCAAGGAGAACAGAAAGTGGGTGGTGGGGACGGTGGAGCCCCATTTCCACTTCACAGACCTGACCGCCAGCTCAGAGGTGCTCAGCTCACTCACAGACTCACCTTTGTCTCACCACGCGAGCCTCTTTTTCTAAGGTTTAAGTATTTAAGTACTTGCATTAATCCACTCTTCGGTGCACCAAGTATTATCTTCTGATTTTGTTTAGTGTGGCATTTTATGGACTTTCTAGGTTAGTTTGGCAGAAAAATACATTGAGTCTCCCTGGTTTTTAAGAAAATTGTCATTTCTTCTGACTCAGGCTTAAACCAACGCACTTATGGAGAGGAGGTGCACCCTGGCTTTGCAGGGCTTAGCTGCCTGTTGAAGGAGTGACAGCCTTAGTCAGTCGTACTTCGCTGACTTTGTGACTTCTGCTTGCTTTTTTTGTTTTGTTTTGTTTTTTTGGAGAGGTTTTTGCTCTAGGGTACACGCGCTCGCCAGAGAGACAGAAAACAAGAAATCACCTCCCAAGGGGGATGGCCACACCGCAATCCCTTCTCCTCCATTCTCCTCCCGGGATCTTGGGCACACATGCACACGCGCCTGGCATGAGTTTAAGCCACCGGGTCCAGGACTCAGACTGTAGTCGACTACATGGGAGTCCAGTGACATAGGCATTATGCCAACTGCTGGTCCTGACTTGTGCTTACTTGATGCTGAATCCTAAACTTCTTGTCTATCAGGAAACCGTTTTATCTCTTTCCTGGGGACAGGCAGCTCGGGAGGTGAGACTGCCCGCTTGGTGGACGTGTGCCCTCACACATGCTCACTCGCATACACACAGAGTGAGCGTGATCTTCGTTAAATGAGCATGCACTTTGGCCTTAAGTCATTACCATGGCTCATCACAGAAAGTGGACTTGCCCCTGCTTCCTTTGATGATGACTCCCTCTCCCAGGACATCAATGCCCACGCCTGCGTGACCGGGAAGCCCATCAGTCAGGGCGGCATCCACGGGCGCATCTCAGCCACCGGCCGCGGAGTCTTCCACGGGATCGAGAACTTCATCAACGAGGCCTCTTACATGAGCATCTTAGGGATGACGCCAGGCTTTGGAGATAAGACATTTGTTGTTCAGGTAAACGTCCTGTTTTCATAATTGGTATACATTTTTAAAATATTGACATTTTTAGATTTATAATTTTTTTTAGTGTTTGCTATAGGGCACGTGGGCTCGCCAGAAAGAGACAGAGAGACAGAAAGCAAGAAATCGCCCCCAGGGGGGATGGCCACACCGCAATCCCTTCTCCTCCATTCTCCTCTCGGGATCTTGGGCACGCATGCACACACATGTGCCTGGCGTGAGTTTAAGCCACCAGGTCCAGGACTTGAACTGCAGTCAACTACATGGGAGTTCAGTGACATAGTCATTATGCTAACTGCTGATCCTTAGATTTGTAATTTTAACGTGATTCTTTGGAACCTCTTAGAATGGTTCTTTTCAAGATACACCCCTAACTTTTAAACCTTGGTGTGATTCATGTGACTAGGATTGATTTTAGTATCTCTCAGGTATTTATGAAATTACCACTAGCTTATTTAGGTCGGTGTTTAAACTTAAAATTATATTCAGAAGGAGAGATTTCTTAAAGAAATATTTTATTTAACTTTTATTTATTTATTTTATTTTGATCAGAGAGGACTTAGCGAGAGAGAGGGAAAGCAAGAAAACTACCAGGTCTAGGGCTCAAACCATGGTTGGCCATGTGGAAATCCATTGCCCTTAACCTCTACATCACCTGCCGGCCCCCAACATAATTTTTTAAAACTGTTGGTTATACAGAAAGATCTACTCACTGACCCAAATTTATTTGATGTGTTAGCATGTATTTCACTTCAGAGACCTAAAGTAAGTTGAACATCACTTAAGTTGCACATTAATGGGACCAGCAGATGGTGTAATGGTTACATTGCTGGACTACCAAATGGGTGAGTGCAGTTTGAATCCCGGGCCCAGTGACTTAAAACGCACACCAGGCACATGTGTGCATGCCCTAAATCCCGACAGGAGCATGAGGGAGAAGGGATTGCAGCGTGGCCGTCCTCCCTGGGGAGTGATTTCTAACTTTCTGTCTCTCTCCATCTTTCCAGTGAGCGCACATACCCTATATATAGCCAAAATCTCTCTTAAAAAAAAAAAGCTGCACATTATTAAATTAAGTTGAACATGATCAAATCAGTGGCATATCTGTTTATAACCAGAGGACAGCCGGGTCATTGGGGCTGAGCACATTGGAGTGATGGCACCACTGCCATGTCTTCATAAAGCAGAGGGGACTCTACTAAACCTCGTCTGTACTTACCATCCCAGAGGCTGGACTCCACATTCTTAAACAGACTTTGCTGTCGAAGTAAAGCCATTTTATATGCAGCTGCCGAGTTTTGAGAATTGCTTCTAAATTGAGAGCATGCAGATTTCCATTGATTAAAGTAAGACTGACTCCCAGTGCCGGGATTTAACTTCGTGCGTGCATGGTGCTTTCCACAGGGCTTTGGGAACGTGGGCCTGCACTCTATGAGATATTTACATCGTTTCGGTGCTAAGTGTGTCGCTGTTGGTGAGTCTGACGGGAGCATATGGAATCCGGATGGTATTGACCCCAAGGAGCTGGAAGACTTCAAATTGGTGTGTTGGTCTATATTTAAATAGTTGAAGCACCCCGAACCGTACAAAGTTAAAATAAGTCTTACATAAATCTATTTCCATTGCTTATTTTTTAAATGTAGTTCAATAAATGAATTTTATTAAATGAATTTTCATGTCATAGGCACTAAATGTAGACATTTAAACTTAGGTGCAGCAATTAATTCTGATTTTCAATCAATTTCAGCAACATGGCTCAATCCTGGGCTTCCCCAAGGCAAAGCCCTATGAAGGAAGCATTTTGGAGGCTGACTGTGACATACTGATCCCTGCTGCCAGTGAGAAGCAGCTCACCAAATCCAACGCGCCCAGAGTCAAAGCCAAGGTGACAGTGCGGTAGCAACCAGAGTCCACGTCCTTAGTCTGAGTGATACCGCGGTTCATTTAGAAGTCCGATGGGGCTTCCTCTTTGTTTTTCTGCCTTTTACCAGTCTTACTAGCGTATAGTTTGTACATTGTGCAGTCCATTATGCAGTGACGTATACGGTTTAATGGCTTCTAGTGTATTCTATCATCCCAAGTTGTACAACCATCACTGTGGGTTTCCTTTAAACCAACATGTGATGGCAAAAACCAGGGAAATTGGGACCAGCAGATGGCGCAGTGGTTATGTTGTTGGACTCCCACATGGCTGACCACGGTTTGAGTCCTAGACCCCGTGGCTTAAAACTCACACTAGGTGTGTGTGCGCGCAACACAAAATCCCAAGAGGAGACTGGAGGAAGAGGGATTCCAGCATGGCCATCCCCTCAGGGGGGATCTTTTGCTTTCTCTCTCTCTGTCTCCGGCAAGTACACATGCCCTATAGCAAAAATCTCTATTACAAAGTAAGAAAACTAGAAAAATAAAAAGGTGAAAGGTAGTTTTATATACTCTGTAGAGAAAAACATCCTCTATCAGTCGAATGGGATTTGTTTCTCCCATAACTCCATGTCCACCTCGCACATCTCGGCCGCAGTGGAGGGTTCGGCAGCGGCACTGACAGTCCACGTGCTCTCCTCCTTTGCAGATCATTGCTGAAGGTGCCAATGGCCCGACGACTCCAGAAGCTGATAAGATTTTCCTAGAGAGGAACATTATGGTTATTCCAGTAAGTCATCTGTTTCTCAGCTTTTTATATACGTGGAATACTACTACAGTTGTCTTTTGCAAGGAATTGGGGGAAGAGAGCAATGTTTAGTTTCCCGGGGTGTAGTGAATTCTTCACCTTGATTTTTGCTTCTGAGAAAATACAGTAGAGGCCTGGTTAGTGTAGAAGGCCCATCAGTTTTCACTTTGACCTGGGCGTTTAACTGTAGGCTCTATTGAGTGTCTAGTTACAAGTATGTTCTGTGCTAGCAGTACTATTCTAGCATTTTGGTGGCGGGAAGAGACAGGAATAACTTTACACAGGAAAGCTGTCCTGCATCCGTCCTCTCAGACGTGGCCAGTGTGCTCTGGAACGGAGCCAGACTGGCTTCCTGTCTCCCAGGATTTTGCGGCCTTTTCAGCCGCAGACTCTCTGGGTTCTGGTGGTTCTCTGCACCTCCAGACATAGGGTCCCAAGCAGTGCAGCCCAACGCAACTATGGGACCATTGGACCTCGGGATCAGTGACTTCAGCTTCCTGGGAACCCGGGTTTTGATTGTCACTCGGTGGCACTGCCTCACAGAAGGAAAGCAAGCTCGTGAAACAGTGCCTGGCGTTCTAGCAGAACCTTTTCCAGGTGGAAGACACCAGTTTGGGATGGCATGATACGTGAGTGTGTTTAAGGGTGATGTGAGGATGGAGTGGTGCTGAGGAGAGGCCCCCTGCCCTGGGAGCTGAGGGCTGCTGGTCTGGGCTGACAGTTTTGGACCATATGTGAACAAGACTCTTTGAAATAGACGAGCACTTCCGACATTTAGGATTCTCTAAATGATGACCTTGGCTGCTGTAAAGCTCTAAATCATAGTCTCCGTGTGCTCGCGGGAGGTGTCTTCACTGACGCAACACCTGACAGCCACGTGAGGAAGCAGTTCAGAGGGAGCTAGCAGTAATGGCCAGTTGTTTGCATGCTATTTGTATATAACATGTGGGTTGATCTGTAACACAGTCAAAGATTTCAGTTTTTTAAATTGAGGGGAAAAAAGAGACTGTTTAAACTTAAACTAAGGTTTTCTGTGGTTCCTAACCTTACGCCTTTCACGCATCCTTCCTGCTTGACCCAAGGCTGGTGCAAGCAGGAGGGCACCACTGCCCGGTGGCTGGAGCCACGTGCCCAGCCTGGACTCGGCCCCCACCCAACCTGAATAGGAAGGGGGCATGAGCATCGCAGCATGGCAAGGCCCTGCCTAAAATATTTGTTTCTGTCTCCCCAAACACAGGCGCACATGTGCTGTCTCTTTTTTTTTAAAAAAAAAAAAAAAAAAAAAAAAAAAACAGTTGCTATCAGGAACTCCCGCTCAGGGTTTTCAGAGGATAAGTGTGGGTTCTGTTCATATGAATTTGAGATGCATTTCAAAAAAAAACACCTCAAAGTCAGGACCAGCAGCTGGCGTGGTGGTGGAAGTGCTGGACTCCCATGTGACTGGCAGTGGTTCAAGTCCTGGACCTGACAGCTTGTCTTCTCTCCCTCTCTGCCTCTCTCTGAGTGCATATGCCAATCAAAAATAAATATATTTAATTAAATTGAATGAATAATTTTTGTGTGTGTTTAAAAAAAAAACTCCGAGCAGTTAGGTAGTGGACACAGCTCCCCTGGTGACAAACATTTGTGGACAGTCATTGGTGGGCAGGCGACTTAGTGTGAGACCTTCTGGTAAGAAAGAAGCTATAACTTGAGTGTGAAATTCCTTCTACATATCCGAGATACGTTTGAGAAGTTTTGAAGGTTTTGTTTTTGGTTTTTGGTTTTTAAGTAGTTTGCTGTAGAGTACATATACTCACTAGAGAGAGCCAGAGAGGGGGGAAAGGTGAGAAATCACCTCCTGGTGGGGATGGCCACGCCGTGGTCCTTTCTCCTTCATTATCCTCTTGGGATTTTAGGCATGTACACAAGTGCATCTGGCATGGTTTTTCAAGCCATCAGGTCTGGGTCTCAAACCACTCAGTTTGCCATATGGGATCAAGGTACCCTAACCTCTGTGCCTCCTGCTGGCCCGTGTCTGAGAAATTCCACACTCAAGTCTGTGCTGGTATTTTTTTTTTTTTTTTTTTTTTTTTTATTTATTCACTCACATATTTTAATTTGACCAGAGAGAGACATAGAGAGAGAGAGGGAGAGAGGAAAAACCAGAAAATAAGCCACCAGGTCCGGGACTCGAACTGTGATCAGCCATGTGGGAGTGTCCAGCACCTTAACCACCACGCCACCTGCTGGTCCCAAGTCTGTGCTGGTATTGAGATGGAGTTATGTTCATCCTAAGCTTCTAATGAGTCCACTCTCTTCTAATGACTTGGTGTCTCCTGGACCTTTCTAGGACCTCTACTTGAATGCCGGAGGAGTGACGGTGTCTTACTTTGAATGGCTGAAGAATCTAAACCATGTCAGCTATGGCCGCTTGACCTTCAAATATGAAAGGGATTCTAACTACCACTTGCTCAGTGAGTTCCAATAATCTTACCTTCCATAAATAATCTTTGGACCAGCAAACGGGTGGAGAAAGCATACACTTCTGAGAACTTGTCCCTTTAATAATGCTAGAAAGCTTCGTCTCAGACCAGCAGATGACATAAGCAGTAATGGTTATGTTGCTGGACTCCCACATAATTGACCACAGTTCAAGTCCCAGACCTGGTGGCCCAGACCTCACACCAGGCTCGTGTGTGTACATGCCCAAGATCCCTAGAGAAGAATGGAGAAGGGATTGTGGTGTGACCAACCCTCCTGGAGGGAGTGTAATTTCTCGCTTTCTGTCTCTCTAGCAAGTGCACGTGTCCTATAGCAAAAAAATCTCTCTAAAAAAATAAAAGAAAACAAAATTTAGTCTCAGAACAGAAAACTGTTGTTATTTTGTCTTAAGCTTATAATTTTGCAGTTATTTGGTGTATTGAATATATTTATATCCTCATTTTTATTCCGCAATGTAATATTCCTAGAATATAACCTACGAATTAGTGATATTATAGAAAGTGTTCTCTCTCTATCCTTTTTTTTCTTTTAACTTGCTTGTCAGAGGAACACGGAAGGAGGGAAGATGAGGAGGTATCCTCCACAGGGCACGCCCACTCACACAGCTCCTCTTCCTCCACTGCCCCTTCTTCTGGGATTTTGAGCTTGCATGCCTGCATTCACACCTGCCGTGTTTTTTCAAGCCACCAGGTCTCATCCTCCAGCTGTGTGGATGGCCATGTGGGGTCCGGTGCCTTGACCACCAGGCCACTGGCTGGCCTGAAAAGTGGTCTCTTTGAAGTCCAGTGCTGATGCTGGCCCATTTATGTTTCTGGTGCTCTTAGGAAAGGCAGCTAGAATGATTTGAGTCCCGGGATGAGGGCGTTTGTTTTCCTGTTAGCAGAGCCAGTGCCACAATCCAGAGTAGACTTTCTTGTCGAGCTGAAATATGACCAAGACCTCCGGCCAAGCTTCCCGAGGCCGAGCGAGTGTTCCATCTGTTTCAGGTTTTTTCCCTCAGTGTTTTCTTTTTAAGAGAGCCAAGTGAAAACCCTGGTGATGGGTGTTATGGAAACAGAGCAGTGACCTAAATTCACATTTATGTAGGAATTTGGCAAAGAGTTTTTACTCCTTTTTAACTGGATTTTAAGTGATTAACCCTTTCAGAACTTGAGCGTTGAAGATTTCTGAACTCTGTTGGTTTGGATTGTGGGTGTCTTTAGGGCTACTCTTAGTTCTCTTCATTTTTTTCCCTACTAACAATATCTTACGTGATCTTGTGGCTTTTGTAGTGTCTGTTCAAGAGAGCTTAGAAAGGAAATTTGGAAAGCACGGAGGAACCATTCCTATTGTGCCCACGGCTGAGTTCCAGGACAGGATATCGGTGAGTGCTGCCAGGGTGTGCGTGAGTGACGGGAGTCGGTGTGGCCGTGACGGGGCGTGCGAGTGTCGCCCCTGCCCTTTCCCTGAAGACTACAGGAGGACAAGCCCTAGTGACTAGTAACATTTAAAATAAATCATCCTGCCTTGGATACTTTTTGCAGTCCAGATAATAGTGATTCTAACCTAATCATGAAGAGTTACATTTTAACTATTTTA
Organism: Tupaia tana; assembly: GCA_026018925.1. Lineage (NCBI taxonomy): Eukaryota > Metazoa > Chordata > Mammalia > Scandentia > Tupaiidae > Tupaia > Tupaia tana. The sequence goes on from JAKSZU010000010.1 coordinate 85,521,378, forward strand.
AGCTTCAGAGAAATAGAAAGTTTTAAAAAGTAAATTTGACCTATATGACAATTTGAAATTACTGTATGGACACAAATAAGAGAGTTAGAACAGGTTAGAAGAGGCACTTTGTATTAATGAACTGTCAATAGGATGCACTAGCAGTACATTCACATTGCAAAGGAGAAAATGACAGAGACCTCAATGACAGAGTCACGACAGAAAGCCTGGGAGAAAATAGCTACCTTGGCTATTAAATCACATTAAAATAGGGGCATTTCATTTTATGTATACATTAACAAAAACATTTAGCAACTCCTATACTCACCATGACCGTGGAAGATCATCGTCGTGTGTTCTCATGACAACGGAGACCGCAGCTCCTTGGACGGTTTGGAAAGTTGGGGCATCTCCACCCTCTGGTGCTACAGTAACCTCCCCTCTGGAAATTGATCCTAAGAACATAACTCACAAGCAGAGCAGTGACCCCAGGCAGGACTGTCATGGGAGCTGTTCTCACTTGTTCAGCTCCTCTCCTGTGGGTCCTGCCATTTTTATTCCCAGCACAGCAGACCGTTGTGCACTGTGCCTTCAGTTCTTCCTCCGTCCTGTGTCAACTCCACCCGTCTGACCGGTCTTACCCAGGTAGCCAGCGACACCTGCCGAGGTCGTTTCAGGTCTCAGCGTGCTTGACCCGTCAGCAGCTCTCGTCGGTTGATCACTCCCATCTTGAAATATATTTTTCTTTTAGCTTCTCGGACACCACATGCTCCTGGTCTTCTTCCTTGTCTTAGTTTGTTTTCTAGTTGCTAATGGGAATACCTGAGCCTAGGCGATTGGGGGAAGGAAAGAGGTCTGTTTACAAACACGGTCCCGGTGGCTGAAAGGCGAAGGCGTAGGCCTGCAGAGGGACAGGCAGAGCACGGCGAGCGTGTGAAGAGAGAAAAGGAGCAGCTCGCTCTGTTTACAGCAGCCAGCTCTCAAGATCCGAAACTCACAGGGCGACAGGATGTCATTAATCTGCTTGTCAGAGTGTTGCGTCTGTGATGGGATCGTCACAAAGCAGCTGCCACCCCCAGGCCTCACACTCCCAACACCAGATTCCAAACAGGAAACCATCACCCCGCCTCCCGGCCCTTCCTTCTTGTTGCCTGTCACTGCTTCCTCTTCGTCCCTCACCCTCCTAACACGGGAGGCCTCGGTCCCAGCCCCACCTCTGCCGAGATGCGAACTCTGATGTGTTCAGCGTCCTGGTGTGAGCCCCCATTCCTACAGTCTCCTCCCGCCGGAACCTCGGCTCCAGGGGAACAGAATCGCAATTTTCTTCTCAGTAATGTGTGGGTGAACAGGTGAATGAATGAATAAATGAGGCAGCAGTATCCACCTGGAAAGCAAGTTGTTTCCTCTTCCCAACTTGACCAAAGTTTAACCCAGATGTTTCTTGGCTAATACACACTACAAAAATGTACTTTTTAAATGAGTCCAAATTAGTGCTATTTGGCACGGAGGCGGCCCACTGAGGCTTTTTCTGGCATGTGAAGATACACATGTTACAGCGTCACAGTCAGAGTAGGAGCATGGGATAGCTCATCGCCGGTAAGTTTTTAGACAGGATCCAAGAAACAAAGTGGGAGACTCTATTAAAGGAGTTGACCCCTCGAGATCACTTGGCACAGGGAAGTGGTAACTGATGTGCGGTGGCCCTGGGCATCCCGGCTCTCACTAAGGCGCCGTCTATGGCTGTGGCCAGCTTCTGGCCCCAGCTGCCGCCTCAGAGAGTGAAAGCTGCTGTGACCCGTCCGGCGTCCGGCTTTAAAGCTTGGGCCGGCTGAGGACACCCACGGGGTCACCCGGAGCTGCTGTCGGGCCTCCCTGGACCCCTGGGCCCTGCTGGCTTGGGGAGGCCGAAGCAAGTGTGTGTGGCAGCCGGGTCACGCATGCGGCAGGGTGGGTGAGGGAGGGAGCACATCTCGCTGCTTCCCCAGGTTTCTCCGCCCGTCTTGTTCGTGGTGGTCGTTGTTTTGCCATGATTTTATTTCATAGGTATTTGCTGACAAAAAAATTTAAAACTGAGCTGTGATTAAAACTCAGCTCCTTCAGGAAGTATCAAGACACCGTTTAGAAATGACACGTGCTTCGCTGAAAGAGGACAGTCCTGACTGGCCATGTGCTCTCTTAATCTTGGAACTCACAGGATGCAAAGCCTGACTTTGGTTTGTTAAACTTGTGTTTTTCTCTTTTCCTACTAGGGTGCGTCCGAGAAAGACATCGTACACTCTGGCTTAGCCTACACCATGGAGCGTTCGGCCAGGGTACGTGTGCCTTTCTGCCAGCCCACAGCCCGGCCGTGGGACCTCGGCGGCCAGGCTGTGTGTGGTGACAGTGCTCTGCTAAGTGGGTCCGCGTTCGTGTGAATCAGGACACGTGCTCTTAGTGTCAGGTGATGGGCAGAATCTTCAAACATGCTTCCCAAGCTTTGGGGGAACAAAGTGCCGAGTTCGGAGGGCCTGAGCTTGGCCGTTGGCTGAGTGTCGGGCTGTCAGCCACGGCGGGGTGCGACGTGGCACCCCTGCGTCATGGACTCGGGAAGCTGCCTTCCTGTGTGGCCTTTGGTGCAGGCGAAGCTTTTCACTGCCTCAGCCCTGTTTCAAGGCCTTAAACACAGCTGGAGTCCAGGTTTCCTGATTCTCAGCATGCTCAGATCCTGTCCACTCGGGTTTTAAAGTACACAGCCCAGCAACCATTGCCACTGTGTAATTCTAGGGCATTCTCCTCACCCCACACTTAGGTCTTCTAAACGGTCACAAAGTCCACCACATGAAACTCGTTCCACGTCACAGGGTCTACAGGGTCACGTCCCAGATTTTAAAGGGTGACTTCTTCCACTTGGAGAATAACTGCCTGTATTAACCCAGACAGCTCGTTCTTCCTGCCTCAGGTGGGGACAGGGTGACCTGGACCAGGACCACATGTGCCTTGTGTCCCTGGCCTAGTTACATGAGTCAGCGTGGTCCTCACTGCGCGTTCTCTGTTTCAGCAAATCATGCGCACCGCGATGAAGTACAACCTGGGCTTGGACCTGAGGACAGCTGCCTACGTCAACGCCATCGAGAAGGTCTTCAAGGTGTACAACGAGGCCGGCGTGACCTTCACATAGACGGTCATGGCTGCTGCTCCCCCGCCCCCACCTGTAACTTCCGCAGACCTAGCACACGTTTACATGTAACCACAGAAATCTCTCATGACTCATTCAGTAATGGGTGCCGTTCTCTGCAAGTCCACCCAGATCAGCCCTGTAAGGAGACGCACTCGGGGGTCATGCGCAAGACAGCAGGCTTGAAGGTGGAGACTGCCCTCCCCGAGAGCCTGTAGGTCTTTTGCCTTTGAATAAGACATCTGTCCCCTCTGGCTGGGCTGCCTTGCTGGGGCTCTTCCCAGCATGGCCAGTGCGATGGCCAGGGGCAGCAGGCGAGAGTGGTCGGTGCACCTTCCTTCTGCTCTGGACAGTTCCAGGCCATGGCACGCTTAGGAAGGACGTGTGCAGCGTTCTCAGAAGGCCGCATGATCCTCGAGTGAGTCGGTATTTACATCAGCAAAATAACTCAATTTTACAGGTTGCAAACACAAATAAAAGCTGTTTCTCTTTATGCATTTTATTCTTTTAGAATAAAATAACTACATGCTGCTGTAATAAAATTGCCTTTAATACTTAACAAGCCTAACCTGGACTCGAGCAGTGAATGCCTGTAAGCATAAAAAGGCTAGTATTTTTATAACATAAAACAGTATCGTTTGTAGCTTATCAGTCATGTATTACCTGGCAAAAATAAAAAGCCTGATGGAGAATTAAGTTATCTTCAAACCTGCGAACGATGGAGGCTATTTTTGTTAAGACTGTCAGAATTTACTAACTATAATTACGACACATAGTCCAAAGAATGCAGTGACCTCCTTATCATGTTAATTAATCGTTCTCTTCTGAAGCTCTATTGTGTTGATTAATTGAGCTACGAGATAATTGAAGTAGTGTCCTGGGAAATGCGGCTTGGGCCCCCTGCTTGGAGTCCAGCCGGCCGCTCTGCCTTTGCCCACGCCCAGCTTGGCCTGACTGTGCATCCTGTCTTCTAGGGGCTTTGCGCTCCGCCCCTGGCTTCAGTCCCAATCGGCTAGAACCAGCCTTGGATCGAGTGTTTTTTTGGGGTTATTTGGCCAGGGCCTTTTGAACAGTAGTGTCCCGATGAAGTACTAGATGATATTTATGTAAGAATGAGCTTTTTTTTTTTTTAAACAATCATACCCTTTCAGAAATTTCTAACTACTTTGTAACTGCATGACTTAACCTGGTGATAAAAGCAGTTATTAAAAGTCTACCTTTTCCAAAGCCGATGTTTCTTTCTGCATATTTGTATTCCACCGTGCCTCTTGGCAGATGCTAAAGCTGTAACTGGATTTCTGGACTTCCCATAAGAACCACCTACAGAGCGTTCCCTTCCATGAGCTGCCCTGGGTTAATTCTTTAAGTCTTTTGTATTTCATTTTATGAAATGTGTGTGTGCATGGCTATTCTCAAGGAAGAGGCCCTGTTGCTTAAAACTGATAGACCAAAGTAATGTTTGTGCCTTTCTTAATGAAGGTTTCATGTGCAGAACTTAGCCACAGACCATGGTGGCTACCTGAGGCAGAACACTGTCGCGGTCAGCAGAGCTGGGCCGAGACTTGACCTCACCATTTCCTCAGCTGCAGATGTGAGGCCTGACTCTCCCATGGTCTCTGTCCGTCTGTCCTGGTTCCACCTCTCTATGTTCTGAGCAGTGCGTCAGGTGGACAGGCCCTGGCACCGGGGGCACAGGGAGCCCTTGGGCACAGTGATTCCTGCCTGCAGACTCGGGAGGACTGAAACGTGTTGGGGAGGTATTTTCCAGAATGTTGAAAGCAGGATTTGGTGCCTGGTAGCGTCATATCGTGTGGAAGTGGGGTTGACGTCCTCCTTCAGGCCTTTGTCCAAACCCTGGGGACCGGGGTGGTTTTGGGGACTGGTGTGGAGGGGTGTGTTGAGATGAGTGTTTGGCATCTTGCCAAGTCGGCCATTGCAAAGACAGCTCTGAGGCAGACAATTCTGGAGGTTTGGGTGTTCCGATCCATTACTTTCTAGCTTTAACAGAATTTTCTTATTTGCTTTTAGTTCTTTTAGAAACTCACACAATGCTTCTAAAATAGCACCTATTTTTTTTTCTTTTTTTTTTCCAGCCATGTTTTTGGCAACTCAGTGACTAGGACTGGTGATTCTTTCATACATTCCTGTTAGGATAGTTATGCATGGCACCTGAAGGAAACTACAGCTGTGGACCTCGTGCAAAAAAAGATTTTTGCTTTGCAGTATGGATATTACGATTTTTAAGGTTTTTCGGATAACTTCTGTTGATGTCTTTGGGTTCGTGTTTGTATGAGACTCACACATATGTTAGACGTTGCTTCTCGGTCTTAGCACCGTCCACGTTGTGGGTGTGCTGAGAATTGCGAGATGCCATCCTGTGCTGTGTCAAGTGTTTGGTGATGTCTGGCCTCTGCCCCTTAGATGCCAGCAGCAACCCTCAGTGTGACAGTCACATTGTCTAGTATCTTATGGGGGCAAAAGGATCCTTTGAAAATTCTGACCTGGAGAAGTGAATAGTGCTGCACGGTTCGTCGCGAGCGATGGCTTGTCCTCCAGCCCACCCGCCTCCCGTGCCGTTGCCTGCTTGCCAGAAGTACTCACACTGAATGACATCAGATGCTTCATTCTCTTTGCTCCCCCTTTTTTGTTTTAATGGTGTGTGTGTGTTCACCAGAGAAAGAAAGAGGCAAAGTGAGAAATCATCCCTCAGTGGGGACAACCATACCACAATCCCTTCTCTACTCTTGGGATTTGGGGCATGCACACACATGTACCCAACATGGTTTTCAAGCTGGGTCTGGGACTTGAACTGAGTTCACCCATGTGGGAGTCTGGCACTTTCACCACACCACCTACTAGCCCCATTATTTGTCCATTTTTAAATGGGTTATTTGAATTATTGGGTTGTAAGTGTTCTTCATAAATTCCTATCAGATAATGATTCACAAGTATTTTCTCGATCTGTGATTGTCTTCACTTTCTTCATCCAGTGCACTAACCTGGCATTAGGGAGTTCGAAGTCTCAGGAGGAGGGAAAGGACGGAAGGAACAGAAGAATATTTGGAAAAAAATGACTGAAGGGGTCAGCGGGTGGCAAAATGATTACTGTGCACTGGGTTCCCACCCGGCTGGCCCAGCAGCCAGGCGTGCATGCCCGAAACCCTGACAGCGGAACGGAGAAGGTTGCGGCGTGGTCATACCGAGAGCAGTGCTCACTTGGCTCCTTTCTCTGTGTCTCTCCTGTTTGCACATGTGCCTCATAGCGAAAAATAACAACAAAACAATTTTAAATCCAACTATGCCACTTACAGAAGATTCACTTCAGACCCAAAGAAACAAAGTGGTAGGAAATTTAAAAAAAAAAAATGTGGAAAGATATTCCATACAAATAATGAACACCTCCCAGGGGGGTTGGCCACGCCACAAATCATCAAGAAGATACAACAGTTACATGTGGAGCAAAAAACAGCCTCAAAAATTTTTTGACAAAATTCAACACCTTTTCATAATAAAAACTACTTAGCTAGAAACAGAACTAACTAAACAAGGCATTTATGAAAAATCCAGAGCTAACATACTCATTGGTGAAAAATGGAAAACTTTCCCCTTAAAAACTGGAATAAGAAAAGGACTTACTTTCAGTGCTTTTTAATTTTTTGTTGGAAATGCTAGCCAGGGGAATCTGACAAGCAAAAGGAAAGGCATCTAACTTGGACAGGAGGAAGTGAAATTTATTTGCATGATTCTATATGGAGAACATTCCATAAAGTACATGCATGCACGCACATACCTACAAGGTGAGTAAGCCGATTCAGCAAAGTTGGAGGGGACAGAAATCAATATACAACACAAAAAGTTGTTGACTTTCCGTGCACCAGCAATAGACAATTTGAAAAGGAAATTAGAACAGTTCAAGGGAGTGGCAGATGGTGTGGTGGCTACAGTGCTGGATTCCCACACGGCCAACCACAGTTCAAGTCCTGGACCTGGTGGCTTGCTTTTCTCACGTCTGTCTCTGGTCAAATTAGAAAACAATAATAAATAATGGGACCAGCAGGTGGCATAACAGTTATATCACTGGACTCCGATGTAGTCAACCACAGTTTAAGTCCTGGACCCAAAGACAAAAAACTCAAGCCAGGTGCGTGTGTGTGCCATAAATCCCAAGGGGAGAGTGGAGAACGGATTGGGGCATAGCCATCCCCCCTGCAGGGTGATTTTGTTTTGTTTGTTTTTTTAAAGAATTATTTACTTAATTTTATTATTTCAATTTGATCAGAGGGAAAGTGAGAAAGCAAGCCACCAGGTCTGGGACTCGAACTAGTCAGCCATGTGGGAGTCGAGCACCTTAACCACCATGCCACCTGCTGGTCTCTAGGCAGGTGGCTAAGATACAAGCAGGCAGCCCTGAGAAAATAGTAGAAGGACATGTCACATCAACCACAACCCTCCATAAAAATGCCTTCTTCCTACCCAGCTCCTGGTGACAGGAAGGCAAGGCAATGCCATTTTTCTTCTTGGTACCTGATGAAGACACATAATTGTAAATTTTGTAATTTTCCCTCTTTTCATTCCTAATAAATACAAAAAAGGCCCTACCAGACATTTTGGGTCAACATCCTGATTCCCACTGGGGCAATGAACTGATTGGGCAGTTCACCCTAATTAGGGTGTTATCATGACTCATCACAGCGTGTGCAGTTCATAGAAGTCCCCAAAGTCTTCGCCTTCGAGAGCTGCAGGCTCAGAGAGAAGCCCAGGAATTCAGAGGACATAGATACTAAGACCTCCCACTGTTAAATACTTGCTTTCATTATCACCTCTGGTAATAAAAATAACACCTAAACCACTACCAAACACAGTTGCTACCTAGCAATCTGGTGCCCAAAAGTCTTTTGGGTGTACTTTTCTAAAATCAATCTTTCCTATTAAATTCTCTTTTCTGCCTACTATTACTGTGGTTGGCTTTATTTTGCACCTAGGGGCAGGTCTCTAATTTTAGTAATCTGGACCCAAAGGACCAAGTATTTTACACAACACAGCACTCTCCCATCCTATGACAATTTCTCACTTTTTCTCTCTGTCTCTATCTCTCCAATGAGTGCACACAACCTATAGCAAAAATCTCTCTAAAAAATTACTAATAATGGGGACCAGCAGGTGGCATGGTGGTTAAGGTGCTGGACACTCCCACATGGCCGACCACGGTTCAAGTCCCGCACCTGGCGGCTTCCTTTCTCCCTTTCCCCCCCCCTCTCTCTCTCTGTGTTTCTCTCTGGTCAAATTAAAATAAATGAATGAATAAATAAAATTAGATAAATAATAATTTTTTAAAAGTTTAAAAAAAACTAATAATAAAGTCAATTCTTCTTTTAAAAATTCAATTTACAATAGTATCTGAAAGAATAAAATATCTAGGAATCACCAAGAAGGTGAAAGACTTCTACACTGAAAGTTATACAACATTGCTAAATATAAAGAACACCTAAACAAATGGAAAGATGTTCTATGTTCATGGATTGGAAATTTTAATGTTAAAATAGCAGTACTGGGGACCAGCAGGTAGTGTGGTGGTTAAGGTGTTGGGCACTTCCACGTGGCCGACCAGGGTTCAAGTCCTGAATCTAGTGGCTTACTTTCTCACTTCCTCTCTCTCTCACTCTCACCCTCTGTCTCTCTCTGGTCAAATTAAAAAATGAATAAAATAAATAATTTTTTTTTTAAAATGGCCGTACTCCTCAAAGCAATTCAGTGACCTTTCTTGCACATTTCAGTGACCTTTTTGCAGAGTAGGAAATCTTATCCTCAAGGTTATATGGAACTTAAAACAACATTGATAAATAACAAAGTTACAGGACTCACACTTTCCATTTTATTTTACTACAAAGCTACATTAATTAAAACAGTGTCATATTGGCATACAAATATAAGCCAATGGAATGCAGAGTCCAGAAATAAACATCTATGGCCAACAGGTTTTCAACATGCTAAGACCACTTGTATTAGTTCCTGGGGCTGCTGTGACAAAGTGCCACAAATGGGGTGTCTTAAAACTACAGAAGTCGAGCCAGCAGGTGGCACTGGAGGTTGAGGCGCTGGATCTCATGACTAGTTTGAGCCCCAGACCTGGAGGCTCGAAAATCTCGCCAGGCATATGTGCATGTGTGCCCCAAACCCTGTGGAGACGAGAAGGGATTGTGGCGTGGCCCTCTCCCCTGGGGGGTGATTTCTCCCTCTCTGCTGAGTGCAGAGATACATAACAGAAATGTGTGGTTTCATGTTTAAGAGAATTATAAATCGAGATGTGGAGGGCTGTGCTCCCTTCGAAACCGCTGGTGAGACTCCCTGCCCCTGCGGCCTGCACTCGGCTCCTCGGCTCCCAGCCGTATCACTCCAGGCTTTGTCGTCAAGTGTCGAGGGGTCTCCATGAACACATCTTGTCACATGGCCATCATCCTCTGTGTGTCTTTTTTTATGTAATTATTTAATTTTAATTTTATTTATTCATTATTTATCTTTCATTATTTATTTTATTTTGACCAGAGAGACACAGAGAGAGAGAGAGAGAGAGAAGGTGAGAAAGTAAGCCTCCAGGTCTAGGACTTGAACTGTGGTCAGCCATGTGGGAGTGTCAGCATCTTAACCACCACGCCACCTGCTGGTCCCCCTCTGTGTGTCTTAAAGGGACACTAGTCATATGGGATTAAGGACACACCCTACTCCATTATGACCTCATTTTCACTAATCCACCTGCAGCCTCCCTCTGTCCAATTTCGGTCGCATCTGAGGTACTGGGTGTCAGAGCGGCACGTGTCTCCTCAGATCTGCTGTTGAGCCCCTACAAAGTTACTTATTTCGATAGTATTTTCAACTCTAGACTTTCTGTCTGGTTCTTTTTTATCACTGCTGTCTCTCTTAGTATTCTCTACTGGGTATCAATTTCACACTTGTAAAATTCTTTAGACGTGGTATGTTCGAACCCTGTGAACAGGCATAAAATACAGTCATGCACCGCTTCGCTGCAGGCTATGTTCTGAGAAACTCGTTAGGGATTTCCTTGTTGGGCACACGTCAGAGAGTGTACCTATGCACACCTAGACAGTGGAGGCCACTGCGTCCCCACGTCGGCAGGTCGAGCCTATCCTGATCTGGGACCACCACTGTATATGCTGCCTGGTGACGGCCAAACCGGAGGCACGTGATCGTAGTGGGTTTAAGGTCTGTTACGTCCTGTGTCCGGGCTTCCTCAGGAACAGCTTCCGTTTCTCCCCCGGATGAATGTGGCCGTAAGTTCTTTCTGTGCATATCTTGCAATTTTTTGTTGTAACTGGACATATTAAAAAATGTAATATGGCAACTCCAAAATCAGATTTCATGCCCTCCTTCCTGATTTTTGTCATTGCTGGGGTTGAGAGGCCTTTGTGAACTAATTCTGGAGTCTGTTTACTTCGTTGTGTGTGAACATTAAAATGTATGCTCATGGGGCTGGCAGGTGGCGTGGTGGTTAAAGGCACTAAATTCCCACATGGCTGACTGCGGTTCAAGTCCCAGACCTGGCATCTTGCTTTCTTGCTTTTCCTTTGTCTCTCTCTCTCTCTGTCTCTGGTCAAATTTTAAAATAATAACAAATGGAATTAAGATAAATAAATAAATATTTAAAAAATAAAATTATGCTTAGTTAGCTTAGTGGTCAATTATAGATCAGACACAGACTTCTTCAAATACCCAGACCAGTAAGGCTCCCACCCTTGGCAAAGGGTCCGCAGGTAGCGGGACTTACCCTCAGATGTGGCACGCATTTATCTCTCTGCCTTTGCCTTCGCTTCCGGCTGGCCCTGAGCCTCAGGTCAGTCAGAGCCGAGTGCCTAGTGAGCAAATTCATGGCCCTAGGCATGAATGCGGCCTTCCAGATTTCCAAGAAATACACGATTTTCTAAGCCCCTAGGGATATTAGAGTCCCCAGTTTTCTCTTTAAAGCTTTTTGGTTAATTGATTGTTTGCCCAAACTGTTACCCACCACCACCTATAGCTACCAGCTTAAAGGATAGCCTCTGGGGACCAGCAGTTGGAGTAATGGCTATGTCACCGGACTCCCATGTAGTCGACCGTGGTTCGAGTCCCGGACCCAGTGGCTTAAACTCATGTCAGGCATGTGTGCGTGTGTACCCAAGATCCTGAGAAGAGAATGGAGGAGAAGGGATTGTGGCGTGGCCTTCCCCCCAGGGGGTAATTTCTCGCTTTTTGTCTCTGTCTCTCTAGTGAGCACATATGCCCTGTAGGAAAAACCTCTCCAAAAAAAAAGAAAAGAAAAAAAAGGGACGGCCTCTACATACCATTCTCCAAATGCCCCCAAAAAAGACATTTCTTACTACAGCTCTGAGGAATGAGGCTTTGAAGGCACTCCAGCCTTACTCCATCTTCCCAGAGGAGGCCAGGCTGCTGTTTTCTGCTATAATTGTTAGTTTTACTGAAGACTTAGGCGGGCCAGTGGGGACAGAATGAAGATGAGCTAAAAACATCACAGAGCTGCTTGTTGCTAAGGAGATTCTGTTTGTTTTTATTTGAATAAGCTCCCTGATTCCATACGTTTCCAGAGCTCTGGGAACGTTGTTTTTGACTGTTTCTGCCACTTCTCTGGAGGAGAGAATTTCTGCAAGTCCTTACCCACCCTGCTCTGACCTCCCTGTCGATTGCTCTTTTCTAACATGCTCAGACTTTGTCTGAGATGGACCTCCGGCCCCTCGCTGTGCAGGACACAGAGGAAGAGGAGGAGGTGCTGGCACCAGACCGACAGCTGCGAGGCCACCAGGGTGTGGGCAGGCTTTCCTGTGCTCTGGGAGGAAGGACCAGTTTATCTGTTTGTTTATCACATCCCTCACGATGTGTCCTGGCGCGTGGCCCACCCACTGCACTGGCACCGCCCACAGGCCACTCTGGAGGGCCAGGCGATGCCACACGCTGTGCCCGCCCACAGGCCCTGCTGCTGATCTTGTCACCATGTGGTAGTGAAGTCTGCAGATGCCACCTTGAGTAGCAACCCACAGGGAAACAATCTTTGGTAAAATAGAGGACCACCTTTTAAAAGCATTTCCACTGGTTTTGTCTTAAATTCAAACATCACAGAAATACATAATATTGGAAACGAAGACTAGGACCAGCCGGTGGCATGGTGATTAAAGCGGCTGGATCCCATATGACTCTGTGTAGTTCGAATCCTGGATCCGGGCCACTTGAAAAGCCACATCGAGCAAGTGTGTGCACATGCCCAAAATCCCACGAGGAGAATGAAGGAGAAGGAATTGCAGCATCACCGTCTCCCCTGGGGGGCGTATTCTCACTTCTCTCTCAAGCTCTGTCTCTCTCCGGCGAGTGCACACGCCCTGTAGAAAATAAAAAAAATAAAAATAAAAATAAAAAAAAGGAAAGAAAGGAAGGGCTGGCCCCATGGTCTAGTTGTCAAGGGAGCCGGATGCCCCATGGCCAACCCTGTGGTTCAAATCCTGGGGCGTGGCAGCTTAAAAAAACATGCCAGGCACACATGCGTGTGTGCCCCAAATCTGGACGGTGTGGAGAAATGAAGGAGAAGGGATTACAGCTTGACCACGCCCCGTGGGGGAGTGCTTTCTCCCCTGCCTCAGCTCTGTCTCTTTGGTGAGCACATGAGCCCTTCAGCAAAACTGAAAAAAGAAAGAGGACTTCCTGTCTTCTCCCCGTCTCTCTCTCTCTCTCTCACACACACACACAGATACACAGACGACCACGTTCGTGCTAGCTATATGCAGGTTAGCAGTGTCCTTCCTTTACACAATCGTGTTTTGTAAAAACGAATCCCTCTGTGAGTCTATTTTGCCACTTGCTGACTGGCGTGGACGTGTTCCCGCGTGCTCAGGAGCGTTTTCCTCCTCCCTCCCGCCGTGAGGTACCCATCTCAGCACAGTGTGCGTAGCCAGTCCCTGTCGGCCGTCTGGGCACGGGTCCCGTTTCCAGCTAAGATCTCTGTAGCACTAGAAGTCCGAGGTGGCACCTCCAGCCGTGTGCCAAACCCAGTCAGCAGGGCCAGGCGAGCGCCGAGGGCGTGTCCCCCTCGCCGTTGCGAACATGCCGTGGTGACTGCGCTCCGAGTGCCCGCTGTACACCGCGGGGGAAGGTCCCGGGAGGGCGTGCTCAGGGATGTGCTGGGTTTGCACCGCCGGGCAATGGCCCATCCTAGGAGCTGGATTCAAAGTCACGGGAGCCAAACCAGACGGAAGGGCCAGCTCCAGCCGGACAGTGGCAAACGCTGCCAAGGCCAGACATCGACATTCCTGAGAGGTTCAGAAACATGCCACACCAGTTCTAGAAGACAGCCAGAAAGACAGGAATGACCAACTCATTCTTTGATCAAAATGCCTTTCTCCAGTCCAGCCACACGGTGCAGTGGCAGCATAAGACACTGCGGTGCCGGGATCCACGTGGCTGGCACGGTTCCCATCCCTGCCCTGTCGGCCCCAGACACGCATGTGTCCAAGGCTCAGCCAGCTGCAGGACTGAGAGAAGGGGTCGGGTGTGGCCAGACCTGTGGAGGGTGCTGCTCTCTCCCTCCCCCTCCCTTTCTCCTCTGTCTCTCCTCTCATGTACACACGGGGCTCTATCAGGAATCTAAAAATAATTTAAAATACATCGGTAAGCCAAGGGGCTGGCCCTGTAGTACAGTGATGAAGCAATGTGCATAGTGAGCTGAATCCCACCTGGCCAACCACAGTTCGGGTCTCGGTCCCAGCAGCTGAGACGCTTCCTGATGGGAGGGAGAAATGGGGAAGCCGCGTGCCCACACCCACTGGGAGTGCTGCTTCTCTGTCTCTGGGGAGTGCACGTGCGCTCCAGCAATAAGAAGAAAAGCCAAGGAAAAACACCTTTCCTTCTAACTTCTGCTAACAATAAATGGCTTCCAGCAAGACAAACAGGGACGCACACCTTTACAGATGCCGCCTCCCTTTTTCCAGATGTTATTGTGTCCCTTAAACACATTTAACCTGTGCGCACTGACTCACTCGTGAGAGGACAAAGGCAGGCATTCCTGTCCTCCACTCACTGCGGCGACCCGGCCGAGGCCTGGGGGGGACATTCAGTGGTAGCTTCCAGGGCCAGGAAGCTGTGGACTCTGACCCACTCCCAAAACTGTCCCACAGACGCACTCCTCGGAGCCCTTCCCGAGCTGAGGCCGTCAGTCCAGTGGGCGGCGCCCGCCCGCTCCGCTCTTAGGCTGCTCCTGCCCTGGTCCTGCAGGGACATCTCAAGGAGAGCTCAAAGAAGCGGCGAGACACATCATGGCCCTCCTCGGGGTGGCCTCGAAACAGCGAGGCGTCAGCGAGCTGTCCGTGCTTCCAGGACAGTCTTTGGAGAGCTGTAGGCAGACACTAACCATCCTCAACAGCTCCTGCCCGGGATCCTAGCGTGGGGACAGACTTCAACTCATCGCGGGAGCCCATCGGAGCCCCCCGAGGTGCTCACAGCGCCGGGCGCCTCCCGGGGCGTGCACGGTGTCTCCGTCCAGACAGGAAGAAACCGGGCTGGACAGTGGGTAGCTGTAAGATGTGTCGCTCTGCAAGGCTGAGCCATGTGGGAAGGTTCTGGCTTGAGCGCCAAGCCTCCCTGAGGGCACCAGGCACCACATGCCCACGATCTGGGGCTGCTGGCCGAAGCTGAGCTGAGTCTCTGCCACACCCGCTGGAGCTGTGTCTCCTCTCTATCTCCGCGGAAGTTATAAGTGAATAAACTTTATTTATAAAATAAAAACAAAAACAAGAAACAGAGCTGGCTGTACACGTGTCATGGCTTTATTGCGTTCGGGAAGGGTGGCCGGCGGTAGGTACGCTCACTGTCCCAGGTTGCCCAGGCCCTCCACTGCGTGGCTGGTGGCGTTTGCAACCGTGCTGGTCACCTTCTCGGCGGCTTCCTTCACCATTTTGTCTCCGGACTCCTGGACTTTCTTTAGGGTATCGGTGATGACTGTTGGGAAGACAAAGGAAGAGTGTCTGGGCGAGCCACCACCAGGCTAGTGTCACCAAGTGACCAGGAGGTGGCAGTCGTACTGACCAGCCCTGGAGCAGAGCCCCCGGGAATGGGTTCAGATTTGGGTGTATCCCCCGCCCACCGACATCTTGCGTTTCTCAGGCTCCGAGAGACTGAGCACCTGCCATGGTATACGGGCTCCTTCCACTCTGTTCTTCTGAGAACTTCACGTTTCTAACTTCTGGTGTTTACCTGGGGGTTCCTTATGACTCTGGTTTCCTGCTGTTGTTAGACCGCCCCCCCGCCCCCAGGAGTCTGTCCGTGGTCTCCTGTGTTAGTGCCGCGGCCCACGTTTCCCACTCTTGTGCTCCTCATCCCCAGTGCCAAGGTGCCTGCTGATTGGTGGGGTCCTTGGGCGGTAATTAGGTCACGAGGGTGGGGCCCACAGGAACAGGATCGGGAGCCAGTCGCTCCTTCCACCAGCCGAGGGCCAGGCCAGACAGGGGACCTGCCGGCCTCGGCCTTGCCCGTCCCGCCCCGAGAACTCTGAGAAATCAGTCTCCGCTGTTCACGGGCTGTTTTCTGGTGTCTCATTACAGCAGCGTGAGCTGGGATGGGAATCTCTAACCATCGGATACATCCATGCCTCAGAATGTACGTCCTCGGCCTTGTCTGCAATGCGGCATGTACCCAGGCTCGCCCCACTCTCCGCGCACGGCACGATTCGGAGGATAGAGATAGTTTGGGGTTAAAGGCTCCCCCACCCGCTGCCACACAGCCTCGGGGGCCCGGGCCCGTCAGCGAGCACGGCTGAGCCAGAGCCTGCTCCGCGTGAGCGCAGCCTCGGGTGAGGGTAGGAAACAGCTGCCCAGCTAGAAGCGTGCACCCCGGAGGGCTGAGCCAGAGCCTGCTCCACCTGAGCGCAGCCTCGGGTGAGGGTAGGAAACAGCTGCCCAGCTAGAAGCGTGCACCCCGGAGGGCTGAGCCGGGTAGGCAACGGCCGGCTGGGCCGTCTGGGCGCCGGCTGCCTCCCGCCCCGCTCCCTACCTTTCTCTCCAGCATCCTTGACGTGGTCTAGCACATCCTTCACCACTCCCTCCACGGCGTGCACTGAAGCGAGATAACTCCCGGTGAGACTCAGGAGGGGGTCCCCTGGCCCAGCGGCTCCGAACACCCAGGGAGGCCTGGCTGCCAGGAATGAGCTGAGCGATTTCCCCCGGGCACGGGGCCCTCCATGGCCTCCCCCTGGCAGGGCCTCGAGTGTCAAGCAGCCCCCGCCCCCCGCCAGCTGGGGACACGGAGCCAAGGCTGGCCAGGCCACCACGCTTCTGGGGACGCACTGCTGGCCCACCCCGGCCACTTCCCAAAGCCTCCTCCAGCAGAAGCGCGTCCCCACGGTGACTCCAGGGTTCTCCCTGCGCCTGGGGCTGCGCCGTGTGGGTGGAGGTTCGGGTGGAAACCTGCTGGCCCGAAGGCCTCAGAGTCAAAGAACCGGTTCCGGCTCTGACTCCACCCTCCACGGCTCGGCTGCCCCATCTGTAAAATGGGGGTAACCCCAACCTAGGGCTGGTGAGAGATGAAAGAGGGCGGCTGCCAGTGGCTGTGGGGCTCGCAAAGCAAGGCCGAGCCACCTGCAGGCCCTGCAGGCCGGCCAGGCTCCTGCGGCCACGGACCTCCGCACACGGGGAGAGTGTCGGGGGCTCAGAGAAGCCGAAAATGCCCTTGTGACTTGAACAGAACAGACTTGGGAGTTTCTTCAAGAAGACATCTTTGACTCTGTCAGTTACGGTAAAAACTAACACCAATGTCCCTCCTTCTGCTTTGGCTATTCAGAACAGGCGCTTTGGCTCAGAGGGGCCTCCCTGTTTCCAGAGAGACGGACTCAGCCGCCAGCTGCCTCCCTAGCACCTGGGCTCTCCTCCTGGCCCAGGAGCCTCCTCCAGGCTGGCCTCACCCCTGGCTCTCAGCTGCAGACCCCAGGAGCAGCCCGGGTCACAGAGCAGGTCCACTGGGGGTTGTGGGACCCTCGTGGCTCTCCCCTGAACTGCCCTCCCGAGCCCTGCACCCCAGCTCCATCCTATCCTGCTGGGTCCTCAACACTTGATAGGGGTCAGCTCCTGCCGGGCCCAGTGGTGTCTGCCCGGCACCCCCAGCCCAGGTGGAAGGAGCCCAGTCCTCACCTGCCTCCTCGGTGGCCTTCTCGGTGCGGTGGGCCATGCCCTCGGCCGCCAGCTTCCCCAGGCCTCCCAGCATCGTGAGCAGCAGCTGTGGTGGAGCAGATGCCGGGCACTGGGCTGACCGGCTTTATAGGTGCAGGCTCTGGGGCGCCGAGCCCTCCCCACCCCAGGGGCTGGGCAATGAGTCAGCCCACAGGGTGGCAGGAGGAGACGGGGCAGGGCCACCCAGCAGTTGGTGTGGCACTACCCCTCGGGTGGCATGAGACCCCCACACCCCAGGTCTCGGGTCCAGTGAAAGACTGAACAGGGAGCAGAACTGAGGCTGCACAGGGGCCATCGCTCTGTCCCAGAGGCCTGAGTGCCCTGGGGGATGGGAGCCCTTGGGGACAGCAGCCCTGCCAGCCCCCAGGCCCAAGCCCCCAGGCCAGGCCCTGGTGTGAACCTGGGGACAAGGCCTAGGACTTCTGGCCTGCCTTCAGGGTCCCCGGTGTGGCCCGCTCAGGGGTTTGGGCGTTGCCTGGGTCTGGGGACCTGGGCATCCTTGGGTCAGGAGCACAGTGCAGCAGGGTCACTGCCGACCCCGCCAAGGGCCCTCGTGCTGCCAGGTCTGTTCCGTCTCCACCGAGCACGTGGGGGCCCAGTGTGGTGCCTGCCCGAGGGGGAGCATGACACGGCCCTGACCAGGAGTGCGGTCACCTGGCTGGCCAGTCAGCTGCGGGTCACTCCCCGAGCACTGAGCGGCACAGCGTGGGGGCGGCACGCAGGGCCACAGGAACCGCCTCTCGCAAGGCCGTGCGGGGCCAGCTATGCTCCCCTCCCACGGAAGGCGTCGAGGCATGGGCAGGGGAGCCCACCCCTCAGGGCACTCGGGGCCTGGCTAGAACTCCCCAGTAGCTGTCCGCTGGCTCTGACCTCCGCACGCCAGGATTCGGGCCACTCCCGGCCACTCGCCAAGCCACATGCTGTGTGCTGCCACCCTGAGTCACCAGCCCAACCTGATCCTCAGCATCCTCATCCGTAGAATGGGGACACCGTGCCTTCCTGACAGCGTCACTGACAGTCATGAGCAGTTGGTGTGGCACTACAGCTGGCTGTCGGTAAACATCCTCCCTGCCTCCTCCCCTGCCCCTGGTGCTCCGGGAGAGGTGTGGCCAGCTGCACCAGAGCCTCAGAGCGGGCCAGGGAGCCAGTGGGCCTGAAGCTGCCTCACTCCGAGGTCTGGGGCACGTGGCCTGTCAGCCAGGAGTCAGTGAGAAGGCCCCCGGCCCCCTGCTCCCACAGTCCAGGCCTGAGCAGGGCTCCCCAAGCCTCCAAGCTGCCCCCCGCGTCGCCGGCCATAATTACTGTTTACAGCTCACGGTCCCGGCATTCCTGTGGGTTGAGGCCCTGGCTGTGGCCCAGCCCTGGCCGGCAGGTGCCGTGGGCAGCAGGAGCCGGGTCAGAAGGCCCACCCGTGCCTTCTCCCTTGGGCAGGTCTGGATCGGGGTGGGAAGAATTTAGAGGGTTCTCTCTTTTTTTATTTTTATTTTTGGAGAGGTTTTTGCTATAAGGCCCATGCGCTCGCCAGACAGACAGACAAAGACAGAAAGCAAGAAATCACCCCCCGGGGAGATGGCCATGCCACGATCCCTTCTCCTCCATTCTCCTCCTGGGACCTTGGGCACACACACACACGCACCCAGGGTGAGTTTTAAGCCACCGGTTCTGGGACGTGAACCGCGGTCGACTACATGGGAGTCCAGCGACATAGCCATTGCGGTAACTGCTGGTCCCTGGAGGGTTCTCTTTAAGGGAAGAAACAGTGCTATCTTATCTTTTAAGAAGCGGGACGCAGCCTCCACACACCCCCTGGTCACAGGGAAAGCAGGAAGCAGGACAGGCACACGACAGCGAGGGGGACCTGCAGACGCCATGGAGGCCGGGCAGGGGGAGGCGCACTCTTCTAGGAGGGGTGCACTGAGTGAGAACCCCTGGGGCAGAGCTGGGACCTGGGGAAGCAGATGTTGCCATGGCAGGAGGAGGTGCAGGGTCTCAGAGGGCACCGCCTTCCAAGAGAGAAGGGAGATGTGGGGAAGCCCAGGGCTCAGTCCCCGGAGGCCCAGAGGGGGAAGGAGGCTGGCAGCACAGTCTTCCCGGAGACGGAGACGGCTGGGCCGAGAGGCAGCGGGGGCACCGCGGGGCCAGCTCGAGGTTTAGCAGGCCTGAAGTCATTCTGAGGTTAGGAAAGGCCTCTAAGGAGAACCACCTGACCTTCTGAGACGTTGAACTTGACTATTTGGTTAAGGTGGTTTCTGCGGGTGTCTCCATCATAATTACTGTCCTTCTCCATTGTGTTAATAAACATCTTAGGAGAAAAACTGAGATGACGCAAATTCTGTTGTTCCTCAAATATAATTTTTTTTCTATTTTTGATTTTGGTAAAATACGTGTAACATAAAATTTACCATTATAATCATTTTTAAATATATAATTTGGTAATTTTCACTATATTCACATTATTGTACAGTTAATCTCCAAATTGTCTTTTTAAAAAATAATTCTTTTATTTAACTTTATTCATTTATTTTAATTTGACCAGAGAGGGACAGAGCGAAAGAGAGACAGGGAGAGAGAAAGAGAGAAAGTGAGAAAGCAAGCCACCAAGTCTGGGACTTGAACTACGATCGGCCATGTGGGAGTCTAGCGCCCTTCACCACCATGCCACCTGCCAGCCTCTCCAAAATGTCTTTAGTCTGCAAAACTGAAACTTTATATCCATTAACAGCTTCCCAGTTTCTCCTCCCCCTAGTCCCAGGTAACCACCATCCTACTTTTCTGTTCCTATGATTTTGCTTCTTCTAGATACTTTATCCAAGTAAAGTCATACGGTAGTTGTCTTTATTTTCTCTAAGGTTTTGGCCACGGGACTCGTGTACTCACCAGAGAGAGACAAAGAGAGGCAAAATGAAAAATCACCCCCCGGGGAGATGACCATGCTGCAATCCCTTCCCCTCCATTCTCTTCGTGGGATCTTGGGCACACAGTGCACTAAACTTGGTGATTTTCAACCTGCCAGGTCCGGGAATCAAACCATGGTGGGCCATGTGGGAATCAGCCCCACCTGCTGGCTCCAGGTGGGAACTGGCTTATTTCACTTAGTATAATGTTCAGTTATTTTGTGACTGGCTTATTTCACTTAGTATAATGTTCTCAAGATTCATTTATGTTGTAGCATGCATTAAAATTTCCGTCCTTTTAAAGGCTGAGCAATATTTCATTGAATGTATCTACCATATATTTTTTACATTCCAATAATGGTTAGTGATATTGAACATCTTTTCATGTGTTTATTGTCCATTTGCATATTATCTTCAGAGATGTGTCTATTCAAGTCTTTTACTCATTTTTTAAAATTTGGGTTTTTTAGTTATTGTTGTTGAGCTGTAGGAGTTATTTATATATTCTGGATATTAACCTCTTAACAGATAAATTATTTGTAAATATTTTCTCCCACTCCATAGGTTGCCTTTTATGCTGTTGATTGTGATCTAATTTATTTATTTTACTTTTACTGCCTGTGCTTTTGGTGTCATAGGCAGGAAATAATTGCCAAATTCAATGTCACGAATATTTTCCCTTATGTTTTCTTCTAAGAGTTTCATAGTTCTTAGAAGAACCTCTAATGGGGTGGGGGTCATGCTGCAATCTTTTCTCTTCCATCTCTTCATCCTGTCAGGATTTGGGGCATGCATGGACACACACCCAGCGTGTGTTTCAAGCTATTCTGGATAAGGTTCGAACTATGATCATCCATGTGTGATCCAGCCACCTTAATCTGGGCCATAGGGCTAGGCTTGAATTAATTTTCGTAACAGTATAAAGTAAGCATTCAATTTTGTTCTTTGCATGTGGATATCCAGTTTTTCCAACACTCTGTGTTGAAGATTGTACAACAATCTTTATACAATCAATGTAGAAAGATTGATCTTTCTACATTGAAAGATCTTGGTACCCTCATTAAAAATCATGTGACCGGGGAACAGCAGATGGCATAATTGTTATGTCACTGGACTCCCATATAGTTGACCACAGTTCGAGTCCCAGACTTGCAGTTTGAAACTCATGCCAAGCGCGTGTGCATGCATGCCTGAAATCCTCAGAGTGGATAGTGTGGCCATCCTCCCAGGGGGTGATTTCTCTCTTTCTGTCCCTCTGTCTCTCTCTGTCTCTCCAGTGAGCACATGCACCCTACAGCAAAAATCTCTCCCAAAACAAAAGTTACCTCTCCTCAAATTTTTGCACACTAATTCTAGCACCCATCAGTGGACCTTATTTCTGTGGTTTTCCTACTGGTGATTCACTATTGCCCTCTTTCTTACTATATCAATTAATTGGAATCCTACTGTACAAATTACCCCCTTCTCCATATTTATTTCATCTGTTATTTATTTATATTAGTATGAACTCATGAATATTTGTTTTATTCTGTGGATTATAATCTAATACTATTTTTATTATTTTCTTGCTCAAATTGTTCCAGATTTGTTCATCAGCCGCTCTTTCAGGTTGGCTCATGCATTCTTTCAACAAGCCCTTATCTTTAAAAATTAGTTATTTGTTTGCTTGTATATTTTAATGTTTCCTAATTTTCTGGCACTGTAAAGTGTTCCAGGCTCCTCCTGTATTCCTCCCTGGCTCAATAATCAATGACTTTTCCAAGGAGACCTAGTCCCTTTCATTGGATAATGGTATTTTGATGCCAAGATCTGAGTGCAAGATGCATTTATTGTTCCTGGGGTGTCCTTATATCTAGAAACTCTCAGCAGACGGAACCAGGAAATGATGTGCATATATTTACTAACCCATCTGTGCACAATTATTAATATATCTCCATATCACTATACAGGGTTACGCATTCAACTCCAGTGTATACAAAAAGTTGCTTTAGACCTGCTCGCCCACAATCCTGTAACAAACACATTTACTGGCTAGGCTACGGAATTTAGGCACCCTTCTTTTAGCCTTTAGTGCTACAGAATCCAGTCAATTTGCTATTTTCCAAGGTTACTTGCTAGGATTTTGTCTTCCCTACCCACTTCCCTGTGATTATTTCCTTAATCTGTAATGGAGTTTGGGTCATTTGTTAGTGTTTGTTTTCCATTGTAGGCCCCTCTCCCACAATCTGGTTGGTTTTAAAATGTTTATTTTGGGGTATGTGAACATTACTACATTTCTTTGAGTCAGAGGTACAGAAAAAGACACAGAGAAGTGTCACCCTCACCTGCCTCTGCTCTCCTGTCTCCCTTTCCCCCTTCTTTCTATCTTTCTCCCCCTCCAATCCCTTTATTTTCTGGTTTATCTTTTCTTACATCCTTTCTACAAATAAGCAGAAACACATTCTCTTATAGGCTCTATCTTTCTTACAGGAAGTATAACATAACATAGGTAGGTACCTTTGCACTTAACAGTGAAACAAATGCCACGATTTTTACATATGGTAAAGGATACAAGGACTGTGTTGCATATGAAGAAAGGCCATCCGAAAAGGCATCTCAGAAGGCACAAGAAAATTATTACTTGACATGCCAATGAGTCTTACAAAGAAAAGAAGACACCTAATAACCAGTAGTAGTTACAAAAGAAGACTGTAAAAGAGAAGCACGGAGCTCTAAGACGAGACGGCCAGAACACAGGTATCCGCAGAGCAGGAGCTTCGTGGCTCGGGAATAGGCTGGAAGAGAAAGAGGAAGCACTGCAGGCGTGACGAGATGGGAGGCACAGGGGCGGGTGCCACAGCAGGCACCCATGGGCTAGAAACGAAAATAGCAACAGAAAACCCTGAGTTATCACATTAAGGAGACAGACGGGTCTGAGAGACAAGGGTGGGTATGGAAACCAAGCAGAGAAAAACCTCATACGTGTACTTGGAATCCCCAAAGAAGAAAGGCAAGCGACACACAGAGCAGACCCGACCGTACCATCCAGTAGGTGTACGGGAAGGTGCTTGCCCTCAGCAGTCAGCAGACCAGTGCAAATCAAAACCGCAATGACAGAGTACCTCATACCTTTTTTTATTTTTTATTTTCTATTACGGCCATAGGCGTGTGCCCTCAGAAGAGAGAGACAGGGAGATAAAGTGAGAAATCACCCCCCCCACACACACACACACAGCGAGGATAGCCATGCTTCAATCCCTCCTCTTCCATTCTCCGCTTGGGTTTTTGGGCAAGTACGCGAATATGCCTGGCATGTTTTTCCAAGTTGCTGGGTCTGGAACTCGAACAGCGGAGTCGGCCGCATGGGATACAGCCGTCTGGACCTCCAACCTTAACCTCACCGGCTGGACCCTAGCTCGCACCTTTTAGGATGGATATTCTCAGGAAGACAAAAGGTACGACGTGCCGGTGAGGCTGCAAAGGACAGGGAACCCTGACGGGCGTTGGCGATGCAGTCACAAAAAAAGTATTGAGATTCCTTGAAAAATTAAAAATAGAACTAACACAATAGACAAGGTTTGGAAACGATCAAATGCCCATCAACAAACAAATGTCTTAAAAAAAGAAGACCATCCTGTCATTTGCAACAAGATGGATAAACCATGAACATCATGCTAAGTGGATAAGCCAGGCACGGAGTGACAAATAGTGTCCAGCGTCATTATTCATGGAATTCAAAAAAGCTGAATTACTGGGGCCGGCAGGCATGGTGGTCAAGGATGCCCACATGGCCAACCGTGGTTCGAGTCCAGAACCCGGCAGCTTGCTGTCTCACTTTCCATCTCTCTCTCTCTCTCTCGTTAAAAATAAATACATAAAATAAATAAAGTTAAATAAAATAATTATTTTTAAAATCTGAATTACAGAAACAGAGTAGGACAGTGACGAGCAGAGCCTGAGGAGGCAGTGTCGGCAGGATGAGGAGACAGCAGTACCAGAATCCGGTTACCTCGGTAAGTTCTGGAGACTAATGGACAGACAGCGTGAGGACCACGGTCAGTAACCGCACTGCGCCCTTGAGCTCTGCAGATGGCCAGCTTTCAACGTTCTCACCACACACACACTTTGCAACCGCGTGAAGAGGTAAGCGTGTTACTAGCATGACCACGCGTCTGTCAGTCCAAACGGTGTGCAATAGGCCAGCAGGGGGCGCAGTGGTGATGGATGCTCTGCCATGTGGGACCCACGTGGGAAAGGCCGGGGCTCACGTCCAGTGGCCTCCGTGCATGCCAGGTGCATGTGTGTGTGCCCATGCTCTGGGCTGGCTGAGGCAGACGGGGGATTGCGGTGTAAATGCGCCATGGGGGGTGCCTGTCTCTTGCTTTCCCTCCCTCCCCCCAAAGAAATAAATTAAAAACAACTCATCATGCCATATACTGTAAATACATACAATTTCTTTCTTCTTTTTTTTTGGAGAGGTTTTTGCTATAGGGCACATACCAGAAAGAGAGAGACAGAGAAACAGAAAGCAAGAAATCACCCCCCGGGGGGATGGCCACACCACAATCCCTTCTCCTCAATTCTACTCTCGGGATCTTAGGCACGCATGCACACATGCCCAACATGAGTTTACGCCACTGGATCCGGGACTCGAACCGTGGCTGACTACATGGGAGTCCAGCGACATAGCCATTACACCAACTCCTGGTCCCAATACATACAATTTCAATTAACTTTTTTTTTTAACTTAAAAATGGAAAGAGTAAGCCCAGGCGCAGGGGTGCAGTGGGTAGCATACTGAACCGCAGTGCCAGATGCCACGTGGCTGACTATGGTATAGACCCCAAGGGGACCTGAAAACATGCCAGGTGTGCGGCACACAAGATCCCGACGAGCTGAAGGGCTGCACCAGGGGATGGCGGCATGAGTAGACCCTGACGTGGGTGCCCGCCTTTCTCTGCCTCCCCATCTTTCTCGCTCATGGAAGAAATAAACTTTAAAAATAGAATAAAATAAAATATAAATAAATAATACAGATGTGGAAAAAAATAAAAGCAGTGGTTGTACTAAATAAAGAGGAAAATAAACTAAAAAATGTTCTGGAAATAAACTTAGACCCAATATTGAAAGGGCAGACTGTACACAGGGGAACACGCGCCCAGAAGCAAGGCCACCTGGGTGAATTCTAGAGAAATGGTGGACTTCACAGACGAAGAAAGCCAGCCAGCCAGCGGCCATGCCACGGAAACGCCGTGAGCGTCCGGGCGCTCAGCCTTCTGTGCCAGAGGGCGCTGTGCAGTCCTGGAAGGCTCACGAAGAAAGTCCGAGTCACAGACTTTCAGACCAGTCAAGGATGGAAGTATAAAGGCTGCGGCCTGCACGGAAGTTAAGGTGCTGGACTCCCACATGGTTGACTGCAGTTGGAGTCCTGGACCTGGGGCTTGAAATTCATGCTGGGTGCATGTGCGTGTGTGCCCAAAATCCCAGAAGGAGAATGGAAGAGAAGGGATTGCAGTGGGGCATTCCCCTCAGGGGTGGCTTCTCTCTTTCGTTTTCTGTCACTCTCTGGCAAGCACATGAGCCCTACGGTTATTTATATAGCGAGAACCAGCTAAGTGTTTAAGAACTCAGAATACTGTCCATATAAGCCCTTCAACTCTATTGTTTCTTTTTCTTTTTTCTTTTTGAAGAGACGTTTTTGCTACAGCACACATACACTCACTGGAAAGACTGAGAGGGACAGAGAGACAGAAAGCAAGAAATCACCCCCCAGGGGAGATGGGGCCACCTCAATCCCTTCTCCTCCATTCTCCTCTCAGGATCTTGGGCACGCACACACATGTGCCTGGCATGAGTTTAAGCCACAGGGTCCAGGACTCAAATCGAGGTCGACTCCGTGGGAGTCCAGCAAGGTAACCATTACGCCATCTCTGGTCCCTTGTTTACTGTTTCAAAGTTAGAGAATGCCACACGCAGAAAGAATCTAATGACCCCTCATGGGCCCATTACCTAGTAAGAACAATCAGCTCAGAGCCCAATATCCTATCAGCTCATCTGTCAATGTCTCATTCCTGAGAAATGTCCGGAGGACCAACTCCAACCACCCCAGAGACGGCTGGCAAGCCTCTCAGAGGAAGGAATGGCAGAGAGCTGACTCCCTCGGCCGCAGATCTCAGACGGAATCAAAGGTGGGGCTCGGCCGAGGAGGAATGGAATGCTACGTGTCTGCACCTGGCAGAGATAACCGGAAGGGGACTGCAGGAGAGGGTGCAGCAGGAGCACAGGTCCCGGCCTCCCTGCGGTCTGGGCAGTCCAGGCTGAGAAACCAAGGGGTGGGTGACTGGGCCCGTGGGAGCGCACAGAAGCAGGTGCAAAGGGGTCTCCTGGACTGGCTGAAATGGGCGGTGGGGGCGTGTGGTGACACAGTGATGAAGTGCAGCCCTCTGTGAGGCTGTCCCGATGGAAAGTTTCCAGGTTCGTGTCCAGAGGCCTCCCTGAGTCGGCCGGCGTGCCCACCACCCAGGGCTGGCTGAAGTGGGCATGGACTGTGGCCACAAGGCTGTTAGGACTGCAGTTGCTCTGCCTCTCTCTCTCTCGTGGAAGAAATAAATAAATTTTTAAAAATAAAGACAGTGGGTAGTGAAGAGGCAGGAAGAAGGAGCTCCATCCAGACAGACTTAAAGGCATGCCCCGCGCCCTCAGTGGGCCCTCTGGGAGAGGAGCCACAGCGTAACGTGAAGGCTTTTGTGTCTGGCTAGCTGGGGGCTGGGACTATTTAGGAGATTGCTCATGGAAGAATTCTGGGACTGACTGAGACCCAACAGGGTAGCCCCCGCCCTCCTCCCCCACCTGGGAGGCAGGCCTCACCGACAAGCTGGTGTGGGCTCCCCTGGCTCTGGGCCCTCTGTCCTCTGTCCCCTGTTCCAGACACCGCTGCCCAGCACTGGGGGGACAGAGGCACAGAAAGAGAGTCCACAGTCTCGGGAGCCAGCTCACTGGGTCGCACAGCCCGGAGCAGCGTGGATGAGACAGCGCTCAGGAACCCGGGGATGCAGCGCTCACTGTGGCCCAGGAGAACGCAAGGACTGCCATTGGTCCATTACTTGGCGACGCTGCCAGCTCAGATGGCACTGGGTAAGCAGGAATGCGGAGGGGTTTGGTTGCCATCCAGAAGCACCAGGGCAGAGGAGCACACAGGAAAGCAATGGGTTAATTCGTTGTAATTGAAAGAGGAGGAACGGGGTGACTGTGTCACTGTGGCCTGGCCCATTCTGAGTGTGAGTGTGAGTGTGTGTGCCCGCCAGGACGCTGAGCCCTGCAGGACCAGCCAGACAATCGCAGTTTCTGGAGGGGGCAGGAAAGGAGAGGGGCCGGCAGGCCCAGCCCGGAGTCCAGGCAACGCGGAGGGCTTGCACTCTACTTGCAACAGAAAACCGCAGCGCAGCAGCGCCGTGAGGAAGCTGCCCCGCCCTCGGTAGTCGGCAGTGGCGGGACCCAGGACCGGCTCTCTCCGGGACGCCACGCGGACGCCAGCTGCGTTGCTCTGTGGCTCTGCGCATCTCTGCTCCGCAGCGCAGCACGCCAGCTGCTCCTCGATCGATCGTCCTCCCTGGACCCTCCCAGGTGTCGTTTCCAGCCACAAAACTGCCCGGTGGGAGGCGAGCGCTGTCCCCCGATTCCCAGAAGGCCCCTGGCCTCGTACCCGACGGCTCTTGTGCACACACCAGAGCCAGGCACGCAGGAGGGGAACACCACGAGGCCTGCAGGACCTGTCCTGCCCGAGTCACTCAGGGGAGGACGTCAGGGCCGTCGGGGCTCCAGTCCCGCCCCTCCCGCTGCATCCGCAGACCGCCCCAGGTAGCTCTCCAAGGACCACAGCCCGAGCGCACACACGCGCGTACACATACACACACACACACACACACACACACACTCGGGCCGAGGGCGCAGCCAGGGCAGCTCTGCAGACCTGGGGAGGCCTTCTTTTGGGAAGTCCGCAGCAAGGACGGAGCGTGGAGTAGGGCGCGGCCCCGGGGCGAGGGTGGGCGGGCTCTCCCGGCGGGGAAGGGACAGGGCCATTCAGGCTTTACGTGCCGCGGGTCACCGCACGAGGCCGGGCAGGCCACTGCCCCCTGCTGGCCACGCGCGAAGGACGCCGCCTTTCCCAGCGCCCCCGCGGTCTCCAGCGCCTCGGAGCCGGGAGGTGCGGCGCGGCCGTCCCGATACCAGGGAGGCCCGGAGCGCGCTAGTCATGGAGGAAGGGGGTGCGGGCCGAGCCCTGCGGGGTGGGTGCGGGGCCGCCCGGTCGGCGCCTGGCGCCAGGGCCGGGCTCTTCTTGTGGCGGTGGCGGGGCCTGCCCAGGGCTGGGGTCGCGTGCACGGACACGTGCGGGGTGGGGGCTTCGGCTGGCGGGCACCCTCGTCCATCGGCACCCGCCCGCCCAGAAGGCCGGGCTTAGTCCAAGCCGGGAGAGAGCCCGGGCCTAAGGGCGCGGTCCCTGCACCCGCACCCACGTGCACCGCCCCGTGAGCGCAGGCCTTTCCCGGGCGGGGCCGGAGCATGGGCACAGGCTGCTGACTCACCGCCGGGTGGGGCGAGGACCGACGCCCCGAGAGCGGGAAGCTTGGCCCCCTTGACTCTGCGTCACCCCCCCCAGTCCCCGCCGCCAGAAGTTCTAGAGGCGCTGGCTCTGAGTGTGTGGGGGTGTCCCTGTTCTCATCCCCCTGGCACGCCTCTCCGGGAGGAGTTCCCGGGCCCCGGCCCAGCGCTCAGCCCCTCGAGGGTCTGGGGACCGAAAAGCGCCGTCCTAGGAGGGAACAGGTTCCGGAGCAGAGGGACTGGGGCCCAGGCTGGCGCCGAGGAGGGCAGACGCGGAGCACGGCCAGATGGGAATTGGGCTTCGGATAAGGGAGAGTCCGGATGAGCACGGCTGAGAGGATAGAAACGGGATGCGGTATAATCCTCCTGGGGTTCGGATTAGGGGCCAGGACTCTGAATCGGGCTGGGTTCCCGAGTGTGGGGGCTCTGCTCTTGGCTGGGGCCAGCTGGACCCAGAGTGGGGGGAGACAGAGAGAGGACACTGCTTGGAAACACCAGCTTTAATGCAGGGGCCACCGAGGAGAGCTCAGGGCCAGGTCTTGCTGGAGAGGACCTGGGGGGCAGTCACTCGTGTCTCCCTTTGTCATTTCAGGAGGCCGAGTTTTTTCCCAAAACCTGAGAAGGACTCCGAAGCCTGGTTAGCAGTCTTGTCGATGGTTTCCTGGGTGGACTTGGCCACCTGGTCCATGGCTGGGGAAGGAAAAGAGAGGGCGGGTGACCGCAGGCCCTCGGGGAACCAGCACTGGGCAGTGTCGCAGGACACTGTGGCAGAGGGGCGGGCGGGACACCGCCCTCCTGTCCCGTTCCCCCCTCCCGCCTTTCTGCTCCACCCTCCCACTTCCTCCACCCCTCCACCCTCCACCCCCTACCTCCCACCTCCCGCCTATCCTGCCTCCCAGTCCCTCCCCTGCCCTCCCAGCAGCTCCTCCCAGCCGCTCCCTCGCCCTCCCAGCAGCTCCTCCCAGCCCCTCTCAGCCCCTCCCCTGCCCTCCCAGCAGCTCCTCCCAGCCCCCCTCAGCCCCTCCCCTGCCCTCCCAGCAGCTCCTCCCAGCCCCTCTCAGCCCCTCCCCTGCCCTCCCAGCAGCTCCTCCCAGCCCCCCTCAGCCCCTCCCAGCAGCTCCTCCCAGCCCCTCTCAGCCCCTCCCCTGCCCTCCCAGCAGCTCCTCCCAGCCCCTCCCCCGCCCTTCCAGCCCCTCTCAAATCCCCCTCCCACCAACCCCACTTCCAGCAGCCCCTCCAGCCCCGCCAGACCTTTCTGCCCCGCGGCTGCGGCCTGGTCCACCACTTGCTGGGCTGCAGCTCCTGCGGCTGTCGCTGGAACAGAGAGATGTGGCCTTTAGCCCTGTTGAGGCCCCGTGGTCCAACCCCCCATTGCCTCACCCCATCTGTTATTAGAGTGGCCTGCCCTGCTGGCCCAAGGGACAGCCATCAGGGGAAGTCTCCTGCCCAAAGCCACCCAGCCAGCGCGGAGCGAGCCCCTCTGCCAGCCCCTCCCCGTGGCGTGCTGGTGTTTATTTGTAACTCTGAGCCCCGCCCCTCTGGCCGGCTTCCCTTCCCTCATCAGGGTTGCTGAGAAAATGCAGACCCAGGGGGTGGAGGACAGGGGCAGGGCCAGGCTGGAGCTGGTATCTGGGCTGTGGGCTACTGGGCACACCAGTAAGACCCCTGCCCGCTTAACAACTTCTCTGGAAGCCTGGCCCAGATGCCTGCATCCCACCTTTACTGGGCTTGGCCCTGCGCCTCTGTGCCCACCCCCAGCGCATGCCAGCAACTGCTGTGAGCTGGTGCTTAAGGCACAGGAGTGTGGAGATGTGACACTTCCGGGCCAGGCTGTCTCCTCTGCACCTGCCTGCAGTAGGTGGGATGTGGGGGGCATGGGGTGCCAGCCTGCTGGGTGGGCTGGCAGGGCCTCTTGGCTGCAGAGAGCTAGCCCTCGTTGGACAGCAAAGGTCTGCCTTGCACAGACCCCATCCTCAAACCGACAAGGGGTGGCACAGGTGGGCAGGTGCAGGTGCTCACAGAGCCCTGGGGCCTCGTGTGACATCCCTGTGAGAAAGCCACCCAGCCTGGAGAGGGCATGAGGAAGGGGGGCTTCCTTGGTAGCTTTCACCTCAAGGGCAGGACTGTGGCTCTCAGGGCGCTTGGGGGGGGGGGGGGGCGGTCTGGTCGCAGTCTCTGCAAACCTTAAGGAGGCTTGGGCTAGGGCCGAGGGCAGCACGACCCGGGGGGGCAGCACACCGCCCACACCCCAGTTGTGTAGCCAGCCCCTGGAATAAGGACAAGGAGCCGGGGGTGGAGAAGCCCAGGCCGGGACCTGCCCTGGTTCAGTCAGGAATTAAAAGTAAGAAAAGGACTGTTTCTTTGGGGTGGGTGGCGACTGGCTTCCAAAGAAAGCCCAGTGGGGTCTGCAGCTGCCTCCCCTGCTCCATTCCTGGCGGGAGAGCTCTCTTCGTGGGTCCTTGCCCTCCGCTAAGGGCCCACCCCCACCTTCTGGGATGGGCAGCGGCAGTGCTGCAAGCGTGGCCCAGGCTCCTTGGGGACCAAGGGTCCCGGCAGGCACCCCTTGCTAGCCGCGTGATTGTCCTGCCGCCCCTCCACCCCAGGGAGGGCCTCCCCAAGCCTGAACCAGTCTGCCCGCGCACTGACTCAGACCTAGTGAGCTGCACAGCCGCCCCTCCGCCCCTCCGTCCGCCTCGGTCCTGGGGTCCCCCCTGCGGGTGCTCCCCGCTCCTCACCCGCTTCCTGAGCAGTCGCCTCCACCTGCTGCTTCAGATCCTGCAAGCCCTTGCTCGCCATGGCTGCGGGGGCCTGCGCAGTCGTCAAGGCGAGGGCAGCGGTAGTCGCTCGGTCCTGCGGGCCGCTGGGGTTTTTAAGGCGCCCCAGGGCTGGCCCGCCCGGCGCAGAGGAGGGGGACGCGGGGCGGTTCCGGTGGGCGGGCTGAGGGAGTGACCGGGCTGGGTTCCAGGTCTCAGGGCCTGGGAGCACATCCTGGCCCCCGCTCAGTGGGAAGGAGCGGCCCAAACCAGGGTGGGAAGAGGGTTAGGGACTGCGGCAGTGCTAGGGGCTGGGTCAGGGGTTCAGAAAGGAGCCGAGGGCAGGAGAAGGATGCGCACACCGCCCCCACCTGGTCGGCCTGACCGGCGATCCCTCACCCCAGCGGCAGGTGGAGAGCCCGAGGCAGCGTCGCGTTAATAACAGCAGCTGCCTTTACTGGCCTTTACCTTGGGCAGACGCTGCTTTACGGCCGGCCAGGATGATCCCTACGCGGCCTTGGGGGATAAGAGGCTGTCGTTAATCAGATCGTAGGAGGAAACTGAGGCGGAGCTGCAGCCCCCACACCCGCGGCCACTGCAGACCCGCCATCTGCCCAGCACCTGCGGGAGGGCAGGCACAGACCAGCTGGGGTCAGGGAGGGCCAGGCCTGCGTGCACACCTGCCCACCATGGACCCCCAGGTAGAAGGGGAGCCGGCGTCAGCGCAGCCGGCCAGGGCAGAAACTTCACGTTGGGTCACAAAGCTGAGGCTGAGCAGGCAGCGTGGCGCAGAGAGGCCAGGAATACACCCTGGTGGGCTATCGACCACTTTCCCAGGGTGGGGTGCACAGAATTTGGGGACAATCAGGGGGTGCCAGGAAGACAACTAAGGCCCTGTGCTTGAATGGAGGTGCAAGGACTCCAGGGACAGCAACACGCTGGCACGATGCCTTGACCCCTCCCTGCCCGCACACTCCCGGGCCTTGAGCAGTCCAGCTCCTCTCAGGGCTGCCTCTTGCCTCATGATGGAGTCTCCCTGCTCTGGAGCTCTGGTGCACCCTCCCACTCAGGCCCGTGTTCTGGCCCAGGCTCTGCTTCTGGCAGTGGAGGGTCAGCCTTTGACCCGGGGCAGGGAGCACAGTGCACTCGTGCACACACGGTGTGCGTTGGTGCAGCAAAGTCAAGAGGTCAGGGGGCAGGAGGGAGCGTAGGTGCAAAGCGGTCACCAGGGCCTGCTCTGGCCCCACACCCAGGTCCAGGGCCTGGCACTCGGCTGGGCGTGAAGTCGGGGAGTGACTGCTGCTCCCCTGCGAGTCCAGGCAGCCCGGCGCCGCCCAGCCCTCCAAGATGCCCCTAGGAGCCCATTCCTCCCGCCAGGCCACCTCTGGGTGCTCCAGTAAGCAGCGGGCTGAGGCTGCTTCACACCAGTGAAGTGCAGTGTGCACGCCAGGAAGCCGGCCGCGGCCCCCGTGAGGACGGCTGGCCAGCTCCGAGTGCGTGATGGCAGAGACAGCTCAGGACGCTGGCCCAGCAGGCTCTGCGCTCAGTCTCACGTATGCCTAGGGAGGTCCCTCAGCTTTCTGAGCCTCTGCCCCAACTTCCCCAGAATGTTTTGTGGGGACTCGGTGGGCCAAAGGGTGCCCAACCCTCACAGAGGGCCCTGTGGAGGGCGGGGGGCAGCGCTGGGGGCTTCCCAGGCAGGGAGCCAGCCCCAGGCCCGATGCTCACAGCCCTCCCTTCCCAGGGAGCTCCCTGGGAAGAGACCGGTGCCTTCCTGGGCGGGCCAGGGGGCTCCTGTGGGGCCAGAGCACAGGGTCGGTCAGAGGCAGAGCCCCGTGGTGCCCAGCCGCAGAGGGGCCTCCTGAAATGGGCAGACCTTGCTGTCTGGCACCGGAGCCCCGGAGTGGACCTGCAGGGTGGCAAGTGCTGTGTGGGCTCCGTCAGCAGCAGAGGGCACCGAGCCTGAAGCCTGCCCCGACCAGGTCTGTGCCCGCACCGCCCGGTCACCTAGCCCGGTCACCCAGCTCCCCCCTGCTTCTCACAGCCGAGCGCTCTGGGGCACGCCTGGGCCTGCTGTGCCCGACTGGGCTGGGAGCAGCTTCCCGGCTGACCTGAGCCTCCCAGGCCCTCCACCCCTGCCCCTTGGCCAGGCCTCAGACGTGACCCAGCACGGCTGCACGTCACTGGGCCCCTGCCCCCTGGGCTGCCCTCGACCTGCTGCAGGGGCTGGGTGGGGAGGCGGTGTGGACGGGGTGGTGTGAAGTCACGTGTAGACTCAGGTTCAACTCTGACACCCAGGACTGAGGCCTGGGACAAGTCACTTAAATGCTCTGAGTCCAAACTGTCTGGGTACGAAACGGGCGGAGGGGAGGGTCCAGGGCCCCTGGTCTGTCCCCCAGACTGAACGCCAGCCCTAGGCCCGATGCTCACAGCCCTCCGGGAGGTTCTGAAAGCTCGGGTGGGCATGGGGGGCCGGGGCCTGCAGTCCTGGTGGTCGCAGGAGAGCCTGGCACCAGCCGGCTGGCTCTCAGCAAGGCCGTCGGGGCCCGTGCCGCCGTGCGTCTGAGCGCCATGCCTCAAGTGACCGCACCTCTCTGCTGCTCGGTTCTCTCGGGGACTGGGTCGTGCCCGATAGCCTTGCAGAGGCTCGTGGTGAGGCTTAGCTGAGGGGTACTGGGTGGCCTTCGGTGGCTGGGAGTGGGGACTGTCCCCGCCGAGGCGCGGTCCTCGGCAGCCCAGTCTCGTGTCCCTAATGATGGCTGGCAGGCTTCTGGGTGTGGGAGGGAACGCCTCGCTCCATCGTTCGGGTGGGGAGCTGGAGGCCGGGTGGGGCCGGGCGGCACCCTGGGGTCAGGGCGCCCCGTCCCTGTGGGAGGCTGTGCTCATCTTTCCTGTGGAAAGTTCCCGTCTGCACCAGCGAGAGTGCTGGGTGTCCCTGTCCCCTGCAGGACGCTGGTGCTGAGGACGCACGGCGGGAAAGCCCCAGAGCTCACCCTTCCCTCCTGCTGTTAGCAGGGTCCTCGGAGCCAGAGCCGTTAAGCAGGGTCCACCTGGAGCTGGAGCTCCAGTTCGAAACCTGGAGCCACCTGTCCCGCGCCTGGGCCCCGGCAGGGCTGCAGCCTCCATGTTAGCAGTGCCGGCGGGCGCGTGGGGGACGCACCAAGGCAGGGAGTTCTCACAGCTTCCAGGAAGCCCTGGGTGTCCCTTAGGTTCCCGGCCACCAACAAGCCAGACCAGCCCCTGTACCTGAGAGGGGCCAGGGGGCTTCCTTATGAACAAACCACGCAGCACAGAGCAGCTGGGGTGGGACTCAAGTGTTTATTTGAAATAGTAAAAAAAAAAAGAAAAGAAAAGATTTCACAGCAGCATCCGTGGGGTCTGGAGGGCCAGAGGACGGCGCCAGGCGGGCAGTGACGGGTGGCAGCAACAAGGGGGCAGACCCGGGTGGCCGGGGGGTGGGGGTGACCACAGGGCACTCCAGGGCTGGCTCCCCTGGTCCAGTGGGGCAGGACCCAAGGCAGAGGGGTGCTCCCCGGCACCTCCGCGGCTGACCTGCAGCCTGTCAGTCGCCTCCGCTCGTGGCCTGGGAGAGAGCACGGCCGTCACACACAGCCCCGGCCTCCCGGCCTCAGCGCTGCCTCCAAGGGGCTGAGGAGGTCGTCACCTGTGTCCCCTACCAGGGGCACCACATCCTCAGACTCAGGCTGGCCCTGCCCACAGTCCCTGTGGAGCTACAGAAGGCCCAGAGGCTTCTATGGGCTCTGGATCCCTGGAGGGGACAATGGGTCGTGGGAGGGGGTGCCCTGGGAGTGCCTACCTCCTCAGCCATGTCCTCGTCCTCCTTGGCTGCCCCGTCCTCCTGAGGGGACGCAGGGTTCTGCAAGTCCTCCTGTGGGGTCAAAAGGCACACGAGGCCAGTGGAGGACAGACACTCCCAGCTGCCTCGGCCTCAGAGGTGAGCAGAGGCCCCTGGTCACCTCGGCGTGCCCACAGAGCCCTAGGAAGACAGGTGTGTGGTCGCTGTTCCCAGGGACCCCGATGCTGGTGCGAGGTATCCAGCCCAGAGCCCAGAGCTCAGAGCAGTGCGCTGGCGTCAGTTCCGGTGCGCTCCAGGTCTGCTGCCCCCTGGTAGCACGGGTCCCTCTCCCTGCCTCCTAACGGGCTTCGAGGTTAGGTGGGCGAGGGCCAGCAGGCTGCAGGCTCTGCTCCCACCCTCCAACTTTCGTCCCTCCCCCCAGGGCGCCAAACGTTTGCTTGAGTGATTGTGACAGCCAGGTGTGCGGGGAGGGATGGCAAACGGCACTCCTGGTCCAGCGCCTGCTTCTGGGAGGTGCTCCCAACTCTGTGCTCCTCAGGGCTGTCCTGGCCCTGGGCCCACAAAACTGGGGCGTGGCCAAGCTCTGCAGGCAGCGGGCAGGCGGCTGCCTGAGGCCCTGCTGTCCCATAGCAGGCTTGGGGTCAGGGGCGTGAGCTGGCAGGAGGCTGCGCTCTGTAGGGGTGAGTCATGATGGTTGTGGGGTGTCACCAGGAAATGTCTCTCTGGGGCAGCTCCCAGGGCTCACCAGCCTGCCTCCTGATCAGGGGACAGTGCCCTCTGAGCGGCAGCCGGGCTCCACCTCTGGGCCCCTTGTTTGGGGGCTGTGAGCTCTTGGGATGCAGATGGCTCTGCCTGGGGAACCGCAGTGCGACCATCACCTTCACGTGCTGGGGCTGGCCAGGACCCGCTCCTCTCAGCCTCCTGGCTCGCCCCCAGCCAGTGAGACTGGCACTCTCAGAAACGGAGACCCAGGGGTGTGACCAGCCTCCCCGACCTCCAGCTGGGGAAGGCAGCGCGGGGATGAACAGGGAGCAGCTGGCTCCAAGGACGCGGGGACCAGGTGCTGGCCCGCCTGGGACGCCAGGGCCCGGCGCGCAGAGCCGCAGACCAGCGGGCCCCCTCCCGGCGCAGGGGTGCTCGGTCACGCGCACTGCGCCGCCCCGCGGCCTGTAGCGGAGGGGGTCGGGGACCGCACCCCAGGCTGGAATGCCCGTCCCCACCACGACCTACGCGGACAGTCTCAGCGCGCAGAGCGAGAACGAGATGGCCAGCTCACCGGCCCGCCCCGGGAGGGCGCAGCACTTAATCTCGGGCCTGCCTCGGTTCCCACCCCGCCTCGTGGGAGTGCCTGCCCGCCGAGTGGGCCACGGGGTGCCAACGCTTCAAACCGAGCCGCTCGGTGGGAGGCGGGGAGGCGCTGCGTCAGCTCCGCCGGGCAGGGACACCCCTCCCCGCCCCGGTCCTGAGCCGTCTGCGGTGGGCACACTCACACACGCGCATCCTCCCGTACGCACGCACATGCACACACGAACACTCACGGAAACACACACACACACACACACACACACACACACACACACACACACGGAAGCGCGGAGGGTGGGGTCAGGGCCCTCGCTGCCTTTGCCCACCAGGGGGCGCTGCTTCATGTCTGCTCCTGGAGGCGGCGGCCAGGCGCAGGGCCCCGGTCAGTGGGTGGGCAGATGCAGGCTGGGCTGGGCCTGGAAGGCTGCCTGTCACCACGTGGGGTCCGCTTTTCACTTAGAAAATGCGACTCTCCCACCCGCTGAGTGCCATCTAGGGGGCACCTTAATACCAGAGGGGGGGCGGGCCTGCTCACTAGACAGACAGGAAGCAGGGCGCGGTCCTCTGGTCCTCCGCAGCCCTCTCTCCCGTGTCTCTCCTCCCATCAGGACCTTGGGCACATGTGCTTGCGTAAGCACCTAGTGTGCTTTTCAAGCCACCGGCCACAGTCAGTCACTGGGGACTGGTCCCCTAGCACACAGCTGGCCAACGTGCCAGGGCTGGCCGAGAAGGCGTGGCTTGGACCTCACTTTGTCTGGAGAAGGGCCCCAAACGACTCACAGGGTGGCCTGAGGACTCTAGTGTGAAGGGGAGGGAACCCCAAGCTCAGAGTCCCTCCCCAGTTCACACCCCCTAGTGCTGTCGTCCTTGTTCCCCATGCACCCAGGGCTGGCGATGCCTCCCAGCTGCCCTCTCTGGGCCTGGGGAGAGGCCAGCCTGCCGGGAATCAGGGCTTACCTTGCGCACCACCCCAGAGGTGACTGCGATGTTCTCCGCCTCCTCCACAGTCTTGGTGGCCACGGTGTTGACGCTGGTGACCACAGCCTCACTCACGGCATTGGCCTGCTCCTTGGTCTTCTCAGCCACTGTGCAAGGACTCGGATGGCCTTGGCCCCGACCCTCCCCACGGGCCGGCCAGCCAAGGTGGCCCCCCAGCCCTCCCCTGGCCCTCAGGCTCTGGCTCTACTAGGACCCCAGCTGCCCCCTTCCCCACTCCAGGGCAGCTCTGTGGCTGCGGGGCACAGGAGACCCCCCCCCCCCCCCGCCTTGCCTCAGGGCCTGGGGCCTTGTAATTGGGTCCTCAGTACTAGGGTGCAGGAGTCCTGGGGTCCCAGCCCGCGTCCCCCAGTACAGGGCACCTCACCTGAGGTCACGCTCTGCACAACGTTCTCCTTGGTCTTGGTGCCTGGGGAGGAAACGGGACGTCAGCTCAGGCCCACGCCCCAGTGTTGGGGACAGTTAGGTAAACACGCACGGGACAGCCGGACAGCCCCCGGGAGGGGTGGGCAGTGTCTGGGGCTGGCTGCCCCTTCAAAGGGCCGCTTCCTGCTGTGTCTGGAAGAAACTGGCGGACGTGAAGGGACAGGACAGGAAGGGAAGAGAAGAGAAGAGAAGAGAGCAGGCCCGAGGTGGGGACAGCGGCTGGACCAGACTCTGCTGGGTGTGGCCGGGCCTGGGAGCAGCAGGACTGATCAGACAAAGGCTGAGTCATGGCCGTCTCCTCTCCCCTTCCCAGGGGACCCAGGGGGGCTCCTCTTCCCAGCCCCCCACCCCCGTTATCCTGGGGCTGTGGGGAACCTGTGCAGCTCCAGCTCTGGGATCCCCAGGCTCAGGGGTCCTCAGGCTCAGGGCCCCCAGCCTCAGATGCCCCCAGGCAACAGTGTCTCCAGACTCAGGGGTCACCAGTCTCAGGGTCCCCAGGCACCAGGGTGCCCAGGTCCACAGACTCAGGGTGCCCAGGCGAGGGGGTCTCCGGACGTGCCTCTGTGTGCTCAGGCGGGTGCTGGGCTGTGTCTGGGGCCGAGTGCCTCTCCCGCTGTCCTGACCCAGAGACCCCTGGGGCCCTAAAGAGGCCAGAGGCAAATAGACACCAGCCTGGGTGGGGCGGTGGAGGCTTGTGCCCCGGGGACCCCACAACAGGCATGTCCTCGCCCCTCCCAGAGTACCCACGTGCCCCACTCACCCACATACATGACACCCTCCTTGGTCTTCTCAGCTGCCTCCGTCACCCCCTGCTTGGTCTTCTCCACGGCGCCCACCACGCCCTCCTTGGCGATGGAGAAGCCCTTCTTGAAGACATCCATGGCGGCTGGCGAGCGGCGGCTGCGGCAGAGCCTGAGTCCTGCGAGCTGCTGCGGGCTGAGCGGATGCTGCGGCGTGGCAGACCCACCTCTCACTGAGGCCGATGAAATATTGATGCGGCTGCTGCGGGAGCCCAGCCAGCCGGGGTGGGGGCGGGGAGGAGGGAGGCCTCCTCTGGGCCTGCAGGCTCCTCGCTGCCCTCCTGCCCTGCCCTCCAGGAGGGGCCACCGGGGCCGGCACATGGGCCCCATCAGTGCCTCCCATTCACTGGCCGCCCTGCCCACCCGCGGGGCTGTCCTGGCTGGGTGCTTCAGGCCTGGGGAGGGAGACGGAGGGGGAGCCCCCTGGCTAGGCCCTGGCACCCCCGGTCAATGGAGCAGGGCCTGCAGGCCGTCAGGTGAGAGTAGCCAACCTCCCAGAACAGCCCGGCTGCCGAGCTACCCCCCAGAGTCCTGGTTGCCCCGAACCCTGGGCTCTGGCAAAACCAGAGCCTGGAGAAGGAGCACACAAGGGCTTCCCCTGCCCTGGGCTCTGGCTGCACGCCGTGTGACCCGGGGAGCTCCTGCCCTCCTCCGGGCCTCTGCCCACTGCCAGTTTCCACGGCACAGTGGTGGAGGGTGCTGAGGAGGCAGGCGTGCTCCCGACATCCTGGCCCGCAGCGTGGGTGGGCAGCAAGTCCCCTGAGACGGACTTGACCACTCTTTGCACGTGAGAAATTCAGGGCTCGAAGGTAGGGTGTCCGGAAGGATCGAGGAAGACTAGGGAAAGGTTGAGGCGGGGGCTAAAGCTCTTGGAGCAGAAGCACAGCTGTGCCAGGGCCGAGCCCGTTCCTCCCAGTTAAACCAGACAAGTCGGCTGTAAGGAGTAACGTACACTACAGGATGCTCTTCGTGGGCCACGCTCCCGGTACGCGGTCGCCAGCTGTCCCTAACGTCCTACTTAGACAACACCTTGGCTTGCGAAATGTCCAACATCTTGAGACACAGCCCGTGCCTGGAGCTCCGTCTGGAGTCCCTGCGCATTCCGTCCAGGAAGGGGGCTGCTTTTAACCCCTGCATTCTTCCCTTCCGGCCATGGCCATCTCTCGGGCCTGGGCTGGTTTCTGTCTCTAGCCCTTGCAGCCCCACCTCCAGGCTCCTGGGGGCAGGATCCCATGCGGCCGTGTTTGGTGGAGCCACCCTCTGCCTTCCACACCCCCAGGGTCCCGCAGCCGAGTCTCCTTGGGTGCGGGACCTGGCCTGCGTGGATGACGGCCCCTGCGGGCTCAGGCCGGGGGTGGGGGGCCGGACGAGACCCACGGTGGGCCGGCCCAGGCCACTTCCTCTCTTTGTTGTCCTGTGTGTTTTCTTTCCCTTCTGAGACCTAGCTGAAGGACCGCGTCGCGGCAGCTGCTGGAGTCAGTTGCCGAAGCCGAGCCTGGCCTGAGTGGAGCCAAGCCTGCCCCGCCGAGATGACCCTGACACTGCTGCTTGGCCTCGGGGGGCCCCTCTGCTGGGCGCTGCTGGGGGTCTGGGCCCAGGCCCCTGGATCCAGGCTCTCTGATCAGCACAGCCCCGGGTTGCCTGGGGACTGGACGGCAGAGGCTGAGGCCACCAGCTGGGACTCTGCCAGACGGTAAGGATT
Organism: Tupaia tana; assembly: GCA_026018925.1. NCBI lineage: Eukaryota > Metazoa > Chordata > Mammalia > Scandentia > Tupaiidae > Tupaia > Tupaia tana. Next base: position 85,561,991 of record JAKSZU010000010.1, read on the forward strand.
AACCAGATCTCGGTCACCACGCAGGGTCTGAGGCCCAGCTGAGCCAGGGCAGGGCCTCTCCAGACCTCGGTACCCACCTGTGAAATGGGCGGGTACCAGCCGGTGGGCCAGCTGGAGGTTCCCCACACTGCCCGGGCCCAGTGAGGAGGAGGGCAAGCGCTGGCCCGACCCGTGTCAGGAAACGGACCTGGTAGCTCCCACCGCAACCCGGCGTGGGACTGGGCTGTGGTCCTGGAAGCTGTCTCCAGCTGGCCTGGCTATGGATCCTGTCCTTCGAAGGAAATCAGTTCTGAAAACCGAGCCCAGCACGGCAGGCCCGGCCAAAGTCATGAAAGGTAGATCTCCCGGGAGGGGACTTGGCTCCGAGTGTCCGGGGCCTGGCCCGGCCGAGCAGGGAGCAGAGGAGCACCCGCTCCCCAGGGCGCCGAGCTGGGGTGGGCGTGGGGGGCAGAGGCGTCCGGCGTGCTCTGCCTGCCGCCCCCATGAGACCGTCTATGGTCTTGCTACGGGACCCAGAACACCGTTTCCCAACTCTCAATTTGTCCTGGGCCGGGGACTGTCCTGCTGATAAGGATCTGGGCCTGTGTGTCCTTCTCAGGGTCTGAGGTGGCCCTGGACCCTCATCTCTAGCCACCACTGTCCCAGCAGCAGATGCCATCGACTCGGCGGGCTCCTCGAGGTCATTTTGGCCAACCCCCCACCACCCCCACTTACAGAGGACAAGCTGAGCTCAGAGAGGCTGAGCAGCTTGTCCCGGGCCACACAGCTAAGCAGAGCTGGAACGGGCTCGAGTCTGGCTCCAGAGCTCACACTGGCCCCTAGTGGACTCTCCCCCACTCCCCCCAGAACACTAGAGGTGGTTGGCTGCCTGGGGCACCTGGGTGAGGGCCACTTACTCCACCCAGAGTCTCCCACGGGGATGTATGAAAGCCACCGTTGCACTGGCCTCGGGGGCAGGTCTGCGCAGACGGGGCGGCTCCTCTGAGCTTCCAGGGGAACCGTCGGGCTCTTTCCCAAAGCGGGTTTGGCCAGGGAATGGCGGGAGGGTGTGTAAACGAGGGCACGGCCGCCCCTCGGGAGGTGCGGGGGACAGTGGCCCAGGCAAGAAGCCTGTCCTGCCTACCCTCAGTTCCACCCAGGGCTGGGGGGAACAGGTGGCTCTTGGGGGGCATCCAGCCACCCAGATCTGACTCGAGGACCAAGAACCAAGTCTTCCTTCCCAAAGCCGTCGGCTCGGGGCTGAGTCTCTGGGTCACCTTCCTCCCTTTGATAAAAGGAAGACGCAGGGACTCCAGTGGCCAGGAAAGAGGAGGGGGCGCCCTCTTTCTCCCCACCCCTTGGTGGGGGGGGGGCAGCCCCAGAGCGAGGGCCAGCGGACTGCCGGGAGCTGCCCTTCCTTGGGTGGTCTGAGAGTGCCCACGCTGCCCAGCAGCCCTGAGCCTGGGCCCTCCACCTGCTGGGGTCCCCCTCCCACAGCGGCAGGAGCCGCGATGCCTCGCCAAGCCCAGACATCCGGAGAGGCTGGTGAGAAAGGAAGGAGAACCGAGCTCACGGGCTTCCGGGGCTGACTCCGCCCCTGAGTGACTGACACGCCAAGGACAGCACCTCGCTCCCAGCAGCAGGGGCGGCCGGCAGCCCCCGGCCAGACCTCCCTGCCTTTGCCTTCACCCGTTCCCAGGCCGGGCAGGGCAGGGCAGGCCCCGGGCACAGCTCCTGACCAGACACTTGGCAAGGAGAAACATAAACGAACAACTGGCGGCTGATGCCCGGTGGCCCAGACCACAGGTCCCCGGGCTGGGGGGGTTAATGGCTCCCAGCCCCACCCCAGGCAGGCCAGGCCAGGGAGCAGCAGGCCAGCTAGGGGCACGGCTCTTTGCTCTCCCTGGCTCCAGTGGTGTGTTCAGAACCTCGGCCAGGACCTGCTCCCCGTGGGGCCGAGTCTGCGGTGGGGACCGCGCTGAGCCCCAGGCAGGGTGTCTCGCCACAGTTATTGTCATGAGGGCTTGGCGGATGGGGACCTTCTGAGGCCACTGAGCTCCTGTGGGACCGAACAGAGGCCTGCCACCACTGGACTGCAAATCCCAGGGGCCCTCTGTCCTGCCCCAGAGGGCCCCAAGGCCTGTCAGAGCAGTGGGGGCGAAGCTGCTCCCGGCAGCCCAGCTGGCCCTGGTCACCAGGGTCCGGCTCCTCCTGACCCTCAGCCAGGAGCGTTTGGGACTTCTGCAGCTGGGAGCTTGAGACCAGAGGAGTGCAGTGTACTGTCAAGGTCACGCAGGGGCCCAGGCTGTGCGTCTGCACCTGCTCCTGCCGGGAGGTGGGGGGACGGGCCCAGGGCGTGAACAGGGAAGAGCCTCCTCTGGCTGGAGCTGAGGCTTCCAGGCCCACACTCAGGGAGCCCCGCTCTGGGCTGCAGGCTGAGTGGGCCTCAGGCTTCTCCGCCAAGGCCCCTTTCTGGCTCAGGGATAGAACCCTGAGCTTCTCCCCTGGGGCCGCGCTGATGGCTGGGATCAGGGCCTCAGGAAGCCGGGCTGGGAGAACTAGCTCCTTCCCAGGGCGGGGTCACGGCACGGCACGCATTATGCAGGACCTGCTAAAACGTCTTTCCTGCTGGAGGCTCCAGGCTCTCTCTGCATCCCCCACACCCCTCTCGCTGTGGGGGAAGGGCCTTGTTCAAGGTCACCTGAATCTGGAGGGGGGAGGAGGGAGACCAGGCCTCTGGGCTGCTCCTCTTTAGAAGCTCCGCGGCTAGCCCACCCTCCTTTCTGGGATTTGGCATCGGGTTGGGGCCACGATGGTCAAAGTAGGCCACTGGGCCCTGCTGGGCTGGAGCCTGTGGCTCACTAGAGCCCTGGGAGAGGGGCACCCAGCAGGGTCCCTGGGGAGGAGGGCACAGAGGGAGCAGGCCCGAGCTGGGGGGCAGCGAGAACAACGGGGCTCTCAGCAGGTCTGCAGGGGCACGGGCGCCAGGGCCGGCAGGGAGCTGCCAAGAGCGGAGGAAACCAAAGCAAAGGTCAGGAATGTTCCCAGGGCACCGGGGCCAGCAGCCTGCTCGGTGCCAAGGGCGGGGAGCGTGGGCAGCGGGAACGCGGCCGCTGGAGGCCAAGGTTCGGGCAGGTCAGAAGAGAAAGTTCCCGGGCAGGAAGGGTGGGCAGCCCAGCGTCCAGTTCCAGGAGCTGGAGGTGGAAAACCCCGGTCATTTCTGGCAGGCTGGGCCAGCCCCAGGGGCCCAGGTCACAGGCCAAGGGCTCTCTGCAGGGGCCAGAGGCTGTCCAAGGAGGGGAACTTTGCTCAGGGAGGGCACTTCTCAACCTCGGCACGCAACATCTCTCACTAAACCCTCCCTGTTGCGGCGCGTCCTGCGCACCGTGGTGTCAGCGCCATCCTCGGCCCTCACCGCGACATGCCAGTAGCACAGCCATAAATGTCCCCAGCGATTGCCCAGTACGCCTGGCCCAGGCCCCCATCTCCCTCCACAGAGAACCACCGATTTAGGGGGGTGCTTCTGCCCTCTAACAGGCTGAGTCTGGTCCAGGAACCCCACAGGCCAGGACAGACATCTGGGGGCGGGGTCTCCCACGCTTCCCCAGCTCTGGGCCTGACTTCCACAGCCCAGGGTGAGCTGAGCTTCCTAGTCCCCCAGCCCACGCCCTCCTACCGCTTCCCAGCCCCCCAGGGCTGACTGCTTTGCTCAACCCCGCGCCATCGCCCCGTTTTCACGACTTGGTCTTACAGTGAGTTTTGTCTTTTGAAGCGTTCTTGGCTATCCACCTGCATTTTCTGTTCCAGACGGAGATGGCTTTTATTAATTTCATTTCAGCTTCATTTTTGCTAAGCCTACACACTCACAGGGAGGGTCAGAAAGCCACGACCAGCCGGCGGGGCCTGGCCCTGCTGTTCTCAGCGTGCTGTCAGAGCGTGGCCAGCCTCTGTTGTTTACGTGCCGTCAGCGAACGCTTTCATGCTATGATGGCAGAGTTGACAGAATCATGTGACCTGGAAGGCCCCAAATCGGCCAGTGTCATGGGGTCCGACCTGCACAGTCACGCATAAGGCCCTCACTCCAAAGGGCCCCACCCTTGGGCCAACCTCTGCTGTCTCCACCTTGAAATTCTTCATAATAGCAAGAGGCCCACGTCTTCAGATTATCCCCAGGTCTCGACTACCACGCTTACTGCCTGTCCTTTTCTTTTTCAACAGGGTGTTTTCCGTTTATTTGTGCCTTGTTCTATTTCTTTTTCTTGAGAGAGAGGTTTTTGCTATAGGGCGTGTGTGTTCTCCAGAGAGACAGAAAGCAAGAAATCACCCCCCGGGGGGATGACCACACTACCATCCCTTCTTCTCCAGTCTCCTCTTGGGATTTTGGGCTCGCACACACATGGGCCTCACATGAGTTTTAAGCCATCGGGTCTGGGACTCGAACAGCAGTTGACTACATGAGAGTCCAATGACATAACCATCACCCCATCTGCTGGTCCCACTACCTGCCCCTTTAAAGGAGAAACTTGCCGACCTGCGTGAGAGTCAACCAGCTCTACAAGGTTTGCAGAGGGCAGAAACCCCAGTCCACTCTAGTCCCTAAAGGCAGTGACTGTCAGCTCTCTCTCGGTGACTGTCTCTGCATTTACTTCTGTACCTCATTCCTACCCTGTGCCACAACCCCAAAGCAAATGCATGTCTGTGCACAGGTATGCACGTGCACGCATACACACACACACACACACCCTCCTCCGCACTGCCAACTTCACGCCCATGTTGCCTGTGTGCTGCTTACAGTGCTGACCTTGAAATACACCGTGAACTTCTCCCCTGCGTACTCTCGGTTTGCCTGGGGTTTCCCCCACGGTCGTTGCTGACAGCCAAACACCCGAGTATGGTAAAGCACACAGTTTAGGGCCAGCCAGTGGTGTGATGGTGAAGGCAGCTGGATTCCACCTGGCTGACTATGCAGTTCAAGTCCCAGACCAGTGACTTGAAAAAACACACCAGGGTCAGCAGGTGGTGTGGAGGTTGGAATGCTGGACCCCTTGTGGCTGACTGTGTGGTTTGAGTCCTGGACCCAGGGGCTTTGAAAAAATCAAATGGAATGTGTATGAGTGCCAAAAATTCTGAGGAGACGGGAGGAGAAGGAACTGAGGCATGACCATCCCCCCAGGAGATTTCCCTCTCTCTGTCTCTCTCTGGTGAGCACACATGTCCTATAGCAAAAACTAAAACTAGAAGAGAGAAAGAAAACAACGCTCCAGGAGCCTGTGCACACATGCCCAAAGTCCCGAGGGGAGAATGGAGAAGGAACTGCCGCAAGGCCACCCCCAGGAGAAGGCGCCTTCTCACTTTATCTCTCTCTGTCTCTCTCTCTTTCTCCAGTGAATATGCGTGCACAATAGCAAATTAAAAACAAAAAAGAACAGAGGTTTATTTTTTCTTAAAGAATTCTTTTATTTAACTTTCTTTCTTTCTTTCTTTATATAAATTTGATCAGAGAAGGACAGAGTAAGAGAGAGGAAAAGTGAAAGAGAGAGAAAGCAAGCTGCCAGGTCCGGGACTCGAACCTCAATCGGCCATGTGGTAGTTCAGCACCTGCCAGCCCCAAGCAGAGGTTTATTTAGCTTACAGTTTGGGAGGTCCAAAGTTAAGGAGAAGTATCCCAATCTCCTTCCAAAGGCCCTACATCTTCATCCCATAGTCGGATTAGATTTCCGCCGTCTAAATTCTATCCGACCCAACTTCAACACATGAATTTTGGGGTACACCCTCAGACCATGGCACCTGGAGTAAACACTGTCTTGCTCTTCCCCTTTGCTTTGTTCTCTGTATCTGCCACTAACCCAGTTCCAGATTCTCGGCTCGCTGTCCTCCTGTGTTCTCAACGCTCTCGTTCATGTCAGGTCTCTGGCAGCTGCGCCTTCCAGAGATGCCTCTCCCACAGCTCCCCGGGGGGGTCCCAGTCTGGACTGCCCTCTGCCTACCGCCCAGAGTTGTCCTGGGCTCCCTTCACCCCTTTCTGTGCGGAGCCCTTTTCCCGATCCCGTGCTGTCTCTCGTCCCTGTCCCATTGGTGGCCACCTCCTGTGCTCAGTGGGGAGCCCGGGCTGCGCCTTCAATGCCGGGGCTCAGGCCCCTTCCTCCGGGGCTCAGGCCCCTTCCTCCGCGTTTCGGTTAATGGCCTGGAACGGGGCCCACAGAGTCTTATTCTTAAATGCCGCAGGCCGGTGCGGGCGAGACTGCGGACCGCTGTTTACGTAGCTCCCCGATGAGCGGGACGCAGAGGTGCTGTTTGAAAATGCCTTTAGGGCCAGCCCAGGACACAGCTTAGGTTTTTCCAAAAGTTCACTTGTTTTCGTTTTTATTTGGAATGTTTTCCACACACACACACATGCACGCACACGCACACAAACACATGCCTGTTCCTGTTCCTTGAGTGTAGAGACCTATCAATGCCGGGGACCAGCCTCGGCGGGGGTGGGTTATCTCGACGGAGGCGGCGCAGGTGAACAGAAGACACAGGCCTCGATGCCTTTTCAGGCACGTCCTATGCCGGACACCCCCCAGAGATCGCTCTCTGGGGAGTGACAACTGCTAGGAATCATCGTGCCTTTTTATTGAAAATGTGTTACATGCAAGTAAATGGGAGAGGGGCTGCGTGCTTTCAATTATCAGCTCATAAAGGTTTTAACAAAAGAGAACATAGATTCTATTTAGGGTTGGATTAAGGGTGGGTGTCGGGCATTTCCGCAATTGTAGGTGGGTCTCCATAGAATGCAGTTTCGGGAAGGTGATTCCGGTAAGCAGCAGCACAGCAGCCATCTTGTGATTACTACGAATGGCTCTGAGAAAAGAAAATCTCAAGAATAGATATTAGTTCCTATGGATCTTAATAAAGAATGATACTTACATAGTTTTATAGGGATCTAAAGCTTGATTTGAGGAGTCCTAAAATATTTATCTATTTCGCTTGGTGAAGGCAGGGGGGTGGTCCTGGGCCAGTTTTGGCCTAATCCTATTTTACATAAAGAAAGGATTAAGTTTACCTTAACTGTATTTTGAAGAGCCTTCCAAAGACCATTTCCACCTAGATAGAACTTCAGCCCACCCTCTACTGTGACCATGGAGATAAAGCATTGTAATTAATAGTAGGTGATTATAGCAAAGGGGAGCGGTTGGGGGAGTTCCTGGAAAATTTTATCATATACTCAGGATGTATAAGAGAGCTATGCAATTCTTTTATAGTAGTAAATTGGGGAGTCAGAGGGGGGTCGCTTCCCAGCAAGGCTACCAGTTTTCTGGAGCAAATAGCAAGCAGCCTTGCTGACATGCTAGTTGACCCAAGCTTTTTTCCAAGGTCAGGGGGTGCACAACAGTGGCTTTGCCAGCATATTGATCTTGACCTGAAGGAGCTCAAAGGTCTGGAGGGCTCAGACAGATCCTGGGGCCTCGCTGGGTCGGACTCCTCCATATCAATCCGGGAATATTAGTACATAAGCACAGTGCCAGGGACCCAGATCCCACGTGGTTCAAATCCCAGCCCTGGCAGCTTGGGAGACACGATAGGCGTGTGTGCATACATGCCCCAAATTGTGATGGGGTGGCAAAACGTAGGGGAAGGGATTGTGGCATGACCACAACCCACTGGAAGGTACCATCTCCATCTCTGTCTCTGTCTCTCTGTCTCTGGCAAGTGCCTGTGCCTTCTTGCAATAAAAAAAATTACTAAATTATAAAAGAGAGAGAGAGAGACTGTGTTCTGTGCCCTCCTGTTGACCGACGGGCTGGGTACAGGAGTCTAAGTTCAGTATTTGGATGCCACGCTGTGCTGCGCGGAGAGCCGCAAGGCCAGCGTACCCGCGTGCCCTGACTTCTCCCTCTGAGAGCGCGGAGCCGTCTCTGCTCCGACTTGCAGGGCTTTCTGGTAATGTGCATGTCCGTGTGAGAGCGTTTTCATCACGCCTGGGCACTTGACACGCACTCCAACCTGGACTCCAAGCCCTTCCTTTCAGGAATTTTGTCATCAGTGACGCCCCTCTGTTCTCTCTGGGACTTCTACTATCTGGATGTTGGGTTTCTAGAACTGGTTCTCGCTGCTCTTTTTAAAACATTTTTGTCAGAGGGCACGTGTGCTCGCTGGAGAGAGACAGAGAGAAAGAGAGAGAACGTGAGAAACCTCCCCCCGTGGGGGAGGGTCATGCTGCAGTCCCCCCTCCAGCCTCCCTCCTTTCAGGATTTGGGCACACACAAGTGCCAGGTCTGGGACTCAAACCACACACACACGCACACACACGCACACACACGCACACCTGCGCACACACACACACACACTCACACACGCACACACAAATATATGCCTGCTCCTGTTTCTTGAGTGAAGTAACCTATCAACCTGGGAATATTAGTACAAATTTTTGGAAAACTTTTTTTTTTATGTTTTTAGAGTTTTTTTTTTTTTTTTTTTTTCTATGGGCGCGTGTGCTCACCAGACAGACAAAGAGAAACAGAGAGACAGGGAGACAGAAAGCAAGAATTCACCCCCCGGGGGGATGGCCACACCGCAGTCCCTTCTCCTCCATTCTCCTCTCAGGATCTTGGGCACGCACACACACGCGTCCGGTATGAGTTTAAGCCACCGGGTCCGGGACGTGAACCGCAATCAACTACGTGGGAGCCCAGTGACATAGCCACTACGCTAACTGCTGGTCCCAATTTTTGCAAAGTTTTGTTCACCCTGCAATCTTGTTTTTTTCCAGGTTAAGAGTAAGGAGGACGGGGCCAGTCGCCTTAACCACCAGGCCACCCACTGGCCTGGGTTCTCTCTGTCTTACCCACTCCCTCCTACTTTTGCCTTTCTTACAGGGAAATGCTTAAAACTTTACTCTCAAACATTTCCGTTAAATTTCTACTGTTAGTTTTTTTGTTTGTTTGTTTTGAGAGGTTTTGGCTATAGGGCGTGTGCGCTTGCTAGAAAGACAGACAGAGACGAGAGACAGAAAGCGAGAGATCATCCCCCAGGGGGGATGGCCACGCCGCAATCCCTTCTCCTCCCTTCTCCTCTCGGGATCTTGGAAACACACGCACATGTGCTCAGCGTGAGTTTAAGCCACCAGGTCTGGGACTTGAACTGCGGTTGACTACATGGGAGTTCAGTGACACAGCCATTATGCTAACTGCTGGTCCCTAAATTTCTACTGTTAGGTTTTAAATTTCCGAAAGTTCATTTGTTTTTGTTTTTATTCTGAATGTTTTCCACACACACATATACACACACACGTGCACACACACATACATGCACACAAGCACACACGCACGCGCGTGCACACACACACACACACACACACACACACAAAATATATGGCTGCTCCTGTTTCTTGAGTGTAGTGACTTATCAGCCTGGGAATATTAGTACAAATTTTTGGAAAGTTTTGTTCACCCCGCAGTCTTGTTTTTTTCCAGGTTAAGAGTAAGGAGGCTGGGACCAGCGGGTGGCATGCTGGTTGAGGTGCTGGACTTCCACATGGCCGACTGCGGTTCAGGTCCCATAGCCGACAGCTTGCTTTCTCATTTTCTCTCTCTATATGGTGAGTGCATGTGCCCTATAGTAAATCTAAATAAATAAATACATTTAAAAAATAAACAATTCTTTTTTTAAGAGACTTTTGCTGTAGGGCACGTGTGCTTGCCAGAGAGACAGAGAGACAGAAGGTGGGAAATCTCCCTCCCAGGGGGATGGCCACAACAGAATCCCTTCTCCTCCAAGCTCCTCTTGGAATTTTGGGAGTGCACGCACATGCGCCCAGTGTGAGTTTTAAGCTGCTGGGCCCCAGGCTCAAACCACAGTTGACTACGTGGGAGTCCAGCGACGTTGCCATTACTCCAGTCGCTGGTCCCAACAAACAATTCTTTAAAAAAAAAAAAAAGAGTGGGGAGACTGAGAAGCTGCTTGGGAGCCGGCGTAGGGCTGTGGCTTTCTGATCCGTTTTGTGGCAGGGCACTCTGGCCGGGCTGTCTCCCCCGGGAGGCAGCCTGGTGTCGGCCTCTCTGGGTCTCTTCCCCTGGGGCTGGATCAGTTTCCTGAGAAGCATTCCCCGCTCCTGGGAGGGTCCCTGCTGGCGCCAGGCTGCGGGAGCCGCGCGGAGAGTGGGCGCCACCCCATCCCCCCTCTCCCCCAGCAGTACCCCAGTGGGGCCTGATGATGCCCGGTCAGACAGCAGCTCCAGCTCGTCAGCACAAGCCCCTGCCCCCAACACCAACGACAGCCACTCTGTCACCAGGGTCCCCACACAGTACCCTGTCCCTCCATGACCATGATCACCCAGGCCCAGCTGCCTTCATCTCACCTGGGCCGATCCAACAGCCTGTCTCTGCTCCCCTTGTCCCTTCTGCACCCAGGACCTGGTGGCTCTCGCGTCACTTCCTACTGAGTTCCCTCCCCGACTCCCCCTGCCCCAGGACACAGCTGGTATCACTCCTGCAAGTCGGGCTTCTCCCTCCCGCCCGCTTCCTCCTGCAGTCCCATCCCACCCCGCCCCTCCACCACGCCCTCGTCCTTGTCTGTCTCCCTGTCTCTGATGTTGCCAGGGTCTCCTCCTGGGAGTCTGCAGACCTGGGCCCCGCTCTGAGACCGCCTGCCCTTCCCGCACCCTGAGGGGAAGCTCTTCTCTGAGCACTGAGCCTGAGCCGGGCACCCCAGAGATGGCGAGCTGACTTGGCCACCGTGGTCATTGCCACTGGCCACTCCGGAGAGCTTTCTCTGGGAGCTGACTGCTGGGGAGGGCCTTCTGACCCGGCTCTGACCCCATGGAGCCGCTGAGTCAGTGAGCTGGGGTCGTGTCAGCATGAGCACCCCTGCCCCCAGCACCACCATGGCACAGGCTGGTGGGGGCAGAGGCAGCGGTACCCCAAATGTCCAGGAAGCTGAGCGTGACGCCCAGGCCACCCTGAAAGAGCTCAGTGCATTGGCCTCTCCCAGGGAGCAGACTGGGAATGCCCATTTCTAGAAGGGCCTATCGGGCACGGCCGGGGAGCACGAGCCTTTGCTGCAGCGGGCTCTCTGTGGGTACTAGTGGGGCCGCCAGAGTGGGGCAGGGGCCGGGTGCGTGGTCCTTGGCCACCCCTTGGCGGAGGGCACTGTGATGGCCACTGTATGGGGCGGACATGCAGCCACAGTGTGAAGGGTCCGAACCCAGGACTCTCCAGCTCCCGCTGCACCAGGCTGCCTCCCTGGGACCAGGACAAACAGCAAGAGCCCTTCTGGTTCCGTGTAACCTGGCTGTGTGACACTGGGAGGCTCCTCAGCCTCTCTGTGCCTGCCTGGCGAGGGTTCGGGAAGGCAGGCCCATCCTCGCAGGCAGCAGGCATGGCCCAACTGCTCTGGAGCGTAGGGGCGAGTAAAGCAGCATGGTCTTCTCAGGCCCATGGCTCCCGAGCCCCAGACCTGGGTGGGGGCACTACACTCCTGATGGCTGCTGGGATCGTCCCTGGGGCCCCGGGCACGCTCTCAGCAGCCCCTCTGGCTCGTTGTCCAGGAACTGGTGCCCCTACCAGAAGTCCAGGCTGGTCACCTTCATCGCTGCCTGCAAGACGGAGAGATTCGTAGTCCACTCGCAGCAGCCCTGCCCGCAGGGGGCCGTGCACTGCCAGCATACCAGAGTCATGTGAGTGGGGAGGGCGGGCCCTGCATGCCCCCTGGGAGCCCCCGGATTGCTGAGCGGCCTCCTCCCGCAGGTACCACGTGGCCGTCAAGCCGGTGTACCAGGTTCGGCAGAAGGTGTTGGCCTCCGTGGCCTGGAGGTGCTGCCCAGGCTTCAAGGGCCCCGACTGCCAGCACCCCGGTAGGGCTCCCCACAGCCCCTTCCCCGACCTCTGGCCCCAGAGGTCATGCAGCTCCTCTGAGCTGGGGTCAATGTCTGACGCTTCTTCTGCAGATCCCATGGCAACCCCTGAACCAGCAGACCTAAGCGACAGCCTGCAGGAGCCCAGGGACAGGCTGGCTGACTTTAAGCTCGGTGCGTTGCTCTCCCGAAGGTGCAGGAGGGGCAGTGGGCAGGGCCCACGCACCTGCCCTCACTCCCTGACAGGGCCGTGCCAGTTCAGGGACACTTCGCCCCAGAATCGGAGGGCCCCTCCGTGCTGCCTCCCCAGAGGGGCCAGGTTCACAGGTGCTGGTGGAGTGCACGCCCTTGTCCTCGACCCCGTGTTCTGGGAAAGCCAGCGTCCTCTGGCACCTTTCTTGCCCCCTGGACCACATAAGTGCCCATGCCTGGAGGAATCTTCCCCCTGCCATACTCCTCACCAGTATCAGGAAGTCATGCCCACCTTGGTCTGAGAGATGGCACAGGAGCCTACCAAGAGGCACCGCTGTGGGGCCTTTTGAGCCAGGCCAAGGCTGGGATGGTGAACACCTGTCGGTTGATGAGGGATGCTGCGAGGCCGAGCACAAGGTGTGCCACAGTTGATTAGTCATGCCTGCTGTGGGTGTGGGAGGTGGGCATGGAGTCACTGCCATGCATCAGCCCTTCTGGGGTTGAAGTCTCCTAGCGCCGGCTCAGAGAAGGTCAGCAGGCCTCCCCTGCTCTCGGCCCCTCCTGTGCCCCAGACCTGCCCAGCCCCAGTGAGCGAGCCTCGACTCTCACATGTGCCATGTATTCAGCTCACCCAGCCCAGGAGAGCCGGGAGGTCATGGCGCAGCAGGAACAGCACGAGCACCTGCTGGGAGACCTGCAGAACGACGTCCACCAGGCGGTAGACGGCCCCCCGGGTCCGGGCGCCATGCCGGCCAGCAACCACACAGCTCCCGCGCTGGGGGCCAACCACGTGGAGCTGCGTGAGTGGCAGGCTCTGGGGGCTCGGGTAGGTGGGGAGGGCAGGGAGGGCGTCCGCTCCTGCAGGGCGGGGTTACAATGTGTGTCTGTTGCAGAGTTTCCCGGCAGATCTTTGGAGCAGGTGCTGCTGCCCCACCTGGACGCCTTCCTGCAGGGGCGCTTCAGCCCCGTCTGGAGGAGCCTCAACCAGAGCCTGCACAGCCTCTCCCAGGCGGTCCAGAACCTGTCCCTGGATGTGGAGACCAACCGCCAGGACATCGAGAGGGTGCGGGAGAGTGGTGTGTCCAGGGACGCCTTCCAGGAGCTAGGCACCAAGTTCGAGGCCAAGTTCCAGGAGAACGCCCAGAGAGTGGGCCAGCTGCGACAGGACCTGGAGGAGCGCCTGCACCAGTCCCTCTCCGCGGTGCGGGCTGACGTGGACGCCAAGGTGAAGCATCTGCACAGGGCCCAGGAGTCCCTGGGGGCCGGGGCGAGGCCTGAGCCCGAGAGTCTGCAGGCCCGGCTGAGCCAGATGCAGCGGAACCTCTCGGCGCTCTGGGAGGCCGCCACCCGCTGGCAGGAGGAGGTGCAGGAGACGCTGAAATACGCGAACGCCAGCCTGGCCCAGCACTCGGAGGAGATCAAGGAGCTGTACTCCGAGTCGGACGACACCTTCGATCAGATCAGGAAGGTGGAGCGGCAGGTGGAGGAGCTGCAGGTGAACCACACGGAGCTGCGCGAGCTGCGGGTCATCCTCATGGAGAAGTCCCTGATCATGGAGGAGAACAAGGAGGACATGGAGCAGCAGCTGCTGGAGCTCAACGTCACCCTCCAGCACCTGCAGGGCGGCCACGCCGACCTCATCAAATACGCCAAGGACTGCAACTGCCCGAAGCTCTACTTGGACCTGGACACCCTCCAGGAGGGCCAGAGGAACACCACGCGCGCCCTGGAGGAGACGCAAGTGAGCCTGGGTGAGCAGCGCCATCTGGACGGCTCCTCACTGCAGGCCCTGCACGGCGTGGTGGACCGCCTGTCACGGGCCCTGGACGTGCACAGGGCGGAGACCCGGCAGGGGCAGGCGGCGGCCGCGCGGCTGCGGACGCAGCTGCAGGCGCTGGACGGCGAGGTGCGCGCGCTGCAGGCAGCCGCGGCCGAGAGCCGCCGCGAGGTGAGCCGGCTGCACAACTCCTTCGCCGCGCTGCTGGAGGACGCCATGCGACACGAGGCCGTGCTGGCCGCCCTCTTTGGGGAGGAGATGCTGGAGGAGCTGTCCCAGGAGGCGGCCGACCCGCTGCCGCAGAGCTACGAGCAGATCCGCACCGCCCTGCGGGAAGCCGCCGAAGGGCTGCGGGAGCAGGCGCTCGGCTGGGACGCGCTGGCCGCGCGGGTGGCGGCCCTGGAGCAGGCCGCGGCTGGCGGCACCAAGCCGGCAGGTCAGGCAGAGCGCCTGGAGCCGGGCCAGGACGTGCGCTCGGAGGAGGTGGACGCCAAGGCCCTGGCCGGGCTGGCGCGGGAGGTCCAGGGCCTGAGCGCCGACGTCCAGCGGGTCCGGCAGTGCTGCGAGGCCTCCGGGGCCGCCTCCCTCAACAGCTCCCTCGGGGTCCTGCAGGGCGCGCTCTCGGCCACCGAGCGCAGCGTGGAGCAGCACCTGCAGCTCTTCCACAGCCTCTTCGGGAACTTCCAGGGGCTCATCGCAGCCAACGCGAGCCTCGACCTGGGGAAGCTGCAGGCCATGCTGAGCAGGAAGGAGAAGAAGAGAGGCCTGGAGGCCGCTCGGAGGAGGGACAAGAAGCAGGCGGAACCTGCGGCAGAAGCAGGTGCCCTGGGCACGGAGCTGGGGGCGCCAGGTGAGTTCTCCCCAGGGCAGGCCAGCCTAGGGCAGTGCTGCGCAGCCCTTCTGCCTCAGAGCAGCCCTGGTCACCTCCACTCAGTGGTGACCCATTTTGTCTGCAGGGCTAGGGCCTGGTGAGATGGGCGGGGCGGTGCAGGCAGGTGGAAGAGCGCAGGAGCCTGCTGTCGGCGCCAGGGCCGGGCCAGCGCCGTCCTCCAGCGGGCTGAGTCAGCACTGCTGGCCGCTGCGCTCGCTGCAGGGACCCCCACTCTGCATTTCACCGGCCACTGCGTCCAGGGCAGGACGAGCTGGGGGAGCCCTCAGGGTGAGTGCGGGAAGCCCAGGCTCACAAGGAGCACACTCTGCCAACAGCCACCGCCGGCTGCTCCACCAGGCCCTGCCGCGCCCTTCCTGGCTTCACAGGCAGATCGCCACAGCTCGGCAGTGCTGGTGACCACCACCCTATTCTTTATTTTTAGGGTTTTTGTTTTGTTTTGTTTTTGCTATAGGGCACTTGTGCTCGCTGGACAGAGACAGAGAGTGGCAGAGAGAAAGTTAGAAATCACCCCCCCCCCCCCAGGGGGACAGCCATGCTGCAATCCCTTCTCCGCCATTCTCCTCTCAGATGTTGGGCACGCACAGGCACCCACCATGATGTTAGCCTCTGGGTCTGTGGCTCGAACCACACAGTCAGCCATGTGGGATCCAGCACCTTAACATCACGCCACCTGCCGTCCCCCATCACCGCCTCACCTGAAACAGGCTGCACTGTGGGGTGAGCTGTTCCCACAGCTGGTCCAGTGGTCTCTGGGGTACTGATTCTTCCCTTGGAGAATGTCCTGGTAGGGGTCCCTGGGCGCCCCTCCTGGGAGCTGGCTCTGAGGCCGAACAGCATGGATCACTTTCCATCCCCTCCCCGAGTGGCCCTGAAGATCTCTAGGCTCCATGCCCCGTGACTCAGTCTGCCAGAGAGGCCTTGGGGCTGGGGCTTCCGCCCCGCACGCAGGGTACACACGAGGCCGCCATGGTGGTACCTGCACCCTGGGGTGGGCCTGCACTGTGAAGCCAGGCCTTACTGAAGCCATGCCTGGCCTTCGCTGGGCCTCGCTGTGGCCCAGGACAGTGTGGAGCAGGAAGGACACGACTCTGCCTCATTTGTCTCCGTGTCTTACTGCGAAGCAGAATCGCCACTGTTGTCGAAGACTACCTGCCACGGTTACCCGCTGCCTGGTACAAGGCCGTTCACACTGCAGGGCCCCGCAGTGCCTCCCAGCTCCCTGCGCTCCCAGAGCCCAAGCCGGGCTTTTGTCCTCTTGTGACCCCTGTAGGTCTCAATATGCCGGTGGCTTTGAGTTTGCCTGATGGCTTAGGAATTCGTTTACCACTACGATATCTTATTTATAACATGTTTTCCTTTTATATTCCTTATTTTTCAAGAAGGCTGCAGAGTTTGAATTTTTCACTAATTGAATTAGTCCTGCAGGGAAGCATGCTGTTTGCACAACCTGTCCACCCTCTGAGGGGCTCCCTGCCCGTGGGCTGGGTCGGGGCTCCCTCTGAGGCTACCCTTCCTGGCTCAGGCGGGCGGGCGGGCAGGAGCAGGTTGGAGGGAAGCCAAGCATCGGCAGAGGGCGCTGCAGGCTGACCTGCCTTCGGCTGAGCAAGAGCGCCACCTGCTGGTAGCTCAGGGAACTGCAGAGCCGACCTCCCTTTGCTTGAGCACTCCTAGGGGACAGCAAAGTTTTGGGAACCCCCAATTCTCTGAATATCTGCCAGAACGAGAGGGCACAGTGTACAAAACCCACATGTGACCACAGGATTGGGAGCCCGGTTCTGAAACCCAAGACAATAACGAGGGTCAGACTGCTCCCCCGCTAGCCTGTGTTCATCACGACACGTGTGTGTCTCTCCTCCTGGAGAGACAGCTGCAGAGTGAACCCACCCACAGGCAACGCTGTGGGTGCCCAGGCTGCCTCCTCCTGCCCTTGCGCCTGGCGCTGTGTTGTCACCGCATTGCGGTTCTCCGAAGGCCGATCCCAGTTGTTGGGAAGGGACCTGGAGCCCAGAGAGCCAAGGTCTCGCCCCCCTTGGTAACTTACTAGGTGTGTGGTCCCGGGTAGTGGGCGTCCCATCCTGGGCCTCAGTCTCCCTGGGCTCCGTGCAGCGTTTCGAAAACTGCAGTCAGCCAGGGGGAGGTGCCCCCCCCCACACACTCCTCCCTGCTTTCCCCCGGCATCCGGTGGAGCCCTCCACCACTCCAGAGGGCCTCGGTGTTAGCATCCTTAAGTAAATAACTTTATTTGTTTAAATTTGATCAGAGAGGGACAGAATGAGAGAGAGAAAGAGGAAAAGTGAGAAAGCAAGTCATCAAGTCTGGGACTCAAACCGTGGTCGGCCACGTGGGAGTCCAGTGCCCTTAAGCACCACTGGACCCAATGGTGACCATTTCTTTCTTTCTTTCTCTTTTTCAGAGAGATTTTTGCTATAGGGTGTGTGCAGTCGCCATAGAGACAGAGACAGAAAGCAAAAAATCCCCCCCCGGGGGGACGGCCACACCGTAATCCCTCTCTATATCCTCCTCTCATGATTTTGGGCATGGCGCACACTCACATGCCTGGTGTGAGTTTTAAGTAGCTGGTCCGGGACTTGAACCACAGTCAGCTACGTGGGAGTCCAGCGACGGAACCATTACGCCATCTGCTGGCGCCCAACAGTGACCATTTCTACCGTGAGGGCCAGGGAAGGAGGGCCAGGGTGCTGACTCTTCCCTCCTGCGTTTCAGGCTCCCCTGTGGCCTTCTACGCCAGCTTTTCAGAAGGGACGGATGCCCTGCAGATGGTGAAGTTCAACACCACGTCCGTCAACGTTGGCGGCAGCTACTTCCCGGAACACGGCTACTTCCAGGCCCCTGAGCGCGGCGTCTACCTGTTTGCAGTGAGCGTCACATTTGGCCCAGGCCGGGGCGCTGGGCAGCTGGTGTTTGGAGGTCACCATCAGACCCAGGTCTCTACCACCAAGTGCAGGGGCGGGAGCACAGTCACCACCTTCGCTGTGGTGGAGCTGCAAAGGGGGGAGAGAGTGTGGTTCGAGCTAACCCAGGGGTCCCTAACGAGGAGCCCGTCGGGCGCTGCGTTCGGGGGCTTCCTGATGTTCAAGACCTGAACCCTGGGCACGGCCCAGATTGGGCGTCCCGGACTGTACATCTCGGACTCGCCCGCTGCGCCCGGCCTGGGAACAAGCCAGTGGTCCAGCTCTTCCCCGGAGCCTTCTACAGGGACTGTGTGGTACAGTGGCCTCCCTCTGGGTGCACTGGCCTCAGGGACTTCCCAGTGACGAGGACTGGAATGCATGCACAACCTGGCGGGGCAGGCCTGGTCTACCTGGCACTGGCCGCTCGACGCCCCTCCTCGGATTCTCCAGGCTCTGTGTGTTAGGCCCTTCCTGTGGCTGGAAGCCTCCGTCCACATGCAGATCTCCCTCCTGCCTCCTCTCCCTGCCTGTGTGCTAGACAGTCACCCTTTCCCAGAGGATGTTTAAGATGGAGGTGACACTTCAGCCAAACGGGAACCAGTCTCCGGCTGCTACAGGGCAACAGAAGAAAGGCATGTGGCCAGGCCCTGCCAGGCAGAAAGAGGGGCTGGGCTGGCCGGGTCACCCACAGGACGAAGCAGCACCTCGTGTTCGTCATTCCTCGTATTTACTGTCCTCGTCTCTCCGTGTTTGGGTCCTCTTAGCCTCCTACAGGAGAGGCCGACACACACCGGGCATGACCGCAAGCGAGCCCTCACTCCTGAGGTTCCGGGGGGCAGGAGCTGGGCCGCTCCGGCCGGGACAGAGCTGGGCGTGCTGAGACAGGCAGCAAGGCTGTGTAGACCTCCCTCAAAGTGACCAGCTTGGAATAAAGCAGCAGCCCTCAACGCTGCCTCGTGTACGCTGAGAGTGAGCTACTTGATGAAGTAGGTGGGGACCCGGCACACCTGCGTGAGGCCACCGCGTGCACACGGCTGTCACGGCTCCAGGCCCCACTCGAACCCACGGTGTCAGTGTCGACTGGTTCCGAGTCAGGCCGGGAGCCTCACTCTGGCGGCAGTTTTTAAAACCTTAGGCTCGGGGACCAGCTGGTGGCGTGGTGGTTATGGCACTGGACACTCGCATGTGGGTGACCGCGGTTCGAGTCCTGGACCCGGTGGCTTACCTTCTCATTTTCTCTTTCTCTCTTCCTCTGTGTGTATGTGTGTTTCTGGTCAAATTTAAAAAATGATGAATAAATAAAATTAGATAAAATAATTAAAATAATAAAACCTTAGGCTCTTGGAACCTGCAGATGACATAATGGTTATGTTGCTCGACTCCTATGTAGTCAACCATGGTTAGAGTCCTGGACCAGGTGGCTTAAAAACTCATGCTGGGCGGAGAATGGAGGAGAAGGGGTTGCAGCGTGGCCATTCCCCTGCGGGGTGATTTCTCCCTTTCTGTCTTTCCAGTGAGCGCATGTGCCCTATAGCAAAAATCTCCAAACACACACACACACACACACACAGCCCATGGCTCTTGAGGGTCTGCTCAAGACGTGCCTGGGAGCAGCCCCTGGCCGTCAGGTGGTTTTCTCCGACAGCACGTATTCGGAATCTTCTCCACAGAAAACCGATGGTGGCCAGCAATTGGTGTGGTGCTCAAGGCACTGGATCCCACGTGGCTGGCTGCATGGTCTGAGTCCCGGATCCGGCAGCTTGAAATCCACGCCTGGCGCGAGCACATACATGCCCCAAATCCCGAGAGGAGAGAGGAGAAAGGACTGTGGTGTGGCCATCCCCCGGAGGTGCTTGCTCACTTTCCCTGTCTCCTCATTGATCACACACACCAAAGAAAAGTGGAAAAAAGCAGAGCAGATGACTAGGTGATGAGTCGGTTGTCGGAGCTACCAAGATTCCAAGCAGTTCTGTGTTTTCCAGCGCTCATTAGTTCAAGCAACCGGCAGGAGCTGATGTGCCCCTAGGCTCTGCGGGTCAGGTGGGCTGGGCCAGGCGACTCTGTCTCCTGCAGAGCAAGGTGGGGGG
This sequence comes from Tupaia tana, assembly GCA_026018925.1. Lineage (NCBI taxonomy): Eukaryota > Metazoa > Chordata > Mammalia > Scandentia > Tupaiidae > Tupaia > Tupaia tana. The sequence continues at coordinate 85,581,669 of JAKSZU010000010.1, forward strand.
TCCAACCTCTCTCCTCAGGCAGCCTGGTGCCCACCCCAGCCCTCCCTCAGCTGGCACCAGAGCACTGACCCCGGGCAGGGTGGCCCCGGCACAGCCCCGGCAGCAGACCAAGCCATGCTGCGCTCCTTTCTCTCCATCCTGCTGCTGCTGGTTCGGTGCTGCGGGTGTGACGCGAGGACACCAGGCAGCACAGTCCTCCGCCGGGCTGTGCACGGAACGCAGGGCAGACACAGCTCCACGGAGGGCCCGAGTCCTCCAGCCCTCATGCCTGGGGCCCGGGAGGGAGGCTGTAAGTGAAAGCACTAGCTGGGCAACCCTGCCAGCGGCATGAGTCACTCTGGAAGGTTCTGGATGAGGACTGGAGAACCGGCCCTCAGGAAGGGCGCTTTCCGTGCAACACAACATACAGGATTGGAGACACCAGCAGATGGCGTAATGGCTGTGTCTCTGGACTCCCATGTAGTCGACCGCGGTTTGAATCTCAGACCTGGTGGCTTAAACTCACGCCGGGCGCATGTGCGTGCGTGCCCAAGATCCCGAGAGGAGAAAGGGATTGCAGCGTGGCCATCCCCCCGGAGGGTGATTTCTCGCTTTCTGTCTCTGGTTCTCTGTGTCTTTCTGGGGAGCGCACATGCCCTATGGCAAAACCTCTCAAAAAAAAACAAACAAAAAACCAGGACTGGGGCCGGCTCCCCGGCCTGCAGTTAAGGGAGGCGGATCCCACATGGCCCCTCCGGTCAGGGCGCTGCCCACCAGATGACAAGCAGGCCTTACCTGAATCCTGGCGCGCCGTGGCCAGTGCAGACGTGTCCCACAAACCAGTGTGATGTCAGAACACCCCCGGCCTTTTACTACGACTTGGGAGGCTCCATGGAGGGGACACGGCCTGCAGAGGTCCCTCACACTGGCCTTTCCAGCGACACAGTGCGAGGATGTGGCGCTCTGTGAGGCTGAGCACGCTGGGAGGTTCGGGGTTTGCGTCCAGAGACCCCCAAGCGCTCTGGGGGCAGGCTGAGGCTGGAGTGGATCGTGGCCTCAAGCCCCGTTGGGAGTCTGTCTCGAACTCTCTCTCGTGGAATAATAAACAGAAAGCCTGGAACGCCGACTGTGTGGGGTGTGCTCAGAGCACGCGGGTCTCGGAGGGCCCGGAGCCGGCCGGATGGTCACGCAGCGGTCAGTTCTGGGTCAACCCGAGCATCGAACGACCTCACAGCCCGTAGCCCAGGGGTCCCCACTGGCAAGGAGGAGCAGGGCACCCTTCCTGACAGCAGACAGCCGGTAGCTGTAGGGGAATGACGGCCCTTGGCCATCCCGACACTGCGGCCACGCCGCCTGCACGTCGTCGGCGGGGGCCAGGCCGCGGCAGCATCACCATAACCTGCTCGTCATACTGCAAAAGCTATCACTCTCCAGCGAGTGCCACCGTATGCAAATGACCGACGCTGACACCAGTGACCCCCACTGAGAGGACGCCCTGGGGAGGACGCAAGCAACCTCTGGCCTTGGCTCCAGAAATGGCGACACCGCAGAACCGTCCCAATGAGAAGAGCATGCCAGACCAGACGCTGGACCGTGACCGCGCTCCAGGGACGTCGCAGCACAGCAATAGGCTGGAGAGCTGCAGACCACAGCACTGCCACGGCGGGCCAGCCTTTTCTAAAACATGTACTTTAAAAATAATTTCTTTTGTTATTAAAGTTTGCTAGAGGGCACATGTGCTCACCAGAGAGAGAGAGAGAGAGAGAGACAGGGAGAGAGAAAGCAAGCCACCAGCTCCGGGATGCAAACCGTGGCCAGCCACGTGGGATTCCGGCCCCCCAACCACCACGCCACCTGCTGGCCCAGCTTTCCTGGCTTTGATGACCGGTGTCACTGGGGAAGTGCGGGGCGTGCCTCGGCATTCAGGGAAATGGACGTGAGAGCTGCAACTACCCAGACAGTCCAGAACCATTCACGGGTGGGGATGGCCCCAATCCTGGGCAAGCGAGCCAGACCCCGTGGCGGGTGCCTGTGTTCCAGACCGACAGGGTCAGGGAGAGGGGGCCACGCCGTGGCCCCCCACGGTGCTCCCTCTGCCTCTGGTGACTGCCCACGCCCTCCTGCAAACCTCTTTTTTTGTGTTTTAAAAGTGGTTCCTCCCTCAAGAAAGACAGAGGCCGCTCTTCCTTCACTAGCTTGAACGCATGGCCACACTTTCAGGTGAGGGCCACACTGCCGGGTCCTTGCAGACGAGAGGGGCGGGCACCGGGCCTGGGACCGCCCTGGGTCTCACGGCCCAGCGCACACCGGCAATGGGTGACCGTGGGACCATTCGGAGTAGCGCTGGGGGCCACACACGTTCCTCAAGGTGGGAAAGCATGGCACGTACCTCACAGGGGGGCCTTTCAGCCCCAGGCCCTGCTCCTACCCGAAACTGTTCTTAAAGTTTATCTCGGAGGACGGTGGAGGGCAGGGGGCCCCACGGTCTTCACGCACCCCACCTCTGGCTTCAGCTGGTCGGGATCACACACGCCTGGTGTGCTCAGGGCGGGCCTCCCACCCGCCACCACTGGCCCGCACGTACTTACCGGTGCGTGCGCTTGTGCCGGCCAGCTCCCCCTGACTCGGCCTCGGGCGCTCGCTCTTCCTGCTGCAGAGCTGCAGACCTCAGGGGCCTCGTCACTGTCAAAGCCACCGTCCGCGGCCCTCGCCCACCCACTCCGACGACCCCAAGGGCCCAAGTGAGGCTTTTAGAAACATCACTCAACTCACCAGAGTGCGGTGTGCCAGCCATGCCGGACGCCGGCGGCAGCACGGACGTTTCCGTGATCGGGATCGTGACCCAGCTGGCGCCCACCGAAGACGGGCAAGGCTCAGCTGATTGCGGCCCTCCCCACTCTGTCGAAGGCACCCAGGAGGAGCACCTTCCCAGACGGGCAGTGAAGGACGCCACCCGGTCTGGGCATTTCCCAGATGGGAGGAGCGCCAGCACGACACCACGCCAAGCGCCCGGGCCAGCCCCGTCCTGCCAGGCTGCACCAGAGTGCGGCAGACGTTCAGAAGCGGCTGACACCGAGTGGGGGCTCCCACAAGGAGCCCGTCACAGCCCACCTCCAGGTGCACGTGAGGGACATCCAGTGCCAACCTTCATGACAATTCGACTCGTTCAGTTTTGCAGGAAAAGGCCCAGTAGGCACACGGGGAGATGAACTTACATGTGACCGAAAACGGCCCTGCCAGGTGGCCAGACGGGGCAGGTGGGCAGAGGGTGGCCAGACAGAGCAGGTGGGCAGGGGGTGGCCAGACGGGGCAGGTGGGCAGGGGGTGGCCAGACAGAGCAGGTGGGCAGGGGGTGGCCAGACGGGGCAGGTGGGCAGGGGGTGGCCAGACGGGGCAGGGGGTGGGCAGGGGCGGGTGGCCAGACGGGGCAGGTGGTGGCCAGACGGGGCAGGTGGGCAGGGGGTGGCCAGACGGGGTGGGTGGGTAGAGGGGCGGGTGGCCGACGGGGCAGGTGGGCAGGGGGTGGCCAGACGGGGCAGGTGGGTAGGGGGTGGCCAGACGGGGCAGGTGGGCAAGGTGGCCAGACCCGGGGGCAGGTGGGACAGGGGGGACCCAACCCCAGGCCCCACTCCCTGCACAGCACAGGAGGCAGAGACGTGCACTCTAGCACTCTAGGGAGGGGAGGAGGGACCAGGCTTGGGGGAAGGCCCAACCCTGACCCGGGAGGAGGCGACTCTCACGCTGTCAGAGGTGCACAAGTGAAGCACCCCTGGGAGACTGTGAGCACACGGCAACGTCTACCGCGAACCTCACGGTTTTATTTTCCCCTTTCTTCCTTCACCTTAAATAATCTTTCAGTTCATCCCCACTAGACCCAGCTTTAGGAATGTATCCTGAGAAAATAAAAGGTTTCTGTACAAGGGCGCTCATTACATTTTCCAGAACAGAAACAACCCAAGTGGCCAACAGAGGATGAGGGATGGCCCCCCACGATCCCTCCTCCCTCCTTTCAGGATTCTGGGCACACACACTCACATGCCTGGCGTGCTTCTCAGGCTGCAGGTCTGGGACTCAAACCCGCAGTCGCCCTGTGGGACCCACCACCCCGCCCACCATGCCACCTGCCGCCCTTGTTTTGTTTCTAAAGGGAAAAGTCCTGCACTAGAGTAGGATGGTAACTTCTCTGTCTACACCAGGCAACGCGCCTGACCACTCGCCGCGCAGCGTCTCCAGCCTCCTCTTGGGGTTTCGGGCTCCACGGGGGCGTCCGGGGCTGCACTGCGACTCCCAGCACGTGTGTGTACGTGACCTACCCTGAAGGAATATCCCCGCACTCACTCCCATCCCCCGTACAGGACACAGAACACATCACTGAAGTATACTAAAATAAGGTTATTTACTTAAAAATGATACATTGGACATAATCTGTATATAGAACAAAGCAATTAATGATAAACTTAATAAGGCACCTTTTAAACCAGATGCTGTACAAAATACATTTAGTGTGGTACATATCAAAGATGAGTCTATACTTCCGGTGTTTACGATTGCGTGATAAAGCTGCTTGCTTTCATCCCTTCAAGGCTCACCGCCTATGTACAGTTTCCCTAATTAAGCTATAATGGTATTTTCATTTTTACAATATATACTACATCTTAGTTTTTAAATGGGCAAGGAGGAAGGTCACTGAAGGTTTAAATTATTCCACTGAAAGCAGAGTCCGGAGCGCGGCAGAAAGGACAATGACACACGTAACCCTCTGCCAAAGCCGTATTCACACGCCTTCCGCACGGATGGCCACCACGCGCGGCTCCTCCGAGGCTGCGGCCCCGACTGGACCTGGCTCTGCTGCCGGTGTCTCCCCGCGGTCCCCGCGCTGGCAGTGCCGCGGCTGTAACACCCGACCGAGTCCGTACTGCGGATTCCCCGTAGACGGCGCGAGGGTTACGGTGATCTTGCAACAAAAACCAGTGAACATGTCTGACGGACTAATTTTAAATATCCAAAAACATTCAAAGGTTTTCATTTATAAATTTTTCCCTGAAATAATTTTTCAATAATAAATTTAATCTTGGGCCAACTCGAGAGACTGCGATTTTAAAAACTGCACTGCATTTTTGTTTTATATGGAAACAAAGCATCTGGGGGAAAAAAGTGAACAAATAAAAAATCTGGCACATTCTAGATCAGTTTTCAAAAGCTACAGGTCACTTTCCGAGTTTACAGCACTGTGGACACTGGCAGGGCAACGTGGCATGCTGATCACACTGTGCGGGAGTGCGCCCACAGAACCCGCGCTCCGATCGCAGACTCGGAGACGTTTCCGGTGAGGGCAAACGGTGAGGGCCGCAGGACAAGCGAGTCCGCACCTGCACCCTCCAGACACGCACCAGCTCAAGGGCTGAGGGGGTCTCTCTGGGGGTCGACTTGCTTTATCAATCAAGTAGTTTTTGGTTTTTTGTTGGTTTTTCAATGTTTTAATTATTTTAAAAGATGTCTGAAGCCATGTTTTGAAAATGCTAAATTTGTATATGGGACCCCATAATGGCATCTGGAGTTTTAGAAATCATTAACTATAAGATAATATGGCAGCATTTCCTTTTTTTTTGAGAGATTTTTGTTATAGGGCACATGCACTCACCAGAGACAGAGAAAGAGAAGTCACCCCCAGGGGCAGGGCTATGCTGCAATCCCTTCTCTTCCATTCTCCTTTCGGGATTTTGGACATGCACACACATGTGCCTGGCATGTGTCAAGCTGCTGGGTCTGGGCCTCATACTGTGGTCAGCCATGTTGGAGGCCAACACCTTAACCACCACACCACCTGCTGGCTCCAGCATTTGCTTTTTAAAGAACGTGTTTTACAGGGAAATGATCTCATTCAACAAGTTTCCTGTTTTTCGATATAAGAGGGACAAGCTTGCCTGGGGGTGAGGGGATGAGAATCACCCCGCAGGGGGATGGCCACGCTGCAATCCCTTCTCCTCCACTCTCCTAGGACTGGGGGCACATGCGCCTGGTGTGATTTTTAAGCTGCTGGATCCGGGACCCAAACTCTGGAGGGGCCATGTGAGATCCAGCTGCCGTAACCTCCAACAGCCCCTGAGGTTCCCCTGTGATGTGACCGAGTTCACCGAAGCAGTCACTAGCGCGGTCTCACCCCACGGAGCTCTATGCTTCCAGGCGCCACGCTCACATTTCTGAGAATAAAGTCTGTCTCCCTTTACCCATTTCCTCCGTCATTAAGATGACAATTTTCAAGATTTATAGTTTATCTAGGCAAAGACAGATCAAGGGTAACTTAGACCAAGTAAATCAGATCTTGCCCGTGTTCGCAAACCACGGAGGAACAGGAAGAGAACTACGCCTCTCAGTATACGGACCGGGAAACGCTTTGAAAATGCAAGTTACTGGATGTAACTACTATGCAAATTTACCTAACCTGACGGACGCTTCGAGCTTTCTGAAAGATGAAACGTCTTCATTGGAACAGTTAAGGCAAGTTTCAAATGTGTGAAATTTGATGTACAAATACAAACGTTTTAGCTTTAAATGACAATCAAACCTTTGGTAACGAATACATTCATCTTCAGTCTTCACCCCCTCACTTGAACCTTTTTGGCTATGTGGTGATACAACCGCATTCTTACGTCATAGTCAAATAGAACGTCTCTCCAACACTCGCAGTTCTTTGCTCAGGAGACGGGTGTTTAAAGGCGTTACGGAAGGACATGTTCGCGCAGACTGGGACCATCATTCGCGCTAACAAGGCACCGATAAAACGCACACCGTTCTACCGGAAGCGGCAGGACAGCGGCAGGGTGGCCGCGGAGACCGGTTCTGCCTCTCCGCTGTCTTTGAGTTGAACAAAGACTGTAAAGCTGGAACTCTCAAATGATTTAGATGTCTAAAAATACTTAACAGATGTTGACACATTTATAACTGATGTCGGCTTTGACATAAATTTCTAATTACAGAATTGTTTTCACAAAGGAAAATCTGAGATGCTATTAGCTTAGTGAAGTTTCTGGATTTGATATATTACTCTGAATGTACTGATTCTGAAAACCTGTATGTGGTTCTACTTTCTAAGTCTCTCCCTTGAGGATGAGCTATGAAGGACATGTGAGCGGCTCTACGAGAAGAAGGTATGTACATACATGAAATAGTTTGAAAGGGGCATGTGTCTTGCAAACAAAGCACATTACACGCAAAATATAAATAACTTCCCTTTTAAACGGTACCGAGAAGACAGAGCACAGAAGAGTTACGGCCGCTCACATGGCTCCCAAACGCGGCAGCTCACGTCAGAAGTGTGGGCTTCGTGAGCGCGTTCACGGTGTTGACGCTCCAACTTTGGACAGAAAGAAATGAAGATGCAGTGGAAAGAAAACAGCCCAAATGTACACACTTTACGCTTCTTTTGGCCTTACGTCAACTTTCATGTTAAAAATAAAAAGTTGGGGAGGCTGCATCAGTGGCACAGTGAATGGCTTCTACGAAATCGGCGAGCCTCGGCCGGGCGGTGTTTTACAGCACAGAGCCCCAGGCACCGGCACCTCCCTGCGCATTCCGGGTGGTTTTCTTCTCGTCCAGGCGACGGCAGACAAGGCCGGGTGCGCACGCCACCGCCAGGGGAGGCAGGACGCCAGCCTCTCGCCGAGCGGTCTCCGAACAGATGGCTGGCTGCCGGCTGTCCCCGAAGGAAGAACACGACAGGCCCGATGTCCACCGGCAGGAGGCAAAAGCATGTTTCCCCGTCTCTGCCAAACTCATCCGTCTTACCGCTTTCACGGAAAGCACCATCTTATGAACGCAATTCAGTACCGAGAGTTTGACTGGAGACTTCCGACCCAGGACTGAAGTCTTGATGTAGTTCATAAAAACCCAATAAAAAAGGCATCAAAGACCACGTTGAAAATACAGCTGTCCGTATGTAAAGAAGAAGTGTGCAGGGGCTCCCAGCTTGTATCCTAAGTACCGAAAGGTCCCACGTAGCAGCCTGTGCAGGTGTAGCGAGGGGGGTCCGAGCACGTTAACACCCTGTCCCACCATTCCCTGGTAACAGTCTTGCAGTCAGAACTTCTCGTCACTCGACTGTCAAATCTTGACATCCTGGGACTCGACCATCTTGGCAAGTGTCTTCTTGATTCTGAGCGCTGTCAGTCGGGACGCCGGGTTGTGGGCCCAGGACTCGGACATGAGCTTCAACACCGCCCGCAGACACTGCGGAGGAAGGAGAAGGCGTGAGCGGGCGGTCTTCCTGGGGACACTTACCGACCACGCCTGTGGGGCTGGGGCTCCACGCACTTCGTCGCTGTTCCACCGGTTAGACACGATCGGCCGCAGACGCTTGACGCACACCACCTCCCGCATGTCCTCGTAGGACGGGTCGCTGGGCACCATGTTGTAGTAGGGCAGCTGGTGCTCCTCGACGATGCCTGCAGGGGGGAGAGGCAGCGGGCACAAAGCGGGCCTCCCGCCCGCACCCCGCACCGGCCCCCGAGGCGAGACTCAGAGGCCGGCGCTGGACTCTAACGCAAACGCATGTGCTTCTCACGTCCAACTACTGCCTCATCACCACCGTGTGAGCCCCATCAACCAGGACACGCCCGTATTTCTAGAAAAACAGAAAAGGCTTTGGCCCAGAGTCTCTGCCTTCGCACGCCCTCCATCTTCACCTACGACCGACCGCCATTCCCGGCGGTCTGCAGGGACGAGCTAACATGGTCGCACATTTCTGGCACCAGAATAAGCCTGTGCATTAATTCTGCTTCTCCATGTTTGAAGTCCTCTCGTGTATCCTCATGTGCCCTTAGGACAAATTCTCGGGGCCAGGGGTGTTAGAAAATGCACCAGCTTTCAGAACACGGGCAAGACGGCACACACGCCGGACCCCGCTGCCCTCGGAGAGTCGGGCCTATCAGTCCACCCCACTTGCCAGTGTCTGGAACCTGAATGGGGTGGGAGCGGCTCCCCACATGGGTGTGACACTTCCCCAAAACGCGAGGGTGGCTCATGGCGCCGTTCCCACACTGCTGCGACCCGCCCCCCTCCTGGGAGAGGGCGGCTGCGAGTCCATGTCCAGGGGAACCTGCGGCGACCGCGTCTCTGGTCGGCTTCCCTGGGTGACCACGTTCCCCCTCGCCTCCCAGACGGGCACCCCAGGGGCCGTGTCCTTGCAGACGCTGACTGACCCCTCTCTGAGGCCACTCAGCCATGAGGACAGCTGGGTCCGAGGCCTGGGAAGCCCCCAGGAGCCCACGGAACCTGGCATGGGCCTTGGGACCTCGCCGCGCCTGCCGTCACACTCTCACTGCATCTGTGAGTTCTCAGGGTGAGCAAGAACATGAGGACCACGCGACTCCGACGCCTACCTCCTGTGATGCACCGACGAGCCATCTCCCAGATGACCAGGCCGAAGCTGTAGATGTCGGCCATGACGTAGGGCTGGAAGTGGTTTTTATTCAGGCTTTCGTCCAGCACTTCCGGAGCCATGTAGCGCTTGGTGCCCACTCTGCTGTTCAAGGGCACATCGACTTCGTTCGTGTCACTGAAACAGGACGACAGCGTTCAGGGCGAGGGGGAACCAAGACAGTCAGTATGGCATAGTCTGGCACGGTGGTGACGTGCCGCTCAAGAGAAGCTGGGTCGGGGCCGGCAGGTCACGTAGTGGTTAAGATGCCGGACTCCCATGCGGCTGACTGTGGTTCAAGTCACAGACCTGGAGGCTTAAAACTCATGCTGGGCGTGTGTGCATGAGTACCCAAAATCCAAAGAGGAGAATGAAGGAAAATGCACTGCAACACCATGGTCATTACCCTAGAAAGATGATTTCTCACTGTCTCTGTCTCTCCCTCTGACGAGGACACACGCCCTATAGCAAAAACCTCTAAAAAATAAATAGAGAGTAGCTGGACCTCAGAGAGAGTAGCTGCACCCAGCCGAGTCACCCTGAAACACACCAGGCATGTGCGTGAATGCCCAAGAGCCTTCCGGTTGAGAGACTGCAGGAAGAGGAGGTGTGAGCAGACCCTGTGAGGGGTGCTCCCCTCTCTCAGGTGTGCGTGCATGCTCTATCATGTGTAAAGAAAAAGCTGAGCAAAGAAAATATCTTACATTGTTAATGAAAGTTTCTCTCTCACACACAATAAATAAGCACGCACACACACGAATACCTATGTACGGTCTTCAAAAAGTTGAGGGAAGGGACCAACAGTTAGCATAATGGCTATGTTGCCGGACTCCCACATAGTCGACCGCGGTTCGCGTCCCATACCCGGTGGCTTGAGACTCACGCCGGGCGTGTGTGCGTGCGTGCCCAAGATCCCGAGAGGAGAATGGAGAAGGGATTGCAGCATGGCCATCCCCCCTGGGGGGTGATTTCTTGCTTTCTGTCTCTTTGTCTCTCTGTCTGGCGAGCGCACACGCCCTATAGCGAAAACCTCTCCAAAAAAAAAAAAAAAAAAAAGTTGAGGGAAAATATGTGTTGTGAAAAAGCTCTGCACGGATCTCAGAATTTCTTGCACCAAAATAAACTTGGGCTTTAATTCCATTTGTCCAAGGACGTTTTGAGTTCCCTCATGTATCTTCACATATGATACATCTTGGGGCCAGGTGTGTTGGAAAATGTACTAAGTCTCAGAGCTGAGGAAATCAATACACCCAGGCATCCGTGCTACATGTATTACAAACACCCCGGTGGAGTCCAGGGAGGGCACTCCTCCCGGCAGGGCTAGTCGAGCACTCTCTCCTGACTGCGTCGTTGCAACAGAACAGTCAGTGTGAACAGTCACACTGAACCGGACAGGGACAGCGACTCTCATCCGTTCAGGGCAAGCTCTGTCACGAGGCACGTCTGGTACCTCTCCAAGAAAGACGATACCAAAGGTAAGAAAAAGTAGTTACCACGCGGGAGAACAAGTGACTAGGAAAACAAATTCAAAGAGGAATCCCTGGCTCTGAGCGTTCCCGACAAGCTCGGCCTGGGGGACACAGGACGACATGCTCTTGTTTTAAAAACTGGCCAGAGGGACAGGCAGAGAAAGGGGAGCGGAGGGAAAGGCCCCCGCCATTTCTCCATCGTGCTGGGTCTGGGGCACACGCACATGCATCTGGTGACCTCTGAGCTGCCCGATTCAGTCTGCAGCTGGCTGTGTGGGATCGGGACTGCATTCTCTTCTCGCAGGTCCCATCAGCTCGGTTCTGTTCTTCCTACAGTCTATACAGTCACACGACCATTGCTAATAGTGATTTCGGTTAGTTTTTCAGCCTTTGGGCCAGATTTTAGACTTGAAGACTGCATACGCTGTAGCTCAGGCCCAGGTCTGCTGGCCAGCAAACACGCAGGCCGAGGGTCAGCTCCAACAGTTGGGAAAGAAAACGTGTGCTTCTTACCACTATTTCACAGACTAGTGCTTTTATTTTATGACCTGAAATTAGTTCTAGTTTTTAGTTGTCAGAGGGTGCATGCACTTGCCAGAGAGATACGGAGAGAAAGAGAGAGGGAGAAGTACTCAGTGGGGCTTGGCCACACCACAATCCCTCCTTCTTCATTTCTCTATCCCATTGGGATTTTTTTAAAAAAACCTTATTTATTTCATTTTGCTTATTATTATTTTTAAATTTTCTATGGAGCAGGTGTACTCACCAGAGAGAGAGAGAAAGAGAGAGAGAAAGAAAAAAACCAGAAAGCAAGCCAGGCCTGGGACTCAAACTGCAGTCAACTCGTGAGAGTCCGGCACCTTAATCACCTGCTGGCTCTCCACTGAGCTTTTTCAAAAAAAGTTTTTGCTATAGGGCACATGTGCTCACTGGAGAGGAGACAGAGTCAGAGACGGAGAAAGGAAGAAATCCCTTCCCCTCCAGAGGGGATGGCCACCCTGCAATCCCTTCTCCGTTCACCTCTTGGGATTTGGGCCACGTATGCACAGGTGCTCAATGTATTTTTCATGCTGCAAGGTCTGGGACTCAAACTGCAGAGTGAGCCAGGTAGGATCCAGACGCCTTCACCACCGTGCCCCCGACTGCCCCTGCTGGGATGTGAGGCATGCTGTGTATACACCCAGTGTGTCTTTTTAACCCACCAGGGCTGGGATTCAAATTATGGTTGGCCATGTGGGATCCAGCCACCTTAGCCAGTAGGCTATGGGAACAGCCCTGAAATTAACTCAGAAATGTCAAAGGGCAGCCACATTCTAGAGCTTCAACAACATCAAAATGGTTTTTATCATTCCTAAACACTTCATACTTTTAATATTTAAAAATATCAACAGTATCAGCTACTAATGAAGAAATGGCACACTTTTGTCCAGCCAGGAGAGTGTGAAGTGATGGACCTTCCCAGAGGGGCAGATGCACCACCACGGCTTCATACCTACAAACTGTCTCATAGCCCCAATCAGGCACCGTTACAAAGGGCTGCATAAATCCTGCAGAAGCGCTCAGGAGGTAACACACACAGATCTCTTGTTTTTCCTTTTTTTTTTAAATTTGGTAATTTTGCTATAGGGTGCGTGTACCTGCTAGAAAGCAACAGGGAGAGAGGGGAAGTGAGAAAACACTCCCAGGGAGGATCGCCATGCTGCAACCTCCTCTCCTTCATTCCTTCCAGATTGCAGGCACGCACGCACATGCACCTGGCACGTTTTTCAAGTTCCCAGTTCTGAGACTAGAACTACAAGTTGGCCATGGAGGATCCAGCCGCCTTAACCACCACGTCACCAACTGGCCCAGTAAGAGAGATAAAATGAAGCCAGCCTCACTGTCCTCAGTCAGATCACAGGAGCAGTTACGGCACAGCTGTATAACGGGAAAGTGTGCGTCTGCTATAGATAACGAGGAAGACCTACATCAGCTAGAGTGGAAGGATGTCTAAGACCGCCGAAAGCAGGACCTCCGTTATGATGTATAGTAGGATACAGTTTTGCAAAAAGAGAAATGAAGAAGCCCTCTATGTACGACATGATCACATGTGAGCGCTCACACGTCCTGGCACCCAGCCGACACATGCGGGCACCACCTCCGGGAGATGAGAGCCGTCCCGTACAGCCACAGTGGAAGACGCTCTGCTCACAGCCTGGAACCACGTGGCCCGGGGTTGGCCCGGTTGTACCTGAAGGGAGGCGTGGCAGCTGTGCCTGAAATCCCAGAGACTCGTCAGGCAGGAGAACCATGAGCTCGGAGTTGGCTGTGCAACACGGAAGGCCCAGTCTGCAGAGCAGCCAGGAGTGTGTCTGTAGTCCCAGCTGGGAGGAGGACCGAGACAGAGACTCCCGTCTGGGATAAAAGGAACCCCACCAGAGGGGCGGAGCCGCTGACCTGTTGAACTTGACAGCGAGGCCCAGGTCCGCGATGCAGCAGCTGCCGTTCTTCTTGATGAGGATGTTCTTGCTCTTCAGGTCGCGGTGGGCAATGGCAGGCTTCCCCTGCGTGCCGTAGATCTCCGTGTGGAGGTGGCACAGGCCGCAGGCCGCCGAGTAGGCCAGCTTGAGCAAGGCCCTGGTGTCCAGCGTGGCACACTTGAGGAAGTCATAGAGGGAGCCATTCTCGTGGTAGTCGGTGATCAGGTACAGCTGCGTCCAGGAGCCGGTGCCTTTAATGTCCGCGGCTATAAAACCTGCCCAGGGAACGTGGTTCACAGGTCACCACCAGAGATGACTAACAGGGGTCACGCGTGCTCACTCAGGGCACTGAGAGCGACTCAGATGTCACGTACAGGTAACAATAATGTAACACTCTGAATGTTACCAAACCTTTCATTTCTATCACTCATAACTTTAACGGCACTTCTGCGACCAATTGATAGTGACTTAGACAATCATCAGACTGACAGGTCACGCATTGTTGTCAATCAACGTGATTCTCTGTTGGTGAAGACTTTTAATGTCAAAGCGACAAGTAGCGACTTTAACCCACTAATACTTGACAGAGGCAGCCCCTCGCCGATACCTCCCGACCCTCAATACCCGCGGCACCTGCCTTCTCCGTCCAGCTCGCGGACCAGGTCCAATCCTGCCCTCCCCTCCTTCTCCTTCCACTCCGGTCAGCCCTTAAGAAAAGGTCAAGGGGAGCTACCCTGGATCTCAGTGTCCCTACAAGTCACGTCCACCCGGACGATGTCAAGGAGACCGGGCCTGGCAAGAGGGCGTTCTGCGATGTAATCAAGTTAAAACGAGGTCGTCTGTGACTAGGGAGGGCCTAACTTACGAGGTCGTCTGTGACTTGGGTGGGCCTAACTTACGAGGTCGTCTGTGACTAGGGAGGGCCTAACTTACGAGGTCGTCTGTGACTTGGGTGGGCCTAACTTACGAGGTCTTCTGTGATTGGGCCTAATCTGATGACTGGTGTCTGTACGAGATGAAATGCTGACACAGGCACCCGGGGAGAATGCCCGTGGTGACAGAAACTGCCTGGAGTGTGGTCTACAGGCAGAGAAACACCAAAGACGGCTGGCACCCACCAGTAGCCAGGAAGAGGCAATGAAGGAACCTCCTCCAGAGCCTGCAGAGAGGGCGTGGCCCTGCCATCACGGGGGCTCTAAACTTTCAGTCTCCAAACTGCCGGAGGGAGCCTGTTTTAGGCCAGCCAGCTGGTGGTACTGTGTTCAGGCTCCCACTAACCTCAGCGCCGACCACACGCCTGGCAACGCAGCCTCTCAACCAGCAGGCAGGGAAAGGACTGAGAAAACAAAGCCCCGGGAAAGCCAGGTCAGCTCACACCCCGTCCTGTCCAACCACACCTGCGGTGTGTGGCCACGTGACCAGGGGAGGGGAGGAACACAGAGTCAGCCCGTCTACGCAGCTCTGGGTCACTGAGCTTACAAAAGGCTCAAGGTGTCTGTAGCTAAAATCACCCGAGAGGTGCCTAAGCACCGAAGAGACTGCTCCAATGCTGCCTGGGCGCCCGGCGCCCTGGCACTACTTCCCTGAGACTCACGGCTTTCCCAGCTGAGCAGTAAACGAGCTGGGGCTGCACCAGGACTGCGCTGCCCTCAACCAGCTTCTGCCGGGCTCCTCGCAGCCGCGCACAGCTGACCCCAGGCGCTCGCAAAGCCACCTGCCTTCCCCTACCTGACAGGAAAGGACACGGCCGAGACCACGGTCTACCCACCGAGAATGTTCTCATGGCGCATTAGCACAGTCTGGTAGATTTCCGTTTCTCGAAACCAGCTCGCTTCTTCCGTGGTAAAAAACACCTTCACGGCCACTTTTTCACCACGCCATTTGCCCATCCACACTTCTCCGTATCGGCCTTTACCAACTTGCCGGACCATCTGAATTTGTTTGGCAATAGTTCGCTGAACCTTTACACAAAAACGTAAAAAGTTTTGAACAAAAAGCACCTATCAAGACCAAGGAGGGGTCTAACAGTCCACCCAGCCACCCCAGAGTTAAAGCTTACACGGTGTACTTAAAAAGATGAAATAGTGCACCACGTATTAGGAAACCCAACTAGGTGAGCCAGCGCGGCAGTGCACTGCCAAGGCATCACACGCACTCCCGCCCAGGACGCCCGCCCGAGGGCAGTCTCCTCCCCGCAGGGCCAGGTTTTAGCCACCTGACTGCTCTGGGCAACAGACCGTAGCAAAGTGATGCAAATGAGGACCTGACTGCGCACTGGGGTTTACTTCTCAGTATTTTAAATGATACCTTTAAAATTTCCATTTCCAAATGTGTCTTGCCAGGGTGTGCACATGTAATGATACCTGGACAATGCCCTCACACCTGCGACCTGATACACTGACTCGCTGTAGCAGCTACGCTGTGCCGTTCTTCAGGCTGTCTGCGTAAACCTTCACACTGCCTGCAGTTGTACTGCAGACAGTTCTACCTGTCAAGCTCAATTATGGAATTACTTAATTCGTTACATTTTAAAATTAGGGGAACCAGCAGTTAGCGTAATGGCTATGTCGCTGGACTCCCACATAGTCGACCGCGGTACGCATCCCGGACCCGGTGGCTTAAAACTCACACCGGGCTTGTGTGCGTGCGTGCCCAAGATCCCGAGAGGAGAATGGAGGAGAAGGGATTGCGGTGTGGCCATCCCCCCGGGGGGGGGGTGATTTCTCGCTTTCTGTCTCTCTGTCTCTCTCTGTCTGTCTGGCGAGTGCACATGCCCTATAGCAAAAACCTCTCCAAAAAAAAAAAAAAAAATAGGAATCAATGTATTTACTTTCAGCTAGTATAATTCAACAACTCAAAACCTATCTAGATAGTGTTATTATAAGGGTCCGTTCAAATGGAGTTCTCTTAGCCCATCGATCTATCGTCGTATTAGAATGATTTATAACTCCCCTTAAGATGGCCTTATTGAGCGGTCCCCAGCGATACGGCATCGTGTGGAGGGAAGTGTCCTCTCTCTGTGATGACCTGCAGGAGGAAACCCTCTCGTGTCAGCATCTCAGAGAGTTAACTTCCCTCAACTCGCCAGCCTGAACTTACAGATGCAAGGACCGCCAGGCCGGATCCCGCCCACAGGCTGGTAAGAGCCTAGAGCAGGCCCGGGCTTACTCTTGCAGCTCCGCAGGACCGCGTGGCCTTGCTGCTATCACACAGGACTCGGCCCTCAGTAAATCCAGGACTTCTCTCCTAACCTGGGTCCAGGCTCTTATTTGCCTGTTCTATTTTTCTTACCTCTAACTAATTTCATCATTATTGTATCATATGCATCTTCATAAAAAAGAAGAAAAACGTGGCCCGTGTTATCCCCTCACCTGCAGTCATTGTGTGGTCCCTCAGCACATGTGGACACACGCTACATCAACACGTAGTTCGTGTTTAGATGGAATCTGAACTCACCAACAAAGGCAGGCCGGACCCACTGCCGGAACTCTGCGACTGGTCGATGAGGTCTTTCAGGGATTCTCCGACTGGGATAAACGCTTCATCCTGTTCCAAATCACGATTGTAACGACGTCTGCTCGAGATGGTCTTGCAGTAATGTCTGTTCAAAGGCAGAAGATGATCGTGTTATAATCCTGAAACTATTAAAATCAAGAGAAGAAAACCCTGGCAGCTCTCTATACCATCATCCTCCCTCAGAACCACGCCCAGTTGGTCCCATTCCAGGGTCACACCCCCTCTGCTCAGACGTGGTGGAAATGGAGTCAACGGGGCAGTCCTGGGGTCATGGTAGAATGCGATGGCGAGTGAGAAAAACACACCAACAGCATACGAGGCGTCGTTCTAGCTAGAAGAACGGCAACCTCGTATCCTCACGTCTCAAGGACAGGACACACTGCGCTGGGCCATCACTTCCCGCTGAGCGCACTCTCAGGCCGCCGGGAAGGTCGTGCCGTGTTTTCCTGATTTTCTATGCAAAAACGCGTCATGACATTCCCAAAGACCCAGTATTTCCATTGGAATTTTTAACTGCTTTTACATTAAAATGAATAAATACACAGCCATTTTAAAAAAGGAAAGAGGAGTTTACAGGAAAAAAGTTCCCTTAATTAGTTCTGATATTTTTAAAGGATTCCCTTTTTAAAATTCCTAATTATGAAATATATCAAGCACACAGGAAGACAGACATTACTTTAATTGGCATCCGTGTCTAGACTATTTACACTTAGTAAATGTTAACATGATGCTGTATTTATTTTAGATGCATGCAGATGCACCCACCATGATTTTTTTTTTTTTTGAGAGGTTTTCGCTATAGGGCGTGTGTACTTGCCAGACAGACAGAGAGAGACAGAGAGATAGAAAGTGAGAAATCACCCCCCAGGGGGGATGGTCACGCCGCAATCCCTTCTCCTCCATTCTCCTCTTGGGATCTTGGGCACACATGAACACGTGCCCGGCGTGAGTTTTTAAGCCACCGGGTCCGGGATGCGAACCACAGTCAACTATGTGGGAGTCCAGTGACATAGCCATTACGCTAACTGCTGGTTCCCCCCCATGATTTTTAAGTTGCTGGGTCCAAGACTCAAACTTCGGAGTTAGCCCCCTTAATTCCCATGCCACCTGCTGGTCCCCACTTCCCACCTTTTAACCCAGAAGAAGAAGAAAACCACTCTCTGAAGGTGGTTACCACCTTCCTGCTCACTCTTTCTTCTTTCATTATGCATGTATATATTCATAAATACTATCACTGCTCAATGTACAAATGTATTAAAATGCATGTTCTATTAAGATTTTACATCTTGCTTTAAAAACCAAACTTCTACTGTACACATTTATCTATGCTGACACACGTAAAAAACAGCTCGTCTTTACTCTGCTGAGTGCGTCGGGCACTGTGACGCGTTATTTGACACAATTTACTGACAGCGGCAGTTTAGATTTTCCCACAACTATGCGAATATAAACGGTGCCAGGAGAGACACTGGCATCTCGCCTTGTGCAGAAGTGTGGCTTCCTGAAGAAGGTAAATACACCTTTGTTTACACGTATCATCGGAGTGCGCGTCAACGTGCGACAATTTATACTCCTACCCACAGCGCAATCTCATAACGCCCACTCCCCCACGTTCCAACCCGAAGTCTGAACTCTATGCTTTTCAACCTCTGTGGGTCTGATGGGTAGGAAACAGAGCCTTCTTTAAATGTGCTTTTTCTTGATTACTAGTGAGGGCGGTTAAGGTGGTTGAACTCCCGCATGGGACCGACTGTGGCTCAATCTTGGACCTGGTGCTCAAAAATCACACAGGGCGCGTCCAGGAGAAGGGGGAGAAGGGACTGTTGAAAATCACACAGGGCGCATATATGTGCGTGCCCACATTCCAGGAGAAGGGGAGAGAAGGGACTGTGAAAATCACACAGGGTGCGTATATGTATGTGTCCCACATTCCAGGAGAAGGGAGGAGAAGGGACTGTGGTGTGGCCAGCTCTTTTGGGGGGTTAATTTCTCACTTTCCCTCTGAATGGTCTCTTTCCATCTCTCTCTGGTGAGCGCATATGCCCATGGTAAAAGTCTTTAAAAAAATAAATAAAATAGGGACCAGCAGTTAGCGTAATGGCTATGTCGCTGGACTCACATGTAGTCGACCGTAGTTCGAGTCCCGGACCCGGTGGCTTAAAACTCACGCCAGGCACGTGTGCATGCATGCCTAAGATCCCGAGAGGAGAATGGAGAAGGGATTGCAGCGTGGCCATTCCCCCCGCCGGGGGGGTGGTGATTTCTCACTTTATCTCTCTGTCTCTGTCTGTCTGGCAAGAGCACGTGCCCTATAGCAAAAACCTCTCCAAAATAAATAAATAAATAAATAAATAAATAAATAAATAAATAAATAAAATAAAGTAAAAACGTAAAGAAGAAAAGCACGCTGGACATGCTGTGTGCATGCCCCAAACCCTGCCGGGAAGAAGTGGTGGAAGGACTGCAATGTCACCACGCCCAGACAGGTGCCTTCTCACTGCCCAGTGCTCGGGCCCACCGGCAATAAAAACAAAACCCACATGTTCATTTTTTTTTTTTTTTTTTGCCTATGTGCCCACTAAGCTGCCTCGGCTGTTTTTCTCTTGAATTTACAGAGGCCATTTATATTCAACCAGCCCTTTGTGTGTGAGCTGCCAATATTCTTCACTACAGTCTGTTTTATGACCGTTTATAGTGGATTTCCACTAAATCCAGATGTCTTATTTTTATGTAATTGACTTTTTTTTTGAGAAAGAGAGATTTTTGCTCTAAGGCACATGCACTCACTGGACAGAGAGAGACAGAGAGACAGAAAGTGAGAAATAAGCCCTTGGGAAGATGGCCACGCCGCAATTCTTCTTTCTCCATTCCGCTCTCGGGATCTTGGGCACACATGCACACATGCCCGGTGTGAGTTTTTTAAGCCTCCAGGTTCGGAACTTGAACAGCAGTCAACTATGTGGGAACCCAGCAACATAACCATTATGCCATCTGCTGGTCCTGACACTATTTTTTTCTTAAAGAATTATTTTATTTAACTTTATTATTTTTTTTAATTTGACCAGAGAAGGACAGAGTGGGGGAGGAGGCGGTGAGAAAGCAAGCCGCCAGGCCTGGGACTTGAACCGCAGTCCAGAGACCTTAACCACCATGCCACTTGCCGTCCCCTGCAATTGATATTCTTCATCTGATCTTCTGTTATCTTAGTTTTTGGTTCTTATTTTGTTTTGTATTTTTTTTCAAGTTTTGTTTCAGACTCAGAAAATTGTCTTCCAAACTGAGATGATCGTTTTTTAAAATTCTTCCTTTTTTCCTAGTATGTGAACCATTTTAAACTTTATATTTACAGTTTGATTTGGCTAAAGTTTATTTCCATGTAGGGCATTATTCCAAGCTCATTTTTTCCCATGTAGCTATCTGTTCCCACCAACTCCATTTACTGAATCACCTGTCATTTCCTCAGTGACCCAAAACGTTACCTTCGGCACACACTGGATCTCTCTAGCACTTGGGTTTACTAGCCTGTCACTGGTCTCGCTATGTCACAACAGTGTGATAACGCCTTGTCAGCGAAGTCCACATCTAGCAGAGGTGGGCTCCTTCTACTACTCTTCTTTTTTGGCAACTGTCTTCTGAAGCCCTGACTAAATACAAACAATACTGAAGCCCCAAGTAATAAAAAACTATAAAGCAGTTGGTTTCTTAGAACAGGACGTAAAAACTCAGATATAAGAAAGCTCTTTATTCCACAAATGAGGAAATCATTAAGTATTCATGGACATACAAACAGCATAAAATTGTGTCAAATTAATTAGTTGGTGAAATGAATCAATTAATTAGTAAAATCCTCCTTCCCCCTGAGAAAACTGTGATCCAGGTAAGTGAAGGAGACATGACCAGAGGAACCGACTAGTGATTTCTGAATTGTAAACACCAGTCAGTGGCTTCTGTCTACTGGTTCCTCAAAAAAAATTATTGTTTATTTATTTAATTCCATTTGTTGTTGTTGTTATTGTTATTGTCAATTTGAACAGAGAGAAGGACAAAGGGAAAGCGAGAAAGCAAGCCACCAGGTCCAGGATGCAATCCCTGAGTCCCGGCCACGTGGGAACCGTCATCCTCAACCACCACGCCCCCTGCCGGCCCCCTGCCTGCTGGTTTCCAAAATGATCGCTGCTATCTAATACCCAACAAACCCGTCTGTGTCGACATAAATGTCCTCTTACTTGTAACAGAAGCAGCTGGAAAAGATGGTCATAGCGATCACGCAGACGGCCATGGAGATGAGGACGACCAGCCACCGGACGCTGCCGTCGAGAAAGGGGTCTGCGAACAGGAGCACAGGGAGGGCCCGGTCAGCCCGCGGCCCAGGCTCTGGGCCATCCAGGGAACCGTGTCCCCGGGGTCCGGCCCGGCTCTGCCCGCTCACCTACCCATGACCACCGGGGGCAGTGTGGGCTGCAGGTACTGGTTACACAGGTTGGTCCGACAGCACTCGATGGTCCTGCGGAGCTGGGCTTTCGGGGAATCCTAGGGAAGAGTGGTGGTGGCGTTAGCAGCGTTGCTTCGTCACATCAACGGCAACTGCTTTAGTATTTGCAAAATACAATTTCTCATTCAGGGAGTGAAAAGCACCCACAAATTTTATGTGTAAAAAAGATAACTGAAAAATTAAAATTTGTGCTAAAATAATGCTGTAAAGACTAAAAAGTGTTTTTTCTTAAGGAGAACATAGATGAGGAGGCCATCAGAAAGTTCATGGTAAGTGGAAATGATGGAAAAAAACTATAAATGGATTTAAATATTTTTGCACCAAAATAAACTTAGACTTTAGCTTCCTTTTTCCCGAAGTAGCTGGGACCACAGGCGGACCACAGAGCTGGCTTTCAGGCTGGGCTGGGACCTGAGCCCGAGTCTCCCATGTGGCCCTGGTCTGCCATGCAACACCACCTCACTCTACGAGTGTGACAATATCATTTGTTGAAACCATTAATTGAGGATGATTTAAGACATGTTTAAACGTAAAACAATTTGGAACTTCAGCTACCACAGGCACATTACCTGATTAAGAGCTAAGCTTCCCCAAAAGTCTGGTCCCACGAACACACAGCAACGGGCACACCAGGAGCGTTTCTATAGAGGGAAGCAACGCTCCTCGGGCCCATCTTCATGTCGTGGGCTCCCAGTCCGCTCTCACCTTGCACTGAAAATCCGATCCTTCATACTTCATGCACCCTGAAGCTAAGGTGGTCTCTCCCTGGTCATCTTCTTCTATGATGGCAAAGCAGTGTCCGTTAGTTCTGAAGAGAGAAAAACACACAACATCACACCAGAGAGTCCTGACGAAGCCTGGGTTTCAACAGATACTGATGGCCTTCGGGACCCCCTGCTTTGAGTGAGAACTGCATTCATGTGCGATTTACTGGCGAAGCTAGGGAGGCTTCATCGCAATGACAGGTGTTGTACATGAACCAGGATCTGCACGGCCAGTGAGTCCCGTATCGAGTGGAAAAGATTTCTGTTTAAGTTTATTATTAAGATTTCTGTTTAACAGAAATCTTTTCCACTTCCAAATACATGTCCTATGCCATATAACTTCTCTTCTAACCAGAACCATGTGCTCATAGGAAGCTGACTTATAAAGTTTACCAAACAAATAATCATAGTGTTTTGAACACATTTTTTTTTTGAGAGGTTTTTGCTATAGGGCGCGTGCGCTCGCCAGATAGACAGAGACACAGAGACAGAAAGCGAGAAATCACCCCCCAGGGGGGATGGCCACGCCGCAATCCTTTCTCCATTCTCCTCTCGGGATCTTAGGCACGCACGCACATGCGCCCGGCGTGAGTTTAAGCCATCGGGTCCGGGACTTGAACCACGGTCGACTACGTGGGAGTCCAGCAACATAGCCATTACGCTAATTGCTGGTTCCCTGAACATATTTTTACACAAAAATTTTTCCTTTTTAGAGAGATTTTTGCCATAGGACATGTGTGCTCTTCGGAGAGACAGAGAGCGAGAAGTCACGCGCCCCTCCGCCCTGCCAAGGGTAATGGCCATGCCACAATCCCTGCTCCTCCATTTGCCTCTTGGGATCTGGGGCACACATGCACATGTGCCCGGCCTGAGTTTTAAGCCAGTGGGTCCTGGACTAGAACAGAGGTCAACTACGTCAAAGTCCAGTGAAGTAACCATTACACCATTTGCTGGTCCCTACACAATATATTTTTAGAAAAAATATGTCATGGGACCAGCAGTTGGCGTAATGGCTATGTCACTGGACTCCCATGTAGTCGGCCGTGGTTCGAGCCCTGGACCCGGTGGCTTAAACTCATGCCGGGAGTATGTGCATGCGTGCCCAAGATCCCGAGAGGAAAATGAAGGAGAAGGGATTGCAGCATGGCCATCCCCCCGGGGGGGTGACTTTTCACTTTCTGTCTCTGTCTGTCTGGTGAGCGCATGCGCCCTATAGCATAAACCTCTCCAAAAAGAAAAAGAAAAAATATGTCATGACTTTTCCAACAACTTAACAGATAAAAGCAAACTTTTCTGTGAAACATACCAACAGACTCAATGACAAAAGCATATTTAGGAAGAACAGACTTGGTCAAGATCACAAAAGACAATTCTTACTTCCTGTAATGGGCAAACAGGGAGAACTCGGAATAAGTTTTCATAATTATGTTGGTATGTAATGAAACATCATTTTGCCACTAGGATCTTGGAGCCTGCTCCTATAGCCACCTGGACAACAGCGGGTCTGGAGGAACCGTCTGCACGTCTCCCTGCTATCCGTGGTCCGTGTGGGTGTGTGTGCGGCTCCTACTCCCCAGTATGCCTCAACACCAGCGTGCCACGCGGCTCTGCAGACGAGAGTCTGGCTTTTGAAAAGTGACGTGGTGGCACAGCAGGTGGCACTGCCCCAGACAACACGTCTGAGCTGGTGCGGAGTGCACACGGCCTCCCCGCTGTGTCCCCGCTGAGCAGCACCAGGGCCATGCCACACACACAGTCCATGCCGTGTCTGGATCATCCAAAGAGCACATGACTATTTAGAAAGTACGAGACATGATTTTCATTGTAATCTGTGTGACAGGGAGACAACCACTGATGAGGATGAGTTGTTTAGAAACTGCTTCTTTTTGGGGGCGGTCTTGTACGTCAATTCTGCAATGTCCCCGAAGAATACTGAATAGAATGACACGATCTTTTATAAAGAGGTTAAGTTGTGAACACAGAACTAAGTAGAAAGAGTAAACCAGTTATGTAAACTGGATTCAAAGTGAGGAATTCTTAGGTAAGAAAATAACATAAAATTAATTATCCCAGTATCATTCTATATGTCTGTAAAATATTTCTACCAGTTAAGAAGTAAGGCAGTTGTGGGCAAAGTTTTGGTTTATTTTTGGTAGTCTCAAGTTTTCTGCAATAAGCACCAATGACTTTATGATAAAACGTCATTAAACAGGGTCAGTAGATGGCATGACGTTAAGGCACTGGGTCCCACATGAAAAACTGCACGGTTTGAGTCCTGGACCTGCTGGCTTGACACCCACACCAGGTGCATGTGCGTGCACGCCCAAAACCCCGAGAGGAGACTGGAGAGGGGACTGTGGGGAGGCCACCCCATCCCGGGGCTGATTTCTCACTTTCTCGCTCGCTCTCTAGTGAACGCCCATGCCCTGAAGCAAAAACTTAAAAGAAAAAAAAGCTTAGAAAAAAAAAACACAATAAACTAAAAATACTAGGTAAATGACAGATTCCTTTTCTTGTTTTTAAGATGCTGTGTTGTGACAGAACTTTAATAAAGTAATCATCGGTCACTTCACAGTAATAATATTCCTATATATAAAACAAGAAACTCTTTTGTTCTTTGGAAAGCCAGCACATGAATATTTAAAGAAAACAAAACTCAGACAACTCTAACAATTCTTAAAATAGTACTAAACGCAACTCGACTCCCCTACCTCTTAAGGTGGACTGCATAAAATACTCACATGCACGTGTTATTAATAGCGTCGTCCGGGCAGTGTCCCGAGCAGTAGCACTTTAAAAAAGGCAAGGTGTCCTCCGGTGCTAAGGTGACCCCACGCTCAGACTTCTTCTGCTCAGAGTCGGACTTCCCCCCGCTGCCGTGGAGCATACTATCTAGGTTCTGCCCTGTATCCAAACACAAAATCTGTAAATGGTCATTTCTGAAAAGCAAATCGCTTGATCACACTTTCAATGAGAAAAAGGTTCTAAGTTTTCTTATCACAATAATCACAGCTAATGTGCTTAATCAAGATACTACGAAACAGACTTCAGGGAAGGCTGAGCTTGGTTCCAATCACTAAAAAATATACAAATTATAATTCTTCCTTAACCTTTTGGTTCAAAACTTGTGACTCACGTTTAAAAAAACAGCCATTTGTGCCTCTGTATGGAAAAGGAATTACTAAGCATCTTGCTTTGGACTAGAACTGCTTATGCTTAGGAAAGGGAACTGAGCGCATAGGGACCCATCATACTATCTGGAGTCTTTCATCTCAAGGTCATTGGTTTGAATCCAGACCACGCTGCCAGAAACAGAGGGTTACTGGAGGGCGGCAGTTAGCTCTCAGAAGCAGAACCGGGCTCTCCACTGGCGTTGTGTGGCCTCGAGTGACAGAACCTGTCCTATCCGGGCCGGGGCCTTCCAGGCTGGAAGCAGAAGAGGACTCAAAGCAATGGTCCCAGTAATTCCTTCCTCCTGAGTCAGCGGAAATAAGCGGGCCATCCCCCGGGAGCTGCTCTCAAAGGAATGAACAGCAGAGCCAGATGGGTAAGGGGAAGCCCATGTGTTTCATTAGAAATGCTAAATAAGGTTGTTCAAGGGGCCAGCAAGTGGCGTGGTGGTTAAGGGCCCTGGACTCCCACATGGCCGACTGTGGCTCGAGTCCTGGATCTGGTGACTCTCTATCTCCCTCTCTGGTCAAATTAAAGTAAATAAACAAATGAACTTAACTAAAAAATAATTCTTTAAAAAAAAAATAAGGCTGTTTAAGACATATTAGACTAGATTCCAAGTTCAGCCATATTGATGGGATGAGATAAGCTACTGAAAGGCGAGGAAAAAACATGTATGTACACACAGATGCAGGGAAAGAATGTGCTGCTAAGAAATACTCAGCAATTCCATGCCCTAATTTAAATAATCTTTATTTTTTTAAGATTATCCCCCCCCCCCCCCCCCCGCCCCATAGGATGCATGCATTTGCTGGAGAGAGACACAAAGAAAAGTGGGAAATCACCCCCCAGGGGGACGGCCACACTGCAATCCCTTCTCTTCCATTCTCCTCTTAGGGTGTTGGGCTTCCATGCACATTGCCTGGCATGATTTCAGGCTGCTGGATACGAGACGCCAACTGTGTTCAGCCATGTGGGAGCTCACGCCTGAACCACCACGCCACCTGCTGGCCCAAAGATCTTCATCTTCTTACGCTGAATACTGAGTAAAGGATTCACAACTCAAAGAGTGCTTTTGAATAGAAACAAACACCAAGGGAGAAAACGCTTTAAGGAAGAGCTGGAGGTTTGTACATAGGTGTGTCACCTGTCCCAACACCAACACTTTCCCGTCAGTATCTACTGGTGGAGTGTTCTGTCAACTCTCTCAGTTTCTATAATCCCACAGACGCCATTTACGAGAAGAATGTCAACTGTAAAAGATGTGAGGGAGGTGGGGACAGGAGGACGGAGACCCGCTGCCAGGACACACAGAGACTGGACTCGGGTGAGCGCTGGTCTACCCCAGCCCAGCTTGTAGGGGACCTTGGGCAGGCCATGACGCTCCTCCAGGCCATGTTCACTCAACGAGAGGTAGAATCCAAGGACGTCTGCCATCAAATTCTCAAAAATCTGGTGGTCCAGAGAACAAGCAGTCTAACTGGTAAAACAACAGGGAGTTAACTACAGGAGTCAAGGGTTCGAGTCCCAATCACGGTCGCAGGTAAGTCAGACGTGACTGTGTCCTCCAGAGTTCATATACTGGGGTTTGGCCGTGCTGTAAGGGGCTACGAGGACACTCGGTCAACTGGGTTAAGGCCGGAGCCTGGCTCCCGCGGGCTCCATCGAGGTCCTCCCAGCACCACCCTCCAGGAGGTTCAGACTCACCTGCCACCTGTCAGTCCAGGGCACGCCTGTCTCTTTCTAACCACTGTCCTGTATATTTACACAGCATACAAGTTTGAGGCCTGCGGTGGGCTGGGGGATAGGTTTTATTCCAAAGCAAACACACATAAAATATTTACCAGCTTACATGCACAGGTGTACCATCCCAGAGAAACACATACACGGAGCACAACCGCTGGAGGACGCATGTGACTGAGCACGTGAGACGCCCCCATCAGAGCCGTTCTGAGCGTCAGTAAATGTTTGCTCCTGGCTATGCAGCGTTCCCGCCTTCCAGTAATGCACTGACTTCCTCTGTATAGAGCGGAGGAAGTCCCTTTCCCAACCGGAAGGCGGTGCGTCGACAGCAGGACTCAGAGCTACAGGCAGGAGAGCTGGAGGAGCGGGGTGCCGATGCCCCGCCAGGTCGCCAGGACGGGAGTCTCCCTAAGGGGCTGCCGAGGTCGTTAAGGAGGGACCGGGGCACACCTGCCGGAGGTCGCCGTGCACAGGAGGCAAGGCCAGTCAGGGACGGGGCTCCGTGTCTACGGGGAGGCGCTCTTCCCGTGTGTTTACATCACACATGCGCAAATGACGTGTTTCCAGAGAGGTTCACGGAGGCAGACAGAAGGGTACACTGAACCCACACATACCGACTAAGCCAGCGTTTAGCAGTTCACGGCTCACGGGCTTCGCTCTACAGAATCAGGACACTAACAGCAGACCTATCACGTGATCTGCATCGTACGCGTGCCTCAACAGAACCGAGACACCATCCCACACCCGAAAAGGCGAACAGCAATTCCTCCCACGCATCCTTACCAGTACCGTCAAACAGCCAGGGTTCAAGTTTCCAACTGTATCGTAAATCTCGTACATTAAAAGAAGCTTTCCTTGGATCAGACTCACATCACACTGGCTGTCTCAAGTCTGTTCAGCTACAGCTTCTCTCTCTCTGTCCAAGAAGTCGGGTTACCTGTCTCACGGCGTGGCACAGGCTGGACTCCCCGACCACACCCCCAGCACCATCTGACCGTTCTCGTCCCTGCGGTTTCTGTCCAGGGAGTCACATGGGGTCAAGCCATCTGATGTGGCAGCCACGCAAGAGCACTGAGCCCTGAGACCGACGGCCCCACCAGCTGGGGAGAGGAGAGGCACAGGTGTCTGGCCCGCTCTCCTTCCAGGTCTGGCTGCCAACCGGCCGGCAGTGTGAAACGGGGTACCCCCACACCATCCTCCCCTCCCCTGCACGGGCACCGGGGATGGTCCTCACAAGGCGAGGCAGGACTCGTGTTTGATTCCCCCCTACTCACCAGTGGGTTCTTTAGTGCCGCCCAGTAATGACCACACAGCTTAAAGTGCCGTCACAAACCACGGCGTGGGCATGCTTGGCTGTCGGCCTAGTGATATCCTCGCCATCACGCAGCCGTCCCCTCTGTCCCCTCCCAACGGCCCCAAGCCCACTGAGCTTCCCTGTGCTTCCTGGCCAAGATGTTCTGGGACCACCCTGCATGTCCCCGACCTCAGACCCAAAGTCGGCAACGTCCCCAAGGAGTCCTAGATCCTTTCAGGAGAGAAGGGCCGAGACCACACCCGGGGGTGTGACAGGGCTTGTCGCTACTGGGTCGGTCGGCGTGAAAAAGGACAGGTAAGGAAGAGCTTTGCAACTTGCCTCTTTCCCTCTCGCCATATTCACTCATTAAACCAGAACGTGCACTGGGGCCACCTGGAGGGGCACTGTCAGAGCCCTGGGACGACCAGTAAACCACACAGCGTCGGCCATTACGGCTGCAGGCTCCGAGGAGACCCCAGGCAGCCACCTCTGGCCTGCCGAGTGCTTGTTCCTGAGCGGGTCTCTGAGCACAAGTGAGGGGTCACTCTCTAGCCGGGGAAAAGAGGCCAGGCATCCGCGCGGGGCTCGTTGAGCCAGGGGCCAGGAGAGCAGGCAAGGCACAGGTGGCACCTGGAGGTCAGGCGTTTTCCATACCACACCCCGGCGAGCTGCTGAGCTGCACGTGCTGGGCTCGACGGGACCACAGCAAGCGGGCCAGAGCCAGCAGGACGCAGGGACACTGACAGACCCAGGGCACACTGCCAAGGACACCCCGACAGCCAGCCAGACACAGGGACACTGATGCATCCAGGGTGCACTGCAGAGGACACCCCGACAGCCAGGCTGTGGGTTCTCAGTCTGCAGAGCCCCCTCCAGCCCATGGCCTGTCCCTGGAAAGCAGGCCGCCAGAACCGCTGTCGGGAAAGGCCGCCCTCAGCACGCACGTGGAGGAATGCCAGCCGAGGAACGGGGCTGGGGAGAACCGCCAGGAGCCAGGACGCTGGCTGGCAGACAGCAGGCCGCCTGCATGACGTGTCACAGGAGTGGCCACGAGGGGCCTTCCCAGTGGGAGTCGGGGCAGTGCTCCTCAGCAGGGTGGCCGGCTACACCGGACAGGGGTCGTTTCTCCTCCAGCCACACAGACCCCAGGGAGAGCATGCCCCACAGGCCACGCTGGCAGCCGTGAGTACGATGGGGACACACGTGGGCTGATGTCCGCTTGAGGACAGACTTCTCACCTGCTCAGGACATGCACGTGAGGGCGCGTATGATGTAGACAGACAGGGGTGGCGCTGTGCAATGGCCTCCTTGCTGGCAACATGCGTGCACCGTGCTCTCACACACGCACGCGCGCATGCACACACCGTTTTACATGCCTGCCCCTCCCGTGTGACTGAGAGACGCGCGGCCCCGCCCACGGCAGAGGTCCCTGGTCTGCTCTAACACTCGCAGTCCCGCCCCCACCAGCCACTCGTCCACAGCGTGTGTGGATTCTGGCTGTTAGGCTCAGAAAGAAGTTTTTGTGCGGAGGAGACAGTGCCCAGGGGGGAAACTTGCACCAATGAAAGAAGCGGCATCCTTCACTCTTCTCCCACTGAATGCCGTAAACTCAAAGTCGCCGCGCCTGCGCGTGATGTCCGGCCCCACGGCAGCTGCACCGTGGCCGTGGAGTGGCTCCTTGAGAAGAGCACGCGAGCTGCAGAGTAAGCTACCTGCAGTCCCCGCGCTCAGGCTTATTTCTGTGTGATATTACTCATTCTTTCTTCCTGAAGTTCTATTTTCTTTTTTTAATTTGCTAGAGGTCACGTGCTTGCAGGGGGCGGGGAGGGGCAGGATGGTCCTCCCCGGGGGACAGGCATGCTGCAATCCCTGTTCCATTTCTCCTTCCTTTTGAGATTCTGGGTACAAATGCACATGTGTCTGGCATGTTGTTCAAGACGCTTGGTCTAGGACTCAAACCGAGCAGTCGGCCACGTGGGCCAGTCACCTTAACCACAGTGCGTTGGCTGGCCCGGTTTAAGCTCGTTTGAACGGTGTTTTGTTTTTGCGTTTTGGTGTTTTTTGCTATCTGCAGCTGAAAATCTAATTGATAGAGAGAGATACAAGCTACCCTAGACCCCTTCTGTTTTCCTTTCCCTAACTAACCAAACTCGATTCTGTTTGGAAGGGGAGCAGATGGTGCAGTCCTAGGCCATGGGGGCAGATTAAGCTGACTGACAATCCTGCACCCGTTTTCCAGAAGCCCCTGCAATTAGGAGCCATCGATGGTCTCAGTTCAGCTAGCAAGACTCAGGGTAACTCTGCTGGCCGGGGTGGCTGCTGGGGACACTCTGGCTTCTGGATGTCAAATCCAGTTCAGGCCGGCGCTGGCCTTTTCCTTCCTTAAATGCAGTCATTCTGTAACCATGAGGGACATCCAAGAAAATGACAGTCAAGCTGGGACTCCTCAGCCACTGACTGACACCAGCACACACCTACCTCCTCTGCGAGAAACCAACCAAACCAACCTCAGGCTGGCCCCGTGGCCCGCAGGAATGCACCCCCGGGGAGCCGGGCCCCACGTGGCAGCCACAGTCAGAGGCCCTGGCCCAGTTAGCCTGAAACACACAGGGGCTGGGGACTGAGAGGGACCAGGGTGTGACCACACCCCACAGGGCCTGGCCCAGCTCTCTCTCACTCTCTACCATGAACAAAGAAAAAAAAAAAAAAAAAAAAAAAAAAAAAAAAAAAAAAAGATTTCCCTAAGTTACTGTTAGTTGGTTAATCAGTTTACTAAATCCATTTCCAGAATTCACGGCTCTGAGGCACTAGGTTGGGTTCTTTATTCATTTTATCTCATTTAATCCTCACAGGTCCTGCCTCTACGGCAAATATGTGTTACAGCTGAGAAAACAGGCTGAGATTTAAAAACACGTGAAATGTTTCTCTTACAGTCAAGCTCCCCAATCTACCTGGCATGGCTCTGTTCTCTGCCCCTTTACTGAAAAGCTGTGCTGGGTGCTGAGCCTAACTGCTCAAAGGGATGGGAGCTGGAAGAAGGGACGGCGGAATGGGTGTTCTTATACACAGAAAGAAACTATTAAAATTCCACTGACTTGGGCCCAGCAGTTGGCGTAATGGCTATGTCGCTAGACTCCCACGTAGTCGACTATGGTTCGAGCTCCAGACCCAGTGGTTTAAATTCACGCCGTGAGCGTGTGTGTTCGTGCCCAAGATCCCGAGAGGAGAATGGAGGAGAAGGGATTGCAGCGTGGCCATTCCCCCCGGGGGTGATTTCTCGCTTTCTGTCTCTCTGTCTCTCTGTCTTTCTGGCAAGTGCACGCGCCCTATAGCAAAAACCTCTATAATAAAAAACAAACAAACAAACAAAACATTGACTTGGGCCAGCAAGTGGCACAGTGGTTAAGGCGCTGGACTCCCCTGTGGCCAACCATGGTTTGAGTCCTGGCCTGAGGGCCTGAAACTCATGCTGGACGCATCTGGATGTGCCCAAAAATCTTGGGAGGAGAATGGAGAAGGGACTGTGGTGTGGCCAGCCCCCCCAGGGGTAATTTCTCATTTTCTCTCTATATATCTCTCTCTGTATCTCTGGCAAGGATATGTAGCCTATAGAAAAAATCTATCTAAAAATAAATGAATAACATCAACTGACCTTGAACACGAGAAATGATGAACAAAAAGGCTCCCAATAACCTGATGTAAATACACAGCTGAGTCATTGTTCGGTCCTCGCGCTCTGCGTCACCTCCGGCGGGTCCTGTTAGCGGCTGTAAGGACGAGCTTTCCTTACACCGGCCGCGCGGGCTCGGCAGTGGCTCCGACCCCCTCTGCGTCCTCCAGATTCCTGCGACAAAACAAACGGCAATAACATAAATAACTGAGTTTCGGAAAGTTTCCCCAAAACTAAGAGAGAAAACTGATGCCCATGCATGCATTTAAACGACGAGAGACATTTTTAAAGATTAAAGTTATCCTGTTTAAAGAAAGAAGGAGCTTCAACTCCAAAGCCGACAGCGAGTCAGGGCAGCTCGGCCGGGACAGAGCCAGGCCTGGGCCGGGTGGGTGGCTCGCTGCAGCCCTGGAGGCGCGGAGGCACTTACTACTACCGAGGAGATTCCGAAACACGCGGGCCGAAATGGAAAAGAGCTCATTTAACACACAAGCTGTGTATCGAGGTTCTGACGAAAACATCTTGAATCTTTCCAAATAAGCCAACAACATAGGTATTAAAGCAAAACTAACAGAAATGCCTTTTTAAAAAATTTGCTAGTGAGCGTGTGTGTGAGAGTGCACATGCACACGTGTGAGAGAAAACACCCCCGTGATCCCGCCTCCTCCACTCTCCTCTCAGGACTATGCCTGGAGTGATTTTCAAGCTGCTAGGTCCTGGACCCATACCACACGGCTGGCCATGTGGGATCCAGCCGCCTTAATCTCCATGCCACCGGCTGGCCCAGAAATATGCCTTAAATAAACTTATATCCCTAAAATATTGTTTATCTGACTTAATTAGAATGAAATTAAGCTTTTTTTTTTTTGGAGAGGTTTTCACTATAGGGCACGTGCGCTCGCCAGATAGACAGAGAGAGACAGAGAGACAGAAAGCGAGAACTCACCCCCCCCCCCCGGGGAGATGGCCACACCTCAATAATCCCTTCTCCTCTGTTCTCCTCTTGGGATCTTGGGCATGCATGCACACGCGCCCGGCGTGAGTTGTAAGCCACCGGGTCCGAGACGCGAACCGCGGTCGACTACGTGGGAGTCCAGCGACATAGCCATTACGCTAACTGCTGGTTCCCGCGTGAGTTTTAAGCCACCGGGTCCGGGACGCGAACCGTGGTCGATCCAGTGACATAGCCATTACGCTAACTGCTGGTCCCGAAATTGAGCTTTTAACAAGGATGACATGAAATATAACCTCTCCAGTGAGGTTTGGAGATTATGATATAGACAGAGAAAGCTTAAAGCCTCGAAGTAAAATGGTAACAGGTGGGGGGAGGGGCTCAGGGAAAAAAGTTCTACAGACACAGACGGGGAAGCCACCGTGCAGGGTAATACCCCTGCTTGCCAGATACGCAAGACGTCTATGCCTTGGGAACCCACACCATAGGCTGTAAAGATGTACAATAATTAAACATAAATGTAAAAATATATACACATAATAATTAAATACACAAAATAATTAAAAAGGTAACAAGAAAAAAAGCTAGTCTGTCTCAAGATGAATGTACTTCTGCTCTGCCACCCATCCTGCCGCCTCAGGCAGTCTGAGTTCATTGATCTGACTAGGGGATAACTGAGTGAAAAGGTTTCGCTTATTTACAGCATGATTACCCGGGAGGATTTCTCCGCAAAGAACCCGAGCGTTCGGTCTTGCCCTGAGAGCTGCACTCCGTGAGGCTCCACGGTGACTCAGCGCCGAGGCAGTGAGGTGCACAGCGGAGCCACTCTAACACACCTGTATGTTATAAGTGGCTCAGTTCTACGATCCTGGCCGTTTCTAACTTATCTACTACAAAATTAAATCGCCTCCTATAACAAAATACTGAGAGAAACAGATGTGAAATCTAAAATTACAAACTCAGGTTTGTAATAGATCTTAAATCATTTCTTCAGAAAACCTACTTCTTGAAACAATTTACTGTAGTTCTAGGTTTTAAATTCAAGAAACGTTCCTTGACTATTTCCACGTGATCTCTCCCTTCATTTCTCCTTGCCTTCTAAGTGCCCCAATGGTTGGTCCAAGTCCCACTCTCAGCTGCCCGCCCGCACCGCTGTCCCCATCCAGGTCACTCTCTCAGCTGCCCGCCCGCACCGCTGTCCCCATCCAGGTCACTCTCTCAGCTGCCCCACCCACACCGCTGTCCCCGTCCAGGTCCCACTCTCAGCTGCCCCGCCCACACCGCTGTCCCCGTCCAGGTCCCACTCTCAGCTGCCCCGCCCACACCGCTGTCCCCGTCCAGGTCCCACTCTCAGCTGCCCCGCCTGCACCGCCGTCCCCGTCCAGGTCACTCTCTCAGCTGCCCCGCCCGCACCGCTGTCCCTGTCCAGGTCACTCTCTCAGCTGCCCCGCCCGCACCGCTGTCCCCGTCCAGGTCACTCTCTCAGCTGCCCCGCCCGCACCGCTGTCCCCGTCCAGGTCACTCTCTCAGCTGCCCGCCTGCACCGCTGTCCCCGTCCAGGTCCCACTCTCAGCTGCCCCGCCCGCACCGCTGTCCCCGTCCTGGTCCCACTCTCAGCTGCCCCGCCCGCACCGCTGTCCCCGTCCAGGTCACTCTCTCAGCTGCCCCGCCCGCACCGCTGTCCCCGTCCAGGTCCCACTCTCAGCTGCCCCGCCCGCACCGCTGTCCCCGTCCAGGTCCCACTCTCAGCTGCCCCGCCCGCACCGCTGTCCCCGTCCTGGTCCCACTCTCAGCTGCCCCGCCCGCACCGCTGTCCCCGTCCAGGTCCCACTCTCAGCTGCCCCGCCTGCACCGCTGTCCATGATGGTTGTGCTGTCCCCATCCAGGTCCCACTCTCAGCTGCCCCGCCTGCACCGTTGTCCATGATGTTTGTGCTGTCCCCGTCCAGGTCATACTCTCAGCTGCCCCACCCACATCGCTGTCCCCATCCAGGTCACACTCGCAGCTGCCCCACCGGCACTGCTGTCCTGGGCAGGTGTATCGTCACCCCAGTCAGTAAGCAGAGGCACCTTCCGCTGCCCTGGCTGGCGCTCACCCACTCTCCACACTTTCGGTTTTATTTTCCACTCAGTCACTGCTCAGTAACGACATCTGTGAAGCACACTGTACAATGTCACAGGACGCAGCCGTGTGCCCAGCAGCATCCTTGTTCCCTTGTCACCTCATTTAAAGCTCACAGGTGGCCTGTCCCACCACGTGACAGCCCAGGCCTCCCAGAACGCACACACCCCAGGCCCTCTCGGAGGAAAGCTTGGTGCATGATCCCTTCCACGTAAACTGCACAACGTGCCACCTCCAGCCCAAGTCCAGATCCTGGCTCTGCCTGAAAGAGGAAAACCAAGCTCTCCAGGGAGTTTCCTCCTCTTTAAAACCGAATTGTTCATCAGCTCATAACTGCTCCGGGGATTCCACGGACCGTGGCTGACACACTCATCTCTACCTGAGACCGCACCACCGCGAGCGAGCAGCACGTTCAGTACTACCTCACCCCATCATCGCCGCCTCACTTTAACTTTATGGATGGGGAAAAAGGAGCAGACTTTAAGGAGTTAGCAGCGGTCACCCTGCCGGTAAGGGAAGTGGCAGGGAGGTCACAGGTCAAATCCTGGAGGGTGGTTCCCGAGCCCTGGCATGCCCTGCAGGACAGATTACACACATCACGTGTCAGCTAGCCTGGGATAGTGTAGGTGCTCAATAAAGTTTCTCTACTCTCTGGGGCCAGCAGATGATGTGGTGGTTAAGGCACTGGATTTCCTCCGAGCTGATCATGGTTTGAGTCCCAGAACCGGTGGCTTGAAAATCGTGCCAGGCACGTGTGCGCGTGCCCACAAATCCTGAGAGCAGAATGGAGGAGGAGGAGCTGCAGTGTGGCCATCCCCCCGAGGGGCGGCTTCTCATTTTCCCTCTCTCTGGAAAGACAAGGTGCCCTATGGCAAAAACCTGGAAAAGAATAAAGTTCTCTACTCTCATGCCATTTTTTTAAAAAAGTTTATTATTCTATGTGTTACCACACCTGCCGACCTGGCACAGGAAGTAACAGGAGCTATTCCACATGCAGGAAACATAAAATTAAGTGCCAAAGGGTACGCGCCCAGAGAGTGAGCGAGGCAGAGTCCCCCATGCTGCGCGGCCGAGCCGCAGTCGTGTTGCTCCCTCCAGGACTTTGGGCAGGGGTATGTGCATTGTTCCCAGTGTGTTGTTCAGACCAGCAGGGTCGGGATTCGAACTGCAGTCGGTATGTGGGATCCGGCTCTATCAGTCGCTGGGCTATGGGCCAGCCCTCCAAGGACTTCTAGAGGCTGAACCACATGCGGTAACTTGCACGGAGAAGGGCTGTCGCACCTGAGCAGACTCTGGGCTAAGCACTGTCAGCACCGAGGTGACCGCTGGGCCAGGAAGGCGCCGTGTCAGGCACGGCCACGAACACACTGCTGTGGGGGCCAGGCCGTTACGCCAGAGGCCTCCCAGGCAGGAGACGTGTTGGCGTGAGCACGCCGGCTGGGGCTGGGGTTGGGGCTGGGACCGGGATGGACTGTGGCCTGAGGACCCGGGGGCATGCCTGCCGCTCCTGCCCTGGCTCTCGGGTCACTCTTGCCGTGGAGGAAATAAGCAGATGAAGGCTGAGGAACACGGCCATCTCACGCCATCCCCCGCCAGGCTCACGTACCTTGGGGGCTGCAAGGCAGGCAGGCGTGGCCACACCGAGATGGAACCGAGGGAGCAGGGACTCGCTCGCTAGGCTGGGCAGGATAGGAACCACGCGAATGCACCCTTGCCGGGGACATGGCCACACACCAGAAAGGAGGGCAGAGTAACCAGGTCTCCTGGTCCTTCTGAGCACGCCGTCCTGTGTAGGTGTGTAGGGTTCCTGTGCCGAATGCTAACTTCGCTCCTGAGCAGCCACCGGTGCCCCCCCCCACCCCCCCCGCATGCACCTTCTAGACGAGGCACTGAACACTCAGCGACAGCAGCAGATGCAGCCCGGCCTCCGCGGGGCTCATAGCAAAGACAATCGAGGTGTCTGAACTTCCAACAGAGAGCTCGGGTCCATACGGACTTGTGGAAAGCAGGAGGGGGCGGGCTGCCTGCTTTCTAGCACCAGGTGCAAACGCTGTGACTCTGGAAAAGGTGCTGCCACCACGCACCCGCACTCCCTTCTCCACAGAGCGGTCACGACACTGCGACCATGACACCGCGATCCCGTGGGCTTAGCGCTCGCAGCCCTGTGTTCAACACCCAGTAACAGATGTCACCTGCTGAAACCGTCAACACGGGAGGACACTTCCACGTCACCTGTCCCACCGTGATCCACTCGCACACAATCACCATGCAGAAAACAGCAACCTCACAGCTCGACTGTTCTTGAAACTGGGTATTCCGTTATTCTGGTATCCGTATAGATACCATAAAGTATCTATTTTGAAATTCCTGGAATTATTAAGCAGATTTTTTTAAAACTAAATTTAGGACATCCAGCCTTCGAATGTCAGGAATATAGGGACAGGCAGGCACCTGAATGCCCATGGTCAACCCCGTTAAATGAGGCTGGCATTTCAAAGCTATTCGAGCGACCGGACAGGCGTTTAATATGCTGCCTTTCCTTCACTCCATACACAGTGCAGCTTCTTTTTCAGGAAAATAACATTAAGACAAAATTTACTCAACAAAATGTAAATAATTTCTTTATAAATAAAACATTTTGAAGCTTTGTAATCAGCCAAGAAGCTGAGCCAACAGTTCTATGAGAATAGGAAAAAGACGAAACGCAACAGGAAAAGGCTGAAATCAGCTGAAAACCAGCCCGGGGGCACCTTCC